>OY744603.1:43963494-44563494 GCA_963556255.1 Allolobophora icterica | reverse complement strand
GCCTATAGTCTTGCGTTGCTCCTTGACTGGTGTGTGTACGCAATGCATACAAAACAGCTTTAATCAGTACATAGGCCTAAAGTTTCGCCTCTCTGGTCCACTGTGTCGTGTAGATCAATCTTTAACTTCTGACGTTCAGTGAGGTGGGTTACTGCTTCATGCATTTAAGCCAGTATAAAATAATTCCTGTTGACATACATAATTTGCCACGTTGACTGTTCAAAGCAATAAGGCTGTGGACGATACAATGCAGCCACGCTGTCTGTTCGTGCGGGGTCTTTCATGGTACGTAATAGCCAGTTGGAATACGGTAGGTTGTTGATATATGATCACTGTGATCAATGGCATAAGACAGCCATGCCAATCGCTCCAATGCGGAGTCCGATGAAACATGTTAGCCATAATAGGTGTTCATACATCAGTGCAGCATGGCACACGTTAACCGCATTATGTCTTCATGTATAAGAGCCACATGGCACACGTTAGCCACATTATGTCTTCATGTATGAGAGCCACATGGCGCACGTTAGCCATAAGATAAGAGGCTTTTGAAAAAGATAAAGTGACAAAGAGGTCGGAAGAGATATGATGTATCGATTATCACTAAATCTTTGCTGTTCGGATGACAGTCGGAGAGGTCGTTCCTCGTGTCATCGTCTTTCTTATCAGAAACCATGCTAAGCCACTTCGAAAGGACTCCTCGGCGTATCTCAAACCCATCTATCCCATCGAAGTCTTGACTTTTGATACACTCTGTTAAAAGACATATTGACCTATATATAGGCCTTGTCTTATAAATTTTGATATATATTATATATGTTACAGGGAATGTGTATTTTCAGGGAATATGTATATTCCCTGAAAATTTCAGGGTATATGTATATTCCCTGATTCACTCAGGGAATGTATACATTCCCTGAAAAAACCAGGGTATATACATATTCCCTGAAATCTTCAAGTGATTTCTATACACATTCCCTGAAAGCTTTCAAAGACACAGCGACATAAAGTCAACAGTAGGCCTAGTGCTTAGCTAGGGTTATAATTGATCTTGAGTTTTTATCCGAGCTTGGGAAATGGAGGTTTTCCTGGACCTTGGTTTTTTCTTTGGCTTTTCTTGTTTTATTTAAACCCTGTTTTAAAATTCATTAAATCAATTTTTTAAACGGTCTGGATGGTCGAGGTCAATAAATAAATGGCGCAATATGTATGCTATACCAGTTTATTTATATTTAAAATATTACTAGTCGAAAGACTAAAGGAGACTGCAGACTCAGACTGAACTGTTTTGGAAGTTTTCTGGAAGTAAACTGTTGCCCTTTTCAAAACTTAGGAAATTATTTTTTGAGTTTCATAGTCCGATTTCCAGGAGGCCAAACCAAATCAAAGGGGGTTTCCAGAGAGTAGTCCAAAAGAGGTCCATGTCCGATTTCCAGGGTACCAGATCAGGAGAGGCAGAGCAGCTGTCAAGGCGGGTGTCGTTTACGGCGAGTATAATTGGAAGGCGGAGTATCAGATGAGTCAGAGTAGGAGTATTTGAAAAGGTGAGACTTCAGTTTTGAGTGGAAACCGATGGCTAGGGTTTCCTTTGGTTATTTTAATGTTCTAGCTTAGGTTTTTCATTTTTCAACAGTGGTAACACTGATTACTACTAAAACCTTTCTTCTATGAAGTGAGATGTTGTTTATTCTGAAGATTTGATCCTATATTTACGTACAGTTATTGAACATATGGGCGCTTGCGCATCAAAGGAGGTACGCAGTGATAGAACCTTCCAATTAACGACCAATTATAACCCTAGCTAAGCACTAGGCTGCTGTTGACTTTATGTCGCTGTGTCTTTGAAAGCTTTCAGGGAATGTGTATAGAAATCACTTGAAGATTTCAGGGAATATGTATATACCCTGGTTTTTTCAGGGAATGTATACATTCCCTGAGTGAATCAGGGAATATACATATACCCTGAAATTTTCAGGGAATATACATATTCCCTGAAAATACACATTCCCTGTAACATATATACATTACAGCCTATAATTAGAAATTCGTATATATATATATTATTAGTCAAAACTATTATGATAGAAAAGTTCGAATATCATTACTTAGACCTTTGGCTGAGTCCCGGTTTCCAATGGAGACAGAAAAGAGGCGTATGTATGAATGTATGTATGTGTATGTACTATGTACGTACGCATGTAAGTATATACACGTATGTATGCATGTGTGTATGTATGCATGTATGTATGTACGTACGTATGTATGCAAGCATGTATGCATTCGTTTGTAGGTATGCGGAGTTAGATCACTTTGCATTGGAATCGATGCCGGTTTAAAAAAACATGCACTTGTGCAAACACTTGTACGTTCCTTTGTGCTGGTACTTGTAACTTATGCACGTGTTCTTAAGCACTAGAGTTTGCAAATAGCGCGCTCGACTCGTAGCACCATCGACTACAGGCGCCCATTAGACACTCGCTCAAGATGGATGGATGGTGGGTGGATGGATGGATGGATGAAAGGGTGGGTGGGTGGATGGAAGGGTAGATGGATGGATGGATGGGTGAATGGATGGATATATGGAAGGGTGGGTGGATGGATGGATGGAAAATGCATATAGCAGCAGCAGTATCAGAAAGGGTCATTTCCTAAACGGTTATAAGGAAAGTGAGTTGTACCCTTCAGATTAACTACACTATAGAATTTGTCGATGGCGACAGGAAGTCGATGATACTCGAAATCTCTGTGGTTAGCCGTTAACCACGAAGGATCGAGCCAATCAAGTGAAGACATTTAGGTCTAACGCTCAGTGTTTAATCTAGTCCCCCTCTTCTGGGAGGGGAAACCAGGTTTCTGGGGGGGACCAACCAATTTTTCAGACTTTTCCAACTTTCATCCAGACTTTTTAAAACTATATACACTCGACCACAGGCCTCTATACTATAGGATGTACACAAACACTACACATATATAGGCCTACAAACACATATACGCATACACTCGCAAATTCACTCAAACACAAAACAGATACACACACTTACGAATTCGCTCATACAATAACACAATGCTGTATGTATCAAGCAACAAAAACATAATACGGATAGCTTATATAAACCCCATACTAAAGTGCACATTACACATAACCGGTATATATATACAATATATAATACATAAATATATGATGTGCCAGACTGAATAGCTGCTGTTACAATGTTTATTTATAAATGCCGACGTATATACTTAGGCTCGTTAGACTCTTTGAAACAATGTGTCCAAAAGACAGATCTTTATGCAAGCCGTGTTCAGCACATACAGGCGCAGTGCTATGCTATGATTAATAATTCATCTTATGCTATGATTAATAGCTCATAGTGTCATCTTATACTACGATTAATAACTCATTATCAGCTAGCAATTGTTTCGTTTAGGCTTGTACTGATCGGAGTCAGCTGTTCTAAAGTGCATTAGGCTGAATGATCACATATTTGGCCATAGGGTGGCTTTGCTATGCATTTGTCCAAAAGTCATACGAAACAGGGTTTTTCGGCATCACCTCTCTTGTCGACTTGTCCCAATGCGACATTGTATTTCAAAGTGTAAATATAAATCTCCGAAATTTCTTATTATATATAAATATATATATACATATATATATAAATCCGCTTAGGTATGGTCAAGAGCGAATAGTTTTGAACGGTTGGATTGTTAATAGCTGGCGAATTTAAGAGAATTGAGAGGTTTGAAAGGCATGGGAGGTAAAAGATACAATTTTGTAGTGGAGCTAGTGAAGTGAGTTGAGAACTGGGGTCATGTGGCGGTGTTGGAGAGTTTCGGTGACTGCACATGTAAGAGCATTCTTATATATAGACTGTTTGTAAACATTTTATCTGAAGTGAGTCAATGCCACAGAAAAGAGAATTGCAGTAGCCGAGTTTGGAGTAAACAGTGGAGGTGGTTATTGTGCAGGCAGTTTTATAGTCAAGTGGCCTATATGCAGTGCTTTTTTCTAGAGAAAAAGGTTCCGGAACGGAGCAATAAGTTCCGGAACTGAACAATTATGGAAGGACTGATATCCCGAGAAAAACGGGGTTGGGGGTTGGGAGGGGTTTCAATAAACACTGAAAACAGTTCACAACAGTAAAATTGAATTAAAATAACTTAATCATTGTTTTTATTATTAAAATGAATATATTACTTTTTAGTAGCCGAAAAAAGGTGCCGGAACGCCGTTCCGGCTGAAAAAAGCACTGCCTATTTGTATGAAACGAAGTCGACTGCATGGGGTCAGGAATATGCAAGCTGCAGGTGCGTGATGAGTGAATGATGTGATCGATGAAGGAAGGGTTTTTGTCGAAGGTTATTCCGAGTTGCGAACTAGAGAAGAGTAAAACTTGGGAGCAGTCAGATCCGTTGGAGAAAGATCTGGATGATAGTTTAATTTGGTTACTATTTGCGGAGGCCAATTATTAGAAATTCTATTTGTGTTCGAAGGAATGAGGCACAGAAGGCTGGCCACCACAACCCAAGCTGACACAATCCTTTTGATTACATCATAAAATGTGCATACCCATGATATGCACCATCGTGCAACTAAGCTACATACATGTGTTTATAGACACACAAACCCATACACTCACATGCACACACTTGTGTATATGTGTATATGTACATTCAATATGCCATTTCTCAAAGTCATGGTCGAAAAAGATGCACGGTCGTATAAATAGCAGATGAGAAGAAAGCATTCATTTACTTTAACGTGTTTAGAAAACGATGAGTCATAAGAGTGAACAGAGTTAAGTTCTGTATACAGCCTCTAATCGCCACTGCCTGCCTGCCTGCCTGCCTGCCTGCCTGGCTGCCTGCCTGCCTGCCTGCCTGCGAGGTATTCGACAACTGTTTTGTTAGTTAATCAAGTTCAGTGATAGAATCCGTTTGCATGAAAGCCACACGCCCTATATAATTATACCATGTACATTGTATATATATATATATATATATATATATATATATATTAAAGTATATATATATATATATATATATATATATATATTAAAGTATATAGGTCTATAAATAATGATATATCGGAATACGTTGAACAAACTTAGATTAGAAAAAGGAATGCCTGCCTGCCTGCCTGCCTGCCTGCCTGCCTGCCTGCCTGCCTGCCTGCCTGCCTGCCTGCCTGCCTGCCTGCCTGCCTGCCTGCCTGCCTGCCTGCCTGCCTGCCTGCGAGGTATTCGACAACTGTTTTGTTAGTTAATCAAGTTCAGTGATAGAATCCGTTTGCATGAAAGCCACACGCCCTATATAATTATACCATGTACATTGTATATATATATATATATATATATATATATATATATATATATTAAAGTATATAGGTCTATAAATAATGATATATCGGAATACGTTGAACAAACTTAGATTAGAAAAAGGAATGCATAGGCCTACTGTGCAATTAACCATCACAGATGAAGGAGAACTATATACATATGCGGATATATATATATATATATATACATGGAGTCTGTCCGTGTCTGGATATGAACATGGGCTGCGTGTTTGCCTGATGTAGTTTTATTTATCCTGTGTAAGTCTGCATAAAGTCCTAAATCTGATATTTATGGCCTCTCAACAGCTAATGAGGTCAATGGAAATAAATATATCAGTACAAAGTATTTAAGTAATGTAATGCAAACTCCGTTTATTGCAAGCGTAGGCCTGTATTGTGAATAACAGATGATCTAAGATTGGTGGTCCTGCAGCTGAAGGATCTTTCGTTTAATTAAAATCCCCACAACATCAGCTGGCCTATACATGGTTTGCCACATTGGTTAAGCCTACGTCGGTGTGCCTATGAGCGTCAAGATGTCGCTACACATGCTGATCGTGGCTACATTTTAGAGATTGGAATCTCGGGCTAGCACGGTGCATATACACTAGGGTGGAGTGAAAACATGAAGTTAACATTTCAGAATCGGCAGGGTGTGCAAAAGTTGTCTACTGTGCCCAGTAGCCTGCATGTAAAATATTACTGGATTTGGTTAAATTCTTGAGGTGCCCCAAGGCCACCCAAAAAAACACGAATTGCCGAAATTTTGCATGGATGGCATGAATTTTTTTATACTTGCAATGTGATATTTTTTCACTATTGCATCTTTATTTTGGCGATGTCTTTTGTAAATATATTGAAGACTGAAAGGCAGATTGCAAGAATGTCAGTCAAACAGCCAAAAACAATAAAACCTATTAGCTGTCCAGTACTTGGTATGCATTCAGAACTGTCTCAAACAGTGCTTCCGACATGTGCTGACATGATGGAGTTCTTCCTAATTGTTCTTGATGACCTGAAGCGAGATTAAACAGTAATTGTTTCAGCAGTAGCAGATGCAAACAACTCTGAGTGTTGTGACAAGGGAATGTGATAGATACGATGTTTCTGATTGAAGAGCTGATAGACTAAGTAGTGCATGAAGATGACAGATCGCAGGATAACGACAGGAGTAAAATTCGTAGAGAATGAGAGTCAGAAAATATTTACAAGCAAGTGAACGAGAATCCATAATAGGGTTATATGTTGATAGAAGGAAAGTGCAAGTGAAAAATGAAGATGGTATTATCCGAATATGATAACCGAGGAGCATATTACAGTTGTGTCAGAACCCAATTCGAAATATGCATGTCATTTCAGTCCATCAGTTGGAAACCCATAAAGTATAGCAAGAGAAATATCAGATCTACTCCACCGAAATGAAATTACAACGAACAGATTGCTTGTTGTTGGGTGCAATGGCACAAATGTGAATACTGGTAACAGAGGAGGTGTTATTCCCTTGCTCGAAATGCAGATAGGGTGACCACTGCAGTGGCTCGTTTGTTTGTTGCATGCAAACCAATAGCCTTTGAGACATCTCCTACGGAAACTTGATAGTGTAACACATGGTCCTAGAACGTTGTCTAGTCCAATTGGTAAAGCAAACCAAGCATCTGAAAACAAATCAGTAGTTCTCTTTACAGCAATTGCACTTGACAATTGTCTGTGTGTTGATAATGCCGGTAGTATCGATCAGAAGTATTTGTACAATATATGTCAATCTATATCTGCTAGGAAATGCCCTGACGAGGTTGCTAATCGAAAACCAGACCCAGTAGTTCATTCAAGATGGCTTACAACTGCTAACAGAATTCTACTTGAAATAGCTCTGGTCTATACAAGTCAAGTCACGAAACACGAATATTGCATCCGTAATGTATAAAATGGTTAAACTGGAATCGCAGGCTATTAAAAATTTCATGTATAATGACAGTGAAACTGCAATAACGTCATTGCTACATATAGAGTTTTATTTCGTTGGTATGCTTTAACCAAGAAAACACTACTACAGACTGGCCGCCATTTTGTTTTCTGGCAGTGCTACATATGTGTCTTTAGTTCCATTGCATTCCTTGACCCAGAAAATGTTAAGTTAGACTATAAAATCATGTTTTCATGATATACATGACCTTACTTATAGCCATTTGCAGATATTGGCCGCCATTTTGTCCGCCATTTTGTTTTCTGGCAGTGCTACATATGTGTCTTTAGTTCCATCGCATTCCTTGACCCCGGAAATGTTTATTTAGATTCTAAAATCATGTTTCCGTTATATACGTGACTGTACTTATAGCCATTTGAAGATATTGGCCACCATTTTGGCCGCCATCTTGGTTTTTCCATGTAACCGCTAAAACTGCAGCTTGCTAACCACGATTTTCGTTTTCAGCAGCGTCAAATTAGTCTAGAAGCACCTATTAGCAAATTGTTACATGATTTGCTTCTAACAAGGTCATTTTAAAATTCCAAGCCTAGTTTATTATGGAAGATTTCAATTTCTGGGTTATAATGGGATAGGTTTTCGCCGTTGGGGCACCTCAAAACATAATCCTAGAGGCAAAATATTTTACACTAGCAAAACTAGTATCTATACACAAGTTTTGCACCCCCTGCCAATTGCAGATTCCTCAAAAAAAATTTACCTATAGCTTTCACTCCACCCTAATATACACGGGCACCTTGTCGAAATGGCGTAAATGCAGGTATACCCGTTATAGCTACCGTATGGCCTCGACCCTGCTCATTTTTCAAAGCGTTAATCGGATGAGGTCCTTCACTAACGCTGCCCGTTTGAATGGGTGCCAGACCATTAAGCTCGGGCCCGCACGGTCCGTACTCGGGGACCTACGTATAGCGTGACGCCCATTCAAACGGGCAGCGGCGGTGAAGGATCTCACCCGATCGATTCACTGAAAAATGATCAGGGCCGACGCCATACGGTCGCTATATATGAAAACGTATACATTTACATTTATGATCCCTGTGTACGGACCATGTTAGGCCGAGATTGAAATCTCTTAAATAAGCAACAATCGGTATGTGAACCGGCATCCGCATGCCCACACACTCCCGCAGGCGTCTTGACGTATGCGCTCTAACGAATGCAGCTGACCAAGCCAGTGTCAGTGTCTTTAGGAATCGCAATCGTTTCTCGAGATTTCTACATCACCCAAAATATCGAAGTCGCTGGACAGGAGCTTAGTCAAAACAAAATCGATAGGCTGGGGAGGGTAAATATCGGTTCCTTGTCAAGATTCAAAGGAGTAAGGCAGGCAGGCAGACAGTCAGACGGCTAGGGTGGATGGTGTTTGGAACCGAACAGCGTGGCACCCATTCATACGGGAAGCGGTGGTGTATATATGATCTATATTCAGATAAATTCATTGCAAACGAACAGCGTCGACGCCGTCGAGGCCGTACGGTCTAATAGAAAACCTGTACATTTGCATTATATTTTAAATCCATCCAAGCCTTTCCTTATGGGCTGCATGACTTTGCGTGAATCGATGGCCAATTGTCCATTTCATTCGATCCATCGGGATTCGAACCCATACGCGAAGCGTTATCGACTCCATTTTCTTATTTAAGCATTTATAACTGGCTACCATATTATTATTGCCTGAAGTTACACATACAGAGCATTTAGTTGAAACATCGAATAATAACGGTTGCCAGAGTCAAAGACCAATTACAGATTCTCGACCTCGTTTGCTTCGATGGATTTCGACAACATTACATGGTCATAGCTGCAAACCCATTCCGGGTAAATCTGCATGTTTGTGTTTTTACACCGTAAAGGTTGAAGGGTAGCCAAACTGCACAAGTTGGGGTTTATTTTAGCCAGTCCCCTCCCTCGTCGTCTCATCTTCCCACCGACATTGTGCGGTCAGTGTCCTCATAGGCGTAATTTGTGGGGGTACAAGGGGTACTCGTACTCCCCACTTTTTGGACTGGGGGTACCGTACCCCCACATTCTGAACAATGAAAATCAATATTTTGTTATTGTGCCTTCCCAGAGATCTCAGTCTCTGCCTTGATTTGTGTATGTAAGAAATAGGTACCCCCACTTTTTAGACCAAAGTTACGCCCATGAGTGTACTTATTAAGTATGATGGAAGTAAAAATTCAAAGTTTTACAAACTTTATGAGCTCCAGTTTAAACAAATCCGTTGCTGAACAGGAAGCCAATGCACTCAACCAATGGCAAAACAAAACCATTATGATCTTATTATTATGTTATTGAACATCACAACAATTATAGCACAGGGTTTATACATTCATTATTGACGTATTAGTTCTAGACTATAGCCAGAGTTCTGAACTTTGGGATTGTCAGAGATATCGTTAAGATGTGGGGATATGAGACGTAATTCTGTATGTCACGGATGGACATAATATATGGCAACTTACAAATACCATTTACGCAACCGGTGAGAGACATAGCAGAATCAAATACAACGCCCAGTCAACTGAACAAGTCAATCAGCCAGATTCAAAGACTTAAGCCATCGACTTTACTTGGTGTAAAATTTAGAATTATAAAAGAAATACTAGCGAAAGCTGACTGTTGTATACGAACCTACATCAGTCCAGAAAAGCAGAGACGAGCGATAAATAGTCGTAGTCTTAGAATCCACTGCCCTTAGACGGCGATATTAGAGTACGGTTGCGAAAAAGAGAACCCTTAAAGGACTGACCCCAAGCGAACGAGCGAGCGAGTGAGCGGATCTCTGCACCAGCCAGCCCTAAATTTAACACCAACGGCCAAAACAGTTCAGCATCGCGCTAATATAATATGCAGAGGGGAGGCGGAGTATGTGTGGTATAATAGCATCCACCGGCGAGAACGCTGATAATGGTGGAGAGGGGAGAGATGACGCCTGCATACGTCTGTACGGTGAGGCTGTGACGCTCAGGCGCCGGCGGTCGCTGGGCGGCGCTCCTAACAACACAGCTATCGGCCGCACAGAACGACTACGCAGAGTATCTCGAAGCTTCGGCGAATACATACTCTGTGGTCGTCGACGCCATGCTGGGAAATAAATTTAAATACATTATTTATGTAGTCATCTGCTGTTATGCATGTTTATGCATGCATGCATCTGGTAGCCGTAATCTAGACATTTCTACAGCGCTCAAAGAAAGCAGGAACCAGCGTATTCACAGAAACAAGACAAAATCGATAGGAAGGTAGGCCTGGCTCGGTTCCAAATCAAGATTAAGGGTTAGCCTAACCCTACCTATACCTTCCTAACCCGGTTAGGAAGGTATAGGTAGACTCTTTCGATGGATAGGGCCTATATATGTTTCGACTGGGAGCGGCAAGAGAATTAATGGAAGATGAAGAATTAGGACAGGATTTGTGGTAGAGGATTGTCTTCCGTTGAGAATGAAAGACCCATGCCTAGATTGCAAGAGATGTAGTGTTGGTGAGCGGGGACGTAACTTTGGTCTAAAAAGTGTGTGTGTGGGGGGTGTACCAATTTCTTACATAGGCTTACACGAAACAAGGCCTCTGGGAAGGCACAATAATAAAATATTGCTTGGCGTTGTTCAGAAAGTCGGGGTACGGTACCCCCAGTCCAAAGAGTGGGGGTACGGATAATCCTCGTACCCCACAAATTACGTCTATGTTGGTGACTTTGTAGGCTGGGACAGATAAATTTTTTTAGTTATTACAGGCTTGGACATATGTGGTATGCATGTACCTAAGCATTAGCATTCATAATGTTGGTGTAGATGATATAGGCCTACGTATATGCAAATACATTTATGTTTATATGTGTGTGTATTATTGGGAACATCGGTCCCGATATTGGAAGACTTAACAAAATGACACACGATGTCACAGGCGAAGTTATAGTTTGATTTCAGGATTTATCTGGCGTCAGCGATGTTTGGCTGCATGAGTAGGATGTGGAAGACAAGCAACATATAAACAAGAAGAAACATAAAACTGTAGCCTATAGGGCAATTGTCACTCCAATACTGTTGTACGGATCTGAGTGCTGGCGCCACGGGAGGAGGACGAAAGGAGGATTCTAGTGGCGGGAATGAGCTCGCTAAGAAGAATATCGGGGAGGACCAGACGAGATAGAATTCGTAATGAGGTAATCCGGAAGGAATTGGAACAGAGGGAAACACTGGTAGACAAGATTAGAAAAAGAAGACTGACATGGTTTGAGCATGTAACAAGAATGGACGAAAAGAGATTACTGCAGCTAGGATGTTTTATTGCCACGTAGCGGGAACACGGAGTCGAGGAAAACAAACAAAGACATGGATGGAAAACGTGAGAAGAATATCTTAAAGAACAAGACATGGACACGAGAACAACAGCCCTGGATACTATCACACACAGACAGAAATGGAGCCATCTTGTAAAACTTAATCGTCGGCACATACCCGACGGGAAAGAGAGAGATACCCTGGCTGTTAGCTCACTTGTTTCATGTAGTCATGTACTATTCGGGAACAGCGCATATACTCTACCTTGCTTGTCCTACTGCATTACTTAGTAGGTCATAACGTGTCTAAGGTGCAAGACCACTGCGTGACTTCCCGGCCACAGCGTGTCTTGGACTACAGTGCCTCTCAGCTTAAAGCCTGAGCCTTAGTAACTGTAAACGTAATCATAACCTCGTTTTCTACAGCGCCTGAAAAGGGAATTCGCCGGAACCAGCTTATTGACAGGTCAAGCCAAAATCGATTGGCAGGCGAGGAAAATAGAGGATCAGGAATTTTATTAAGCTGGTCACGCAGGTTTAGGCTTATAGGTATAAATTCAGTCGGCTGTAGTGTCAGATTCTTAACTGTAGGCTTGTGTATGTTTGTATGTATGTGTATATGTCTGTGTATACGCATATGTGTATGTATGCATCGGTGTATGTATGTATGTATGTATGCATTTATGTTTGTGTATGTATGTATGTATGACATGTATACATGTATGTACATATGCATGTATGAATGCACGTGACACGTCTATATGTCTGAATTAAAGTCTTTATCTTTTATCTTTTTATTTGATAATTAATTATTAGTATAATTTCCTTACTAGTAATTGAACGCACATGAACACTTGTACTCAGAAGAAAGCCACGCATAAGACTAAAAGCATCAGTAGCCTACAGTAGGCCTATTTCAACATAACAAATAGAATAAACGTGCAGTCCCTCGGCGCATCCGGGTACATTGCATTGCACATGGAGGCATCTGACAAGAGTCGGTTTCCCGCCCAACTACAATAAATTGAGATCCATGACCTGGAACAAATTATATGCACTCCAAGCGGCGTGTGGCCGAGAATTAATCGGTTGTGGGGTGGAGGTGGTCAGTGGGATGAATGGAGAGGGCAGTTGGGGTCGAATGACGATGAAAGCATTAACTGAAACAGAAACGCCGATCAACTGAACGGAAAGGCCAATCGACGAAGCCACTACTACAAAACAGTGTCGACTCTTTAGCTCTCTCCTCCCTCCGTTTCTCTGTCTGTCTGTCTGTCTGTCTCTCTGTATGTCTCTCTTCCTCCTAATTCTCTGTCTCTTCTTTCTGCATGTGTCTGCCTCTGTCGCCATCTCTTCCTGAGCTCTTCCTCTTTCTGACTGTCATTGTTGTTCTCTGTCGCTTTCTCTTCGGGTTTTATATATCACTTCCGTGCTGTCTCTGTGTCTCTTTGTGACTGTGTGAACGTTCTGACCTTGCAGCGTTCAATCCGAATCTCAGTCTATAACACGCAGCATAAAGCAGTCTAATCAGGCAGAATCCCCGAAGAAGGAGAAGAAGAAGCAGATTTCCAGCGTATACCCGAGGCGCTGAATTATAATAAACCGTCTTATTATTTTCTTTGCATGTAAGCGATGAGAATCCAGTTATTATTGACTCAATATAATATATATTATGCATAACACGTGGCCAGTATACGTGCCATCGATCAACGATGAATCCATTATGAATTAATCAAACCTGGGTGTATTATAGCACGTGCAGAGAGAGAGAGAGAGAGAGAGAGAGAGAGAGAGAGAGAGAGAGAGAGAGAGAGAGAGAGAGAGAGAGAGAGAGAGAGAGAGAGAGAGAGAGAGAGAGAGAGAGAGAGAAAGAGCGACAGAGAGACAGAGAGACAGAGACAGAGAGAGAGACAGAGAGAGAGAGACAGAGAGAGAGAGCATTAGCAGCAGCTGCTATTAATGCTTCCAATGCTTTTATAGTTCTGCTGCAAACAGGCGCAGAACACTAGTTACCAGCCATTCCACCGACCGGCCATGTAATATTCATTCCATTAGGAAGGTTTATTGACTTTTGTACATGCAAACGTCTCTCATGACCTCTGACCTTCAGCCTCTGACCTTCAGCCGACGGTGATTCTTCCTTGAACCTGCCAAACGTGTAAATGCGTACAAGAGCAAGCCCGTGCATAAAGTTTGTCCGTTCACAGCACAGGGCTTAGGCCTATATCACGTGTACGTGAATAAGGCTATTTTTATCTAACAATACGCTTAGACACGTACGTAGGAGAGGGAGAGGAAGAGGGAGAGGATAATTTGACCTCTATGAGGTCAGTGTTTCGAGTGGAGCCCGTCGAACTCATTCCTCCTGTTCATCTGACGCATCTACTTCCTGTTGGTTCATCTTCAGAACTTAAAAGTAACACTAATTGCATCGAATGGAGTAAGATCTGTCGGACTTCAACCTGGTTTCTTCAGCAGATTATGATTATCGTTTGCGATTTCACTTGAAGCGATGACCATCGATTGATGCCTTGGACATAATTATAATGGCGCTATAGAAGTCATGATATGATATTCTTCTTATATATATATACTCCTCTGCTTTGTATCTTTCATTGTCTTTGAATATCTTCTGCTGATCAAACCAGGATCAAACTGTGCACTGTCTAAATAAAGATACCGCCTTCTGATGTCATATTCAATTTTCGTTATATATCGTGATAAATTCGTTGGTTTTTGGAATAGTTTATAAGTCTAATTGAAATCATTGTTGTTACATTAACATTGACGTTGTAGCGTAAATCTCCTTATTAAGTATGACTTCTTCTTTTGTATATACGCTTTTGACATTCATAATACGAATGCGTTTGTTGGATAACCATCATAACCTAGTTTTGGCTTCAGTCATAACACGCGAGAAAATCCGTTAACTCAGAATAATTATTGCATGTTGGCAAACATATGCGGCCCGTGCAGTCAAAAATTTTGATTAAAACATAACGCATGTGCGCAGACCCACTTAAAGTTATCGGCAAATATAATTATAACTATAGGCCCAGCCATAGTGTAGGCCTATCTATACGCATGATGGAGTTAGTCGAAGCTTTTTTTACAGCCTCAGGCACCTGAAACCGTGCTGAAAGTGAATTGTTTTTCCGGATGAATGCGCATGTAAATAAGGTCACGCTTTATACATATTTTTTAGCAATATTAAAATATGTCGACAGAAGCGTATCCTATTACGCTATGCATCTAGATAGATAATGAGCAGCCTGTGGACAATGTAGCTTAAGAAGCCAGCCATGCTTCTACCCGAGTCGCCATCGCTGACTGTTTAGCACTGGAGGACGATGAAGCCGGAAGGGGTCTGTTCTATAGCGTCAACTGCGATATGTATGGCGTTGGAATCAGTGGTGGTCTTGTTTACTGGAAAACTCAGCGACAGAAGGTAATGAATGCCCTGATGCATTATCATTCCAGATGCAATGACGGATTGTCTGAACCAGTGAGACGGAAGTTTTCCATATTCTCTACAAATAGCACTCCGGCTGTTTCTGCTAACGACTTCACATTAAATACCTTACGCCATTTGACGCAGCATTAAAGTAACAAATAAGGCACAATGAGGACCTTAGTCAACCAGACTATCCAACTGCCCAGAGGTAGACAGACAGACAGACAGACAGACAGACAGACAGACAGACAGACAGATAGACAGACAGACAGACAGTACTGTGGCTTGAACTCCTATATGTTGCATGAAATTCTAACTGAGCACAGCTGTATAGCCTACTAATTATGTTCAAATGCAGACTGCGAGTGGTCTGAGCCATGCATGACTGCCAGTGTGCTGACATGTCTGAACCCACTGAGGTTGGGGAAACTTGAGAAGACCTATCAGTCCCGGAGCTAACAAGTTTAGAGGGGTACACTATTATAGATATATACCCGGGGTCCGTGATATATAAGTATGCGTAAGTACTATTTACATGCGCAGGTGGAGATCGGCAGACAGACTGACAGAATCACAGGCAGTCAGCAGGCAGACTCGGCCAAACAGGTCATATATGAAGGCGGTACAGAGCTAGGCTCGTCGCGGTATTTGACAGAACTGTGAATTGAAATGGAGGTCACTCACTCTCTGCAGTATGGTTGTCATCCAACTTGAACCAAATCATCTTAGAATGTAGGCCAATGCACAAGCGCTCTTCCAAAACTGCCTTACAAGCCCCTACCCATTACGTGCACAATCACCCTCGATACGACACCATTTCCCAACATAGGCTGTCTCGGCATCAGGAATCCCACGCCCAGGCTTTAACTTAACATAACCTTCATCGATTCAGTGTGTCATGCATGAACCCAGGTTTTGTAGTATACCAAATTTTTCGGTGCATTCGGCCCCAAAAGGCCAAAAACTCAAGCAATGCGATGACACACTTTAGGTATTTTTGGATTTTAACAACTTAGAATTTTCTACAATTCGCTTTCGGATTTGTCGATCCTGATCATGGATAAATTGGTACGAAACGAAAACACGCAAGCCTAGATTAGGCATCATCTCCTCTCCGGACTGACATACAATTATTGCCCTTCATTGGATGCATAACACAGTTAAAAACATAATAAATAAATAAATAAATAAATTAATTAATTAATTAATAATAACACCAATAATAATCAGTATATTGTTTGGTCGCAAAACAGATACCCTGCTAACGATATCTGTAGGCTGATGGTGGCCTAATTTCCAATTTCCTCTCCTTTCATATAGCCTACGTTTCATCTTTGAGATGTCTCACTGCGTAACCTTTCCAGAACGCTTTCTACTCTGCCTGTAATTCCTTCCATTGCCCATCTTTGAAACAGACACATCGATCCATCTCGATCCTTCTTCACTAGGCCAATGCAATTTCAAACTGTTCCGTTTCTCCATACGTAGACATATGTGACTCTCGACTTGTATACTTATTTGAATCCACGAGCCTTTCCTATGAATATCGACTAAGAATCAGATTTTGCCCTAAGGGTTTTGTCTCGAACGAGCGATTGTGACTAAGTTTGTCTCATGGCAGGTTTTCTGGAGGCTGCACGAATAAATATATATATATATATATAACGAATATATATATATATATATATATATATATATATATTGCATCGCCCCTCATTATTTCATATGTCAGATAATGACCACATAATCTATATATATAAAGAAGAAACTCTGTCTGTCTGTCTGTCTGTCTGTCTGTCTGTCTGTCTGTCTGTCTGTCTGTCTGTCTGTCTGTCTGTCTGTCTGTCACAGATCTTTGACCGGAATGCATTTCTACACCTTTCGAGCTTTTCACTCCAAACCTTCACTGCTGTCTCGGGGTGGGCATTACACAGCCAGTGTGAGGTTTCGATTTCCCCGTTTTCACCGCTACCATGGTCTCCCGGCCAAAAAACCTACCCTCGCCATGCATTTTTACCTCATAACAGAACCTTAGACTAAACCTATTTTCACTCGCCAGATGGAGCTGCCGGGTTAAGCAGCTACAGTACGGATTCACTAGAGGGATTGAAACTTTGACAATGGTGATGATGCAGCTACAGTACGGATTCGCTAGAGGGATTCAAACTTTGACAGTGGTGGTGGTGGTGGTGGTGGTGGTGGGTGGTGGATGGTGGTGATGGTGGTGGTGGTGGTGGTGGTGGGTGGTGGTGGGTGGTGGTGGTGGTGGGTGGTGGTGGGTGGTGGGTAGTGGGTGGTGGTGGGTGTTGGTGGGTGGTGGTGGTGGTGGTGGTCGAGGTGGTCGTGGTGGTGGTGGTGGTGTGGATTGAAACTTATAACCCCGGGCAACGCCGGGTAAACCAGCTAGTCTTTAATATTGCTTCACAACAATAGCATGCCAAAAAAGAAAATGTCATCAACAACATTCAACTACCATAAGCCCTAGCTGCCCTACCTGTAAGCCCCTTAGGTCGGCGTTGGGATGGTGCATAAATCCTCACATCTAATCCGGAATCCACATTTGCTTCCTACTACAGCTGATACAGAATCGCCATTAAGACTCGAGCGATTCGGTTAGAAACGGAGCTGTGCTAATATACGGCAGCGGTGGACTCTGTCCAGGCAATTGTTGTCGACCGTTCAAACGGTTTCCGGCTCCAAAGGCTTGACACAGCTTGTAAGCCACCCCACGCCATTGATTCGATATTATCTAACCTTGTGTAGAGGCACAATACGAAGCGATAAGGCGTCACTCGAATCATGAACAACTATATATGGCCTGCTATATTATTAGCCCCATGACCGAAAGGCTGAAATTGCCTTCAGTAGGCTTAGTTCATTACTTCATTTGGCCGACTACTGCAGCAATTCAGTAGTTGCATATGGCCTAGTGTACAGTGCTTCACGATGACCGGTCGTATAGAGAATTCGAGTTTTTTACACATAAAACAGACCAGGTTACAATTTTGGGACTAATATGTAACATAGATATTCAGATTCAAATGTAAAGTTATTTAAGCCAATTTCATGCATAGCATAGAATGTAATAATGTAACCTAACCATGATGTAATGTAGGCTGACTATAAGCAATAGACATCCGCCACTGTTCGTACTCTGGCAGTGCCAGCCCCAAGCCTGGATAAAGGAGGAGGGTGACGCTAATGATCTCTGCTATCACACAGTGTCGTTAAACTGAAACTACTACTATGATGGGAACAATATTCTTATCTTATCTTATCTGAACATTTATAAAGCGCTTCTCTCAGCAGGGTTATACAGAAGCGCTCTCAACGTGACAGACCCGTAAGCAAGCAAGTCTTTAGGAAGCGACGAGACGCAGGCGTGATTCCCTCTAGAATCCTACTCCGGATTGCAGAGGGAAGGTCATTGCAGCGAAAGCCCGATCTGAGTCAGAGAATTTCACGATCGAGGGACAAAGAGATCAAATCGGACGGAGGAACGAAGAGGACGAGAATAACGGGCAGAGAGTGGTTTACATATGAAATCACCTAGACATTTAGGTTCTAAACCCTGCTGGGACTTAGTTACTGACAGCAAGACCTTACATATCAAAAGGGGTGAGTGAACGTTGTGGGTTGGTCGGTGAGTGTCACCTTGCAAGAGGGAAGACCCAACAAAATAACGAAAATTGTGGTTATAATTTGGGACAAACTTTGAAACAAATGCCAGTTGAGAGCGCTTCTGTATAGCCCTGCTGAGAGAAGCGCTTTATAAATGTTCAGATAAGATAAGATAAGAATATTGTTGCAATCATGAATACAATTGTTCTGATATCATTCAAATCTAAACTTGGATATCAGTCTATGGGGCGACAGGCAGGAATTCATTAAATTTTCCTCTATCATCCCCATGTTTCAGATGATATCGAAAGTAAACAGTAGTATCGTATATGTTTTCAGTTGAAATCCACTGAGCACTGTCGCTGATTCCGGGTCGAGTTTTCCATGGTTCAACACCGTTATAGCCGTAAGTAGTAGCGTTGTTCCACGTGCTATCATCGAAGGTCATATTCATCCACCCAGACGTGTATTTGGTAGTGACTTTCCAGGTACCGTCTGTACGTATGGTATTACTGGAGGCCAGAAGACCACTCACTTCACCAGGATCATTGTGTATCTCAACGGCGATGAGACTGGTAACACCGTTTGGTAGAAACACGATGTCTGTCTTCCTCCAGTCCTTTGCATTTGGAAGGTTGGTCACCAAAAGGTCATCGATGTAAAGCTGTTTCACTTCATTGTCGGCCGTGATGCTAAGCGCTACACCTAAAACAGCAAATGTAGGCCTATAGTTACAGGCATCGTGAAACAAGTTAGATAATGTTCTTATAGTGCACCTGATATGCTACGAGAAAGCTATTGTCCATATGCGTTAAGCATAGACAATTAAATATAAACTTTAAATCAGAAACCCTTCAACCCATTGTTTTGAAACTTGACTGACAAAGCCAGATTACCATTGAAGCAACCGTTATATTATTCCGGTGGTTGCTTCACTTGTAATCTCATTTCTCTTTTGGTTAAAATTTAAGGAATCCCAACTTCGAAAATTGTTGATGAATTCAGTGGAAGTCTTTAGTAGCCCGTATAGGCCTATATGGTAAGAAACATAGGCCTAATTACTTTGTCATCGCATAAAAAGAATAATGCAGTCACATGCGATCAATATTACATTAGATCTATAGGTCTAGGGGCACGCCACAGATGATTATGGGTATTTCTTGCCTCCCGCTCTATAGACGTTTTGCGATCAACGTACATGAAATTAATTTTAAGGCGTTTCTTCTGAGTTCAGTATCAATTTTAGTCGTTTTTAATCATACTGAATTTTAATAATATTAAATAAAAAAACTGCACTGCACTCAAATTGAATTGGCCAGGTGGCGTTACTGGCGTTTCGCGTGACACCTTCAGAGGGGGTGACATGAAAATGACAAAATGACTGTCTAAACAATGTTGTGCAGAGTTTCAGCAGAAATGTAGGCCCTATTATTTTTAATTAAACAACAACAGATAACAAAATCATTTTTCATAAGCCCAGCTTACATGTACTTCATCAGTATCAATTTACCTAAAGCTGGAACTCTATGCTAATTTACTTTTTTTAGCTTCTAGGTGAGGTGACACCATAACCTACCACCCATGGGTGACACCATAACCTACCGCCCATGGGTGACACCAAGACCTACCGCACTGGGTGACACCATAACCTACCACCCATGGGTGACACCATAACCTACCACCCATGGGTGACACCATAACCTACCGCCCATGGGTGACACCATAACCTACCACCCATGGGTGACACCATAACCTACCACCCATGGGTGACACCATAACCTACCACCCATGGGTGACACCATAACCTACCGCCCATGGGTGACACCAAGACCTACCGCACTGGGTGACACCAACCCAGTGACGCCACTGGAATTGGCAAGTTTACATGAAACACCGTTTCCATAATCCTCTTAGATTTAAAAACAAAATATGGTGAATAGAAAGGAAATTTATTACAATTGTATATTAGTTTTAAAACAATTAAACTCAGAACTACGCCTATCAACCTGAGAAATTACAAAAGTCCAACCTTCAGTTCCGCAGCTTGGCTGTCCACAGATTTTACTCTGAAACATAAATATTTCTGACACAGATTCTTTTACGTACACTTGCATAGAAATAACAAACTGATAAAAGTAAACAGCTAAAATAAAATTTTTACATAACTATGAAATGGCAGCATTTAGTGCGTTCGCAGGCAGCTACTTGATTTTATAAGATATCTACTTGTTGATGGTAACTTAGATTAAAATATAGTCCTGGGGTTTCGCTATAGTCTAGTTCGTGTTTAGCGTAATGGACTATCAACGCAAAGGCCTGGGGTTCAAACACCAGAAAAGTCAGTTTGATGTTTCGAACGTTGCGAACATATTAAACATTATGAACTGCTCCGTTTAGGCTCTTTTCTAGCGAACTCAACTATGAAATGACTTCGGTGAGAAGATCAGTGTTACAAGAGAGAATTGAGAATGAGAGAGAGAGAGAGAGAGAGAGAGAGAGAGAGAGAGAGAGAGAGAGAGAGAGAGAGAGAGAGAGAGAGAGAGAGAGAGAGAGAGAGAGAGAGAGACAGACAGACAGACAGACAGACACAGACAGACAAACAGATATGACCATACGCGTTCATAACAGGAATGATGTCAATAACACTTCATACCAATGGATGCGTCTCGGAGTTAGCTTAAAGACTTCTTAAGTAAAACTCCCAATATCTCCAGTTTTTTTTACCAGTGGTCATATAATTCATATGAGTTACTAAGTCGCTACTTACTTCAAAGTAGATGCAGTCATTTACTATCGTGCATGTTCGACCATCCCCGCAAGTGTAGAATTCGCATTGGTTGGTGTTCGCCTTCCAACTAAAAGACGTGCAGTTTGGTTCCATAGTGCATTTCCAAGAGCAAAGACTGAACGGAGGAGGACAGGCGGTGTTGATCTGAGGTAATTGCAACTTGTCGACAGCAATCGTATCATACGGTTTATCATTTTCACCTGATGGACATAGATTCACTCCGTTTGGATTCGTTACCCTCCTGAATGACTTCCATGGCGTTGACCATACTCTTTCGTTATGTGTTTGGCCTACTAAGAGAAATACGGTCAGCAAAGTTAGTTTCAACATGTCTGTTTACTTTGTTGCTCCAAATGCCACTTCTTAGTCGTCAGTTTCTTGGGTTTTCTTTTGGATGTAAAATGAACTCCTAATTAGCGAAACCTGAGCTAGGCAAGTCTAAACGATGCTGAGTGTCATGGTGAGAAGAAAGCTCATCAGTTAACATGCTGTGCCAGATAAATAGAAGTCACAAGCGTACACATACAGGGCGACCCGACAGAAGATTTTAAGGCCGTAGTTTAGTTTGATGGTAGGATTCGAACGGATTCTGTTGAAAGGGCAGGAAACGGTTGCAAGGATTACAAAGCACGCCACTGTATGGGACGGGTAGACCTTGTTTACATGGATGCAAATGATTAAGCTTATTGTATTTAGTTCCTTTCTTTGTCCAGTCTACCTATAGGTGCTTACGAGAATGGTGCCATTTGTTCCTTTCATTGCACGAATCAAACTGAACTGAACGGTATTTATTGACCACAGAATAATTCCTATAAGCAATCGCAAGGTTGATCGTAATTGTAAGCAGCTGGAAATATGACACAATGTTCAGAGTTACTGGACCGCGTTGCTTCGAGGAACGAGAGGCGATGTTGTTCGTCGCTAAGGGCACTCGCGCGGTTACCTTCAGTAGTCCGTTGCAGTTGGGAGACGACACAACGACCGTACACTGTTGAATCGATGTGTGTCTATCTATAGGAATGGCAAACTATGGATGTAGCGCCATTATATTTGAACATACGAGTTCTCAGTTGGTGGACATATTATCCAAATGAAATCGTAGTTTTTGTGTAAGACACGTACAGGTTCAATTTCAATGCGAGCATTGATTCAATACAACCATATACTGTTATTAATTATTACATATACTAAAGTTTAGGTCCATTTGAGGCTCTAACCCGTACTCTCAGCGTTACAAGCATTCGATTACCGTGTCACAATAATATCTAGCCTCATTAGAGGTGTGTGTCACGACAAATGGTTCACGGACAACTGGTCCACTGAAAAATAGTTCACGACAAATGGTTCACCGTGGACCAATGGCTCATGATCTTCCAGCTTCTTGTTTAAGCTATGTTTTTATCGATAATCCAGCTTCTATTTTCAGCTATAATATTCATCGATATTCCAGCTTCTAGTTTGAGCTCATTTTTCATAGCTCATCAAGCTTCTAGTTTGAGCTATATTTCATCGCTCTTCCAGCTTCTAATTTGAGCTGTATTTTCATAAACCCGAGTTTTAACGGAAATTATTTCGTATATTTACACTACTTGAGCTAAGAAAACATGTCATAGTAAAATTCAAACTATAGACGATCGATGAAAATATAGCTCAGACTAGAACTTTATATGAAACAAAATTAGGTTTACTGAAGAAGTAGTGTACATGAAAGATTTTTTCTGAGACGACATGGTACATAAAGAAATTTGGGGCAAGAATCGGGTCTTTTTGTCTAATAGGGCACGGTATTAATGGGACACTTACTAACCTGCATGCGTATGATGTTTCCCATAGAGAAATACGAATTGCAATATGTTAAGCTACAGTTTCATTATCTATAAGCAGTGCGGCCTTAGGATATTTCGAGCTCCGTGCAGAGTGTATTTACGGGCCCCCAAGACACAAGTCAAATTGTTTTTCGTTGCTAATCATTTTATTTTATTAGATCATTGTTAACAAGTACAACAAGTCAAATTTAACTGTACACAAGAATTCTGGGATATAGAGGAAGTTTACTTTTCTTTTATTGACAAAAGAGAAGATTTAATCGAAACCATAATATTATTATTAGTTTGTCTTGTTCATGTTAATTTTCTGTGACATTTATGTTGCGGGCCCCGTGCGATCGCATGGTTCGCATACCCCTAAGGCCGCCCGGCACTGCTACGTATAAGGCTAATTAAACAGAATATTTAAATTTGTCAACTGGAATATGTGGCTCTGCTATAAGTAGGACGTGTGGTTATTGAATGCCAGTGCCAACTGTCGATGGGAAGCTGTTGGTTGGCTACACGTCTGCATCTGGGTCTGCCACTGGTCACTCTTATACTTGACTGTGCATTGCTTTGCTACAATACCCAGTGTTGCAGTCTGACACTCACGCTGTTGCTTGTGCTGCCTGTTACTATTAATTTTGGTGGCAGCCTTATTAAGTTCAGTTTGATTCATCCAGTCTCACGAACACCCATACACAAAGCTATAGGCTGCCTTGACAAAATAGACTAGACCTTAGGTCCTATTATCCTATATGCCCATTCCACACAGCATTGTGCGTTTTGATTCTTGCTACAGTTTCCTGTCCTTTCAAAATATTCATTGCATGCATGCAGATCTATCGAATCCCACCATCATATAATAGCCTCCGGGGTGATGCTTATATGAGTCAGAAATGCACACACAGTTAGTGTTCGTAAAAGGATGAGATTAATTTGAACTTTACAATATCCCACAAGGCCACAATTGCCAAATAGGGCATAGAAATTGAAGCACGGCATATTATCAGTCTTGTTATCAAGACCTTAAACCTCAAGACCAAGACCAAGACCAAGACCTTGAACCTCAAGACCAAGACCAAGACCAAGACCTTGAACCTCAAGACCAAGACCAAGACCAAGACCTTGAACCTCAAGACCAAGACCAAGACCAAGACCTTGAACCTCAAGACCAAGACCAAGACCAAGACCTTGAACCTCAAGACCAAGACCAAGACCAAGACCCAAAAATCACAATCATATCCACACTATTCCTTACTAAAAAACTGTCAAGTCGGACTACTCGCTACTTTAATGAAGCAAACCAACTCTAAATGCAGACTGCAGAGGACTTCTGAATTCGAATTTACAAATTAAGTCCTTCATGCAAAATGTTATTTCAAATGCCGGTTGCATTTTATAAAAACCAATTCGCTCAGAATTTTCTGACCAAGACGTGCCTTGTGGGCCTCATAAAAATTTCGCCATGTAAAAAAGAGATCATTTACATGTCTAAATCGTGTGTGGTGGTCATGTTTCTTTCCATGATGAGCCGGAGATAGATAGATTTTAACCAATTTCGATGTATGGAAATCTATCTTCCTACCGATTTTGGCTTGACCTACTTTTCATAGGTGCTGAAGTCGCTGGCACACACAGTAGCTTTTTAAGCACTGGCTTTAAATGTATAAATCGTGAGCCTTTTTGAAACCGTTATTGACCGCAATGGCTGCGGACAAATTTAAAATTCAGTCGGTCTTGGTCTTGGTCTTGAAAAACCAAGACCAAGACTTTGAACCTCAAGACCAAGACCAAGACCTTGAACCTCAAGACCAAGACCAAGACCAAGACTTTTAAAAACGAACTCGAGCGCACTCGAGACCAAGACCTTGGTCTCGAGGACAACAAGACTGCATATTATAAGGGCTAAAGTTCCCTCTGCAGCTACCGACAACATTTGCTAGCATGCAGACATGATCCTATTACTATTAGACCAATGACTTACAAGAAAGAGTTATCGGATCACTTGCAAAGTACATGAGAGATAAACTGCATGCTTAATTGCATACACTACGTTTTAGCCAGATCAGCGTGTGAGATAAGCAAGTGTCATGAACGGGAGCTATATAAATAAGCGACTACTATGCATTGCACTAGGCCCTATACTGCATTTTCATCATGTTTATTTCTCTCTCTCTCTCTCTCTCTCTCTCTCTCTCTCTCTCTCTCTCTCTCTCTCTCTCTCTCTCTCTCTCTCTCTCTCTCTCTCTCTCTCTCTCTCTCTCTCTCTCTCTATATATATATATATATATATATATATATATATATATATATATATATATATATATAGGCTATATATATATATCATATTGACCACATAGATTAATTTGTGCTACTGGTCCCAACGTTTATGTCAGCTTTGTAGAAGCACCCATAGCACTTAGTGGCGGGGCTCTCATCTGTTACTATTAGGTCTTTAGGTCTACAACACAGTATTATGCCAAACATTGCCAGCACTCATATATATGGACCTCCACTTGGTCTATCCGGACAACCCCTCTAAAACGACGCAGCGCTCGATAGTAAGTTGGTGCCCTGCGCTTAACTTCAAAGTGGCGTTTTATAAATGCTTAAATTACGATTGTGATTACGATTATAGATCTAACTAATGTTTCTGGGTATGATAATTATAAGTCTGCTCTGGAGTAGGCCTACTAATTAGTGTATGCAGATTCACACGTGGCGACTTGAATAACAGGACGTTGGGAATAATGAGTCTGACGTGGTTGCTAACGGAAGCCCTACGTTGGTAAAGCCTATCGAATTGATCCATGCTGTGAAAAGTTTAATGAGGGTCGTTTGCATGGTCACATCCGGAGCAATCTGCTGTTTAGGTGAATGAAAGCATATTCGACACTGACTGACAATGGATTGTTTCACAGTGCACTACAAAGAGCGACTTGTCAACATGTGGGCACAGGCCTGGATTAATCACGGGTCCAGTGGGTCCACGGACCCAGACCTACTAAACATTTAACAAATAAGGGGCCTATCATTAGTATACTACCTTTAAAATGTTAACTATTATAACGATTTTAGTTTTCAAATGTTACATCGTTGACTTGCAGTAGGCCCTAACTGAAATATGTTTAAACGCGTTAGTTTTACTGCAAACAAACAACGATAGTCACTTGCTAATGAACAGCCGAGACTGTTATGATATTTGTGACCGTTAGCTCCGTTAATGTTCACAGTAGAGCTGTACATACGACTGGAACCAGACCTACACAATGTTAATGCGGCCCTGTTTGGGCAGGAGCGATAGTTGAGTTCCTGGACAACGTATAGGCCTACCGTCAAAGAAGAGGAAGAATGACAGACGACGAGGGTCGAACATACAAACCCAAAACCAAGCAGTACCAAACAAAGTGAGTCATCCCTCACTCACCAGGACTACAGAGGACGACATTCTTCAGCAGCCAGCCAGTAGATCGTATAACGTGTGACCAGTAGAACGATCAGAGCCAATAATATACAGTCAGCCGTTAAGAAGACGACAATCTGGTGATAGACAATATCTACTGAACTTTTATGACACCAGCTGGTAATTAGCTAGACTGAACTCGATTCCAAGTATATGCATACACGTATTCAAACTCCAAATACAGTTATTTATTTGAAATGAAGTAAGCACCCTCAACCCTTGCCTAATAGTATTCACCGATATATTAACCAGCACAATTATCCTTCGATCTCGAGATCACGTTGCCGAAAAGCTTCAGTAGACATAAAAGCATTCACTTAGTGCAATCTTGCGTGTCGGCTACGGTGTAATTATTGACTGTTCGTTCGACAGATAACGAAGAAGCAGTTGGAAAATACGAGTTAACTGCCTAAAAGGCTAAAACTGACTGCGTGAACTCTACCAGCTTCCTGAGGTATACGAGTCGTGTGAGAAGGCGTGACGCTCGGCCTTATAACCTTAACCTCCGCTTATTCATTAAGAACCGTTTGCCGACGTTTTGCATACATGCAGTTGCAATACCTTGGCTTATAAAACCATGAGACTATCAGGTTCCAACCTACCAAAATATATGGAATCTCTAGATCATTTGATTTACTTTTTGTAAGGTACTTGAAAGGCGCTATAGAAGGTGTCCACACACATACGCAAATGCATATGATAGTATCTCATAATATTTCTATGAAGCATTTAAAAGGGTTCCTGGGAACGATCGTTACGACAGTACGTAAAACAGTAAAACTTAGTTATATATATATATATATATATATTATTCATTGTATGAGGCGCTTTTAACAAACCAGCATTTAAACTGCGACTCATTAACGCTACAAGAATGGAAAGGCCATGTAAATCACAGCATTGTTTGCAGCTGACGGTGTTCCGTCGCCAATTGCTGTGAACAAATACGAATAAAATATTCAACTCCACATGCATCCAAGTCTAATCCCCCAGTTTTTTCTACAATTCTCACACTGGAATAAGTGATGGAGTACATGATTCTCGTTCTCTGCTACTGCCTGAAAGAGATGCGCATCAGCAATATTCAGCCAATTAACTGGTTGGCCGTAAGAGCACTGCTATAAATCCTCCTCCCTTCATTCGATTTATCAAGTGCTCAATTTCACGAATTCACATTAACATTAATTTTCACAGTCATAGGTCTGTCCCCTGTCAGCATACCTACATGAAGCGGAGCCCGTGTTCCCATATTGGACCCGTATAGAGCCCATATGGGTTCCATCTAATGCCCACGGAAAATTAATGATGGCACGGTCAGTACAGTATATATGCGGTAAAATGCATTATATTGTTAGGTAATGTCCAATAGACACCTGATTACCTGAGAAGTCGATAGTAAGTCGCTAAGTCAGTCGATAAGTCTAAGCGACTTAGTCAGTCGATAAGCATGCGACTTAGTCGACTGAGTCGCTAAGTCAGTCGCTAACTCATCAAGTCAGTCGGTAACTCCTTAGTGACTGACTCCGGGGACTAATAGGAAGCACCGAAAATATTCCAGGTAGTCAAAGTGCCTCCCCCCTCAAGTGGGCGCCCGGTGCGACCGCACCCCCTTGTACCCCCACGCGCCGCCACTGGCTGCTACGGGTAAATTTTCCAGTTATTGCTGAGGCGCCTGTTTCAAACAAACGGTCCTTGGTTACGACTGAAGCTAAACTTTAGACATGATTTTTATGGGTCAAAATGGACTTCTCAAGTGGAACCATCTCACTGCTCTTTGTTTAGGAAGTAGGCATTCCGTACAGAGTTCCGCTCCACGTTCCTCTTCTTAGTCAGGAGGTAAACAGATGGGTCGGTGTTCACCCCATCTACTGAAATGCCGCCTTACATATGAATATCTTCGTTATCAAGGGCACTGAACTCCAGTCAAAGAACACCCTTTAAATGAAATTGTCAATAACAAAGGAAAACCCCTGAGAAGCGCTCACTGCACTCATGAGCACTGTCGAGATTTATAGGCCTACGTGTCTTCAGCTGTGACTTTGTAGTGAGCGTTTGTTCATCAAGCCTACTCTTGACGATAGCTAATCATATCCACTGGCGTAAATTTGTCCAAAATACTGGGGGGCATTTGATTATTCATTTTTCACTTGTTGCACTGGGTCCATCTAAATTACTGGGGGGGGGTCGTGCCCGGCTGCCTCCCAGAGTCTACGCCTATGATCATATCTACTGAGAGTCACACGCATATGGAGAGGAGTTACATAAATTCGCCGAATGCATGAATTAGTAAAAGAATGGATAGATGAGTTGATTAATGAATGACTGAGTAACTGAATTGACCGACTGAATGAATGAAATGAGTTAAAGAAACGGACGGACAGAAAGAATTGACAGTTGAACGAATAAGCCTAAATCCTATTCATTCATATGGAAAATTTATATAGCGGATCTTCTCTAGGTTATCTACTAAATTCTCCATATCTACTCGGAAGCATATATAAGAGGGCGTTGCTCAGAAGCACTAATTGAACGAACGTAGTGAAGAGATGGATGGATGGATAGATGGATGGATGACTGGCTGGATAGAGGTACATATAACTGGATAAATAAATGAATAACTGTTTTTCGTTTCCGTATTTTTTTGAACCAATGAATGAAAACATTTGCTAGAAGAATCTTTGTCAGAAGGACGCCACTCAGTTTGTTTTCGACGCACTAAAAGCCTCCATCAGCGTTTCGAACTTTCGACAGAGGAGTAGAATTGAGTCTGCCTTCCCATAACTCTTAACTGGTTACTTTTAAGTATGAAAACTGCTTCACAGAAATAAAGAAGAACTTTTGTTCAGCGTCTCGTTTAGTTTCTGAGTAGCGGCTGTGCTCTTGCGGCTGACTTTTCATTGACCTCTTGTGATTTGACACCACATCTATCTTCTTCCTTCTGATCTAGTCTTCCGTCATCCTCCGTATCCCTTGGCTCTCTCTCTCTCTCACACACACACACACACACACACACACACACACACACACACACACACACACACACACACACACACACACACACACACACACACACACACACACACACACACACACACACACACACACACACACACACACACACACACACACACACACACACACACACACACACACACACACACACACACACACACACACACACACACACACACACACACACACACACACACACACACACACACACACACACACACACACACACACACACACATACTCGCATCTGCTACCTTATGCGGACATTCCATGTGGGGACAATTCATGGTTCCAAAATATACCTTAAAGTACACAAGTGCATATGGGGACAAGGAACTACTTTTACACACACATCTAATTAATATTCATTACTGTGTCACACAATCGTCCCCACATGGATGACTTATGGAGTCAAGAGTGTGTGTGTATGAACGGTGCTAAAATATACCTTAACGAAACCGGTGCATATGGGTACAAGGGCCTACTTTCTACACATTATGATATAATTGAGCTCCTGATTAGTATTATAATGTTTAGATACACAAACGCTATATCTAGAAAATTATTGTGCTTCATAGACAGCGTCTTATAAGTGCGAAATGCGGGATGGCGAATATTTGGAGTAGCGTGTTTTTCCCCCACACTCACAATTTTCAAACAAGAATAATTTCATTTTTTTAAATCCTAATGAGGCTGAATTTAAAATGAGTATAACATTTGAATCTCGCACACCAAATTCAAAACCTTGGGCAAACCAAGAATCATTGCAAAGCCTAGTGTAAATAGATGTGCCCCAATTTAGTATTAGTATACTTATTATAAGAAATTGTTATAATACTCATGACGTTTTTCATTAATTTACTAGGAACTATAATTGTTTTTATTAACTTGAATATTGTCTCCACAAGTATTGTGTAGGCCCTATGAAGAAATGTGTGTGTGAGAATAGGCACAGGCTGTATTCATTTGATAAAACGTTTGTCCCCACAAGGTTTGCTTATGGAGACAAATGTGTGCGTGTGTGAGAATATGCAGGCTGTATTCATTAATTACACGTTTGTCCCCACAAGGTTTGCTTATAGAGACAAATGTGTGCGTGTGTGAGAATATGCAGGCTGTATTCATTAATTACACGTTTGTCCCCACAAGGTTTGCTTATGGAGACAAATGTGTGCGTGTGTGAGAATATGCAGGCTGTATTCATTAATTACACGTTTGTCCCCACAAGATTTGCTTATAGAGACAAATGTGTGCGTGTGTGAGAATATGCAGGCTATATTCATTAATTAAACGTTTGTCCCCACAAGGTTTGCTTATAGAGAAAAATGTGTGCGTGTGTGAGAATATGCAGGCTGTATTCATTAATGAGCCCAATATATGAATTTTACTTGATATGCACTTAGACACAGGCCTTACTTAAGAGAATAAACTACGCACCTCTTCTATCAACCAACAGGGAAAAAATCAGCTCAATATATGAATTTACTTGATATGCGCTTAAACATTGTTGGTCTGAGTTCAAACAAAACAGAATGCAATGTTTCTATTAACTAAGGCCTGTGTTTAAGTGCATTTCAAGTAAATTCATATATTCTATCAAAAAACATAAAAACAAATCTGCTCAAATAGGAATTTACTCGAAATGCACATGCCTTAGTTATGCCAATACAGAATGCACTGTTTCTATCAACATACAGAAAAACTAATCAGCTCAATATATGAATTTACTCGAAATGCACTTAAACATAGTCCTTAGTTAAGATAATAAACTAAGCACCTCTTCTATCAACAAACAGAAGAAAAAAATCAGCTCAATATATGAATTACTCGAAATGCACTAAAGCACATGCCTTAGTAAAGACAATACAGAATGCAATGTTTCTATCAACAAACAGAAAAACTAATCTGCTCAATATATGAATTTACTCGAAATGCACTAAAACGCAGACAATAAACTAAGCACCATTTCTAAAAACCAACAGAAAAACTAATCAGCTCAGTATATGAATTTACCTGAAATGCACTTAAACATAGGCATTAGTTGAGACACAACAGAATGCACTGTTTCTATCAAAATACATAGAAACAAATCTGCTCAAATATGAATTTACTCGAAATGCACTAAAGTACATGCCTTAGCTATGACAATACAGAATGCAATGTTTCTATCAACAAACAGAAAAACTAATCTGCTCAATATATGAATTTACTCGAAATGCACTAAAAAACAGACAATAAACTAAGCACCTTTCTAAAAACCAACAGAAAAACTAATCAGCTCAATATATGAATTTACTTGAAATGCACTTAAACACAGGCCTTAGTTAAGAAAAAAAACTAAGCACCTTTTCTATCAACCAACAGGGAAAAAATCAGCTCAATATATGAGTTTACTTGAAAAGCACTGAAACATAGGCCTTAGTTAAGACACAACAGAATGCAGTGTTTCTATCAGAAAACATTTTCAAAAATCTGCTCAAATATGTATTTACTAGAAATGCACTTAAGCACATGCCTTAGTTATGACAATGCAGAATGCACTGTTTTTATCAACCAACGGAAAAACTATTCAGCTCAATATATGAACTTACTCGAAATGCACTTAGACAGAGGCCTTACTTAAGACAATAAACTAAGCACCTCTTCTATCAACGAAAAGGAAGAATAATCAGCCCAATATATGAATTTACTTGATATGCTCTTAAACATTGGTCTGAGTTCAAATAAAACCGAATGCACTGTTTTCCTCAACAAACAGAAAACCTTATCTGCTCAATATATGAATTTAATCGAAATGCACTTAAACATAGGCCTTAGCTAAGATAATAAACTAAGCACCTCTTCTATCAACCAACAGGACAAAAATAAGCCCAATATATGAATTTTACTTGATATGCACTTAGACACAGGCCTTACTTAAGACAATAAACTACGCACCTCTTCTATCAACCAATAGGGAAAAAATCAGCTCAATATACGAATTTACATGTACTTGATATGCGCTTAAACATTGGTCTGAGTTCATACAAAACAGAATGCAATGTTTCTATTAACTAAGGCCTGTGTCTAAGTGCATTTCAAGTAAATTCATATGTTCTATCAAAAAACATAAAAACAAATCTGCTCAAATACGAATTTACTCGAAATGCACATGCCTTAGTTATGCCGATACAGAATGCACTGTTTCTATCAACATACTGAAAACTAATCAGCTCAATATATGAATTTACTTGAAATGCACTTAAACACAGGCCTTAATTAAGAAAATAAACTAAGCACCTTTTCTATCAACCAACAGGGAAAAAATCAGCTCAATATATGAATTTACTTGAAATGCACTGAATCATAGACCTTAGTTAAGACACAACAGAATGCAGTGTTTCTATCAAAAACATTTTAAAAAATCTGCTCAAATATGTATTTACTCGAAATGCACTTAAGCACATGCCTTAGTTATGACAATGCAGAATGCACTGTTTTTATTAACCAACGGAAAAACTAATCAGCTCAATATATGAATTTACCTGAAATGCACTTAAACATAGGCATTAGTTAAGACACAACAGAATGCACTGTTTCTATCAAAACACTAAAGCACATGCCTTAGCTATGACAATACAGAATGCAATGTTTCTATCAACAAACAGAAAAACTAATCTGCTCAATATATGAATTTACTTGAAATGCACTTAAACACAGGCCTTAATTAAGAAAATAAACTAAGCACCTTTTCTATCAACCAACAGGGAAAAAATCAGCTCAATATATGAATTTACTTGAAATGCACTGAATCATAGACCTTAGTTAAGACACAACAGAATGCAGTGTTTCTATCAAAAACATTTAAAAAAATCTGCTCAAATATGTATTTACTCGAAATGCACTTAAGCACATGCCTTAGTTATGACAATGCAGAATGCACTGTTTTTATTAACCAACGGAAAAACTAATCAGCTCAATATATGAATTTACCTGAAATGCACTTAAACATAGGCATTAGTTAAGACACAACAGAATGCACTGTTTCTATCAAAATACATAGAAACAAATCTGCTCAAATATGAATTTACTCGAAATGCACTAAAGTACATGCCTTAGCTATGACAATACAGAATGCAATGTTTCTATCAACAAACAGAAAAACTAATCTGCTCAATATATGAATTTTCTCGAAATGCACTAAAACACAGACAATAAACTAAGCACCATTTCTAAAAACCAACAGAAAAACTAATCAGCCTCAGTATATGAATTTACCTGAAATGCACTTAAACATAGGCATTAGTTAAGACACAACAGAATGCACTGTTTCTATCAAAATACATAGAAACAAATCTGCTCAAATATGAATTTACTCGAAATGCACTAAAGCACATGCCTTAGCTATGACAATACAGAATGCAATATTTCTATCAACAAACAGAAAAACAAATCTGCTCAATATATGAATTTACTCGAAATGCACTAAAGCACATGCCTTAGCTATGACAATACAGAATGCAATGTTTCTATCAACAAACAGAAAAACTAATCTGCTCAATATATGAATTTACTCGAAATGCACTAAAGCACATGCCTTAGCTATGACAATACAGAATGCAATATTTCTATCAATAAACAGAAAAACTAATCTGCTCAATATATGAATTTACGCGAAATGCACTAAAGCACATGCCTTAGCTACGACAATACAGAATGCAATGTTTCTATCAACAAACAGAAAAACTAATCTGCTCAATATATGAATTTACTCGAAATGCACTTAAACATAGGCCTTAGTTAAGAAAACAAATTAAGCACATTTTCTATTAAGCAACAGAAAAACTAGTCAGCTCAATATTTGAATTTACCAGAAATGCACTTAGACAAAGGCCTCAGTTAAGACAATAAACTAAGCACCCTTTCTCTCAACAGAAAGACTAATCATCCCAATATGTTCATTTACTGAAAACGCATGGAATAATGTTTCCATAAATTTAATTGCGTTTTAAAGTTCTTCTAACTTTCTGGACCATGGTGTTTATGCAGTTCTTCACTGAAATCCAGTCTTGTCTGTGAGAGCTCAAGCTTTGACGATGAGCGCACAAAAACTCAGAAATCGCTACTTTTCCCGGAACAAGGCAGGAATTGATTTGTTGATGGAAATGTTCATAGATAAGAGTCTTATCTTTTTCCATTGTCTCTAAAAGTACAAATTACACTTTGCATTTTAATTAAATTGCAATTAAATATTGCAATGACAATATATTAGAAATGATCAGACTGAATTAAATTAAAGCATGCAATTAGTTGAACCAAAGCGATAAAACAAAATCAAAAGCGCATTCACCATTTCTGACAGTAAACGTTTTATCGGTAGAAATGTTGGCTGCTGGAAGCCAGATAGATAAAAGAGTAGGCCTACGGACTTTGGATATATTCACCATTTTAATATGCCAAAGCAAATGACAAATTATTCATTCTGAGTAATTTCGCAGTACGATGCGAACCCAGTTGACTACAGTATTCAAGCTTTTAAGATCAGTTGTAATTTGATATATGTATTGTATATATCACTGCCATAGTGCCATAGTTCAGACAGGTTTGTGTAGGTGAGTTCCTGTTCCAGTGATAACAGCGTAAGCAATTAGAACTTCCATGAGCATAGTATAAATAATTATTACCTTTATCAGATGGTTGCTTGGTATAGTTACGGGATTTTGTCTTTGCTTCAGTTTTAGGATTGATGGAATGGCTGTCTGAATCCGAATTTTGTGGTGAATTGCTCCAGTCTATGTCAGAATCATCGTTTGCATCATCCGCTGCTTTGATTGATAAAATTAACAAGAAAAGCGATGCAATTAGCTGTGTATCAAGGTCGGAATCATTAAGTAAAGTTAACCTGAAACAGAAATGAGGGTAGCATTCAAATAGTTGCATCATCAGATACTTTTTAAATAAGTATTTATGTAAAATAACCCGACTATTTATGAAAAGCAGTCTAATTTATTATAAATGTTTTGTCAGCTGTAGCAATCAATCAATCAATATTCGTTTATTTCGGAAATTCATGTCGACAGAAACACGACAGGATTACACAGACTTTAGAAACATATTGCAGCAATACCGATTATCCTAGATCTAAACTTATATCTAAAGTTTCAGGCAATGTGAAACTGTGAGTTCGCAACCGGATATTATGGGGATATTTCGGTCAGCAGGAAAGTAGGGTCGCAGAACATGGCCTGGGTCAGCAATGGCTGCAGAGAATAGAATAGTAGCGCATATTTTGTTTGCAATGGCACGCTCTAGCCTCTAAGTGTATTTTAATTAAATGCAACTGAAAAATTTATTACATTACATATAATTTTCAGCTGTTTATGAATATTATAATGAACACAAAAAGCTTGTGAAATAGCGCCTACTCAACATTTCCTTTGTTGCAACATCCTAGAATTTTAACAAAGCGTCTTTGCACGAACCTTTCCGTTTCTTGCCCAGTTTTACGGATGGATTAGTTCCAGATGTTGATGGCACCAGTAACGATGAGGCTTGGTTGGAGTTCCCTGTAGGCCTATCATCACTGTTGGTTTGCACAGTTGGCTTGCATGCAAAGTCACCGATGGATGGTTCCCCATCTGTAGTCATATTTGAATGTTCGTCATCAGAATCCTTGAAATCCAGAGGAATATCTGCAATAAATGTGTTTATTTATAATTTGCAATTATTTTGCAATTTGTGAGCAGCTTAGAACAAAGAAATCGTCGCAAATCTTCAACTTGGCTGAAAATATAGTCCATTGATTAGTTTGCTTTACTTTATTCAGCAACACAAAGATAGAGCAATATACAAACCAGTTCCGTCTCATGTTTTGCTGTCACTTGAAATCATTGTAACATTTAAGGGAATTAATTTTGTGATGTATTAGAATGACTCGTCAATGCACAACATAAATATTTCAGACAGAAAATACCTCATGGAGAATAATTAGAATTTATTATTACATACCATCGGGTTCTATTTCATCAAGAGATTTGCCAGCCCATTTTCCAACTTCTCCGCGGTCTACTGCTAGCAGCAATTTAGACACCTTGCACAATTCAATCGATGATTCTTGCAACTTGTAAAAGCTATTGTGTACCGAAATGTCATGCCCAAGATGGGTTGCCAACCATGACATTTCGTTACTGTTGAGTGCAAGGATCTGCGATACTGTAGCAATATATTTGCGTAGTTTCGTGCATTTGACTCGATCTGAATGATCAAGTTCGGCATCTTGCACTACTTTAGACAGGGCATCTCCACCGCGGATATTGGTTAAGGTCCCTGGACAAGCAAAGAAATATCTGTTCAGTTTTTTTATGCCAGCTTCTTCTCTTACTTTTTCGTTTGCAAGGATATCCATTGCAGGCTTCACGTCAGGCGGTATAAGCACTGCAACTTTCCTAAATGCTTTTCCCTGGATCTCCACCATATCCATTCTTTGGTATAACTCTTGCTCCATGGTGCTCATGCTTTCGCGTACGTCTTGTATGCCATCTCTTTGCCAATCTGGTCTTCCGCTATACGCTTTGAGTGGGAGCTGTGATACAGCTCCAGGTCGTGTCTTGTTAAATACAAGCAAACGAGCTAAGGTTAGTCGTTGCAGTTCACGGTAATACTCTACTGCATTGCTGCCTTCAGAGTATTTGTCTAAAATTCTGGTGGTGTCTTTTGCTAAATGAGATGTCAGCTTCTTAATATCAGTTGTTGTAGGGAGATTATTTGGCTGATTAAATTTTCGTCGATTTAGTGTTCTTGTAGCTGCTCCTGCTATCTGATTTGTCCATTCGGATTTATGTAAAGCAAGAAATCTAATGGCATCTCTTTCTGCAACGTCGTCATCTGCCCTCATTGCAATTCCTCTCTTTCTTTCCGCCAGCTGAACCAAAATATGTCCAATCTTCTTGGCAACAGATGGCTTCTCGAGCTGTACCAATCCCGTTTCTTCGTCTACCAACTGACCTGACATGCTTTCAACCGCTTCAAGTATTCTGTCGAACGATTTTGGGTTTATCCAGTCGGCAATTGCTCCATTTGGTTTGTCGTCGAGTTCTCTTAATTTCAGTAGTAGTCTAGCAGCATTCCTCATTCTGTTAGCAACACAGGCATATTTTTCGGGTCCAACGTTCTTCATACGCATGTTGCCGATGTCAACAATGAGCGAATCCCTTTTTGCAGCCCGAGATATGTCGTCATGCCGAAATGACCTAAATACTGTGTTACACAATAAAGCAGAGGCACCGGTGTCAACAGAATACTGCAATGCTTGTGATTCCATGACTATATCTCGTTTGCCCTTTTCATCACTGCCAGAAGAGCGAATACAATGATAATGGCAATGACGCCATATATTGCTTAGAGCAATGTATGCCAAACAATCTGGACAAGGTCCATACTGACTCGGATCAACTTCTTGCAAATTAGATGGTCTTCTTGCAAGAATAATGGAACCTTGCCCAAGTTTGAGCACGCGTTCATTGTGGAAAAAGTTTCCTCTGTGGCGCAGCATCTCCATTTCTGCTGCGATTTCCCTTTTAGAAGATTTACACAGTACTCGTGCAACTTCAGGGTGATCGGCATGAACAGTTGTCAGATGTCTTGTGATCTTCACTTTTAACAATTTGTCGCATAAAAAACATGAATTCAACTTATCGAAAACTCTCATTTTCAATTCGGAAGATACCTTACAAGTCATGACACTAATGTCTTCGTCAGCAGGTGCGTCCTCAAGTCCATTTTCATCGTAAGAGAGGTCACTTTCCCATGCCGTCTCAGCAGCCTCTGAAGTTGCAAGAGTCAAATCCAGTGCAGCTGCAGCAATTGGATTAATTGTATTGCAGCAAATCATTGCAGTATCAACCTGATTAATTTCAGCCAAATGTGACAGGTTGATAGTTTCAAGTGTATTCAATAGCGACCCAGAGGTATCCAATAGCGATTCAGTCCCTACTAATGCTTCTAGATCAGATAAATTGATTGTAGTCAATTCACTCTGAAACTCAATGGATTCCACTTCTGGACCTGTTGTTCGTCCTGATGTTGCTGGAACTGATACTGAATGCGACGGTACTGGATTCTGTACTGCTGACGAAGCTAATACCATTGGATCAGATGATGCCACACCGGATGCTGATGTATCTGATAGTGTTCCTCCTGATGTTGATAGAGCTGATGCTGAATACGATGGTGCTGGATTCTGTACTGCCGACGAAACTGATACCATTGGATCAGATGATGCCACACCGGATGCTGATGTATCTGATAGTGTTCCTCCTGATGTTGATAGAGCTGATGCTGAATACGATGGTGCTGGATTCTGTACTGCCGACGAAACTGATACCATTGGATCAGATGATGCCACACCGGATGCTGATGTATCTGATAGTGTTCCTCCTGATGTTGCTAGAGCTGATGCTGAATACGATGGTGCTGGATTCTGTACTGCTGACGAAGCTGATACTATTGGATCAGATGATGCAACATCAGATGCTTGTGATTCTGCTACTGCTGCAATATCAGTTGATGCTGATTTATGTAACGTGTCTGCAACAAGCAAGTCTAGTTCGTCTGGAACTATGTTTGCCACAAGTTCTTGATTTTCCAACTGTGCACGTTTCTTTTGCCACTTATTTAGCCATTGCCTGTTGTTTGTTGCCGTTGTAATGCTAGAAGATGGCGCATTTTGACTATTTGATGATGTTGATGTTTTTCGGATTTCACGCAGTGTACAGTTGTGTTCAATGCCATCATCATCAAACTTTACTGTAAATCCACCTAATAAATTAAAATATGGTTACTAATCAGTAAATACAGAAAAAATCATTTGTTTTGTTATGTTTTTATATTCATCTCAGGGCCTTCGCCAGCATGCCAGCGTTTTGAGAGCAAGTCTTGAGATGAAAAATTGTGTTGCAAATGTTCACATTTAGATTTTACTTAATTAAATAAGACATTGGCAAAAACAGCATTCTTATTATTATGCCAATATCTAAACAACTCATAAATTTATATTACACACTCTTCCTCATTTTAATTGAACGTCAAACTGTAATGAACTGGAAATTAAAATTCAGGTTTTATGTTGATCTCGTGATTAAGCTAATCACTCAAAACTTCATACTACACAATTATATATATTGTATTGTATTTCAAAAGACTCAAGACATGTCAACTGCACACTGGACAATGCCAACTGCACACTTTGAGTCAGAAGACACACGGTTTTGACCTTGTTATATTCCTGGACATTACCGCCCTGCCATTACCCCCCAGAGGACATGCCATTACCCCCCAGCACTACTTTTATGAGATATTAAAAATACGCTATATAAAATGTCCTGATACATTCGTACATATATACACACATACATACTGTACATGTATATATATATGCATACATATATTATTATTATTATTATTATTATTATTATTATTATTATTATTATTATTATTATTATAGCAGTTTTATATAGCGCCCCTTCAAGGTCTGAAGTGTAGATTATGTAAAGAAGGGGGCCGAGGACGGAGCCCTGAGTCAGGCCAAAATGAGCAGGGACCCAAGGAGACCTAGTGGATCCGTGGGCCACCATAAAGGAGCGGTCTTGTAGAAATGAGGTAAGCCAATGTAAAACATTACCAGAGAAGCCAAAGGAAATGGATAGGTGCTGCAAGAGGATGTCGTGATAGACAGTGTCGAACGCAGTCCTCACATCAAACAGCGCAAGGAGAGTGGCCTGGGATCTATGGCTCCGTATTATATATGTCAGATAGGAGGCGGATTAACAGGGTTTCTGTGGAATGGCCCTAACGGAAACCCGACTGGAAAGTGGGGAGAAGGCAATTTTTGTCCAGGTAGTACATGAGCTGTGCAGCAGCAATCTTTTATATATATACTTATATATATATACATACATATATATATGCATACATTTATACATACATACATATATGCATACAAATATATATACATAAACATATATGTATACATTAATGCATACATATATACACATATATGGATAATATATTCAATGTACATATATACATATATATATGCATACATTTATACATACATACATATATGCATGCAAATATATATACATAAACATATATGTATACATTAATGCATACATACATACACACATATATATGGATAATATATACAATGTACATATATACATACATATACACATGCATAGATAAATTCAAATGCTTACATACATATATACAATTATAAACATATAAATGCACACATACATACAATCATAAATACACAACTGCATACATACATACATATATATACACATAAAAGATACATATTTTCAGCAGTTCCTTAAGCTAGATCTGAGGCAGCCATTTCTATTAAGTGTAATGTAGGCCTATGTATGTTGTCTTGTATATATGTGTATGTATGCATGTGGCAGCTGTGTATGTATAAAGTATATAATTGTGATTTCATGTGTGTAAATGTATATATGTACGTGTAGGTAAGCGTTTGCATGTATGTATGTATGAATGTATTCATTGTGTGTTACATGTATTATCGTAATCGTAAACTCGAGATTTCTCCAGCTCCCAAAAAAGCGAAGTCGCGGTAACCAGCTTATTCACAGGCGCTTAGTCAAATTAAAATAGATTGGCGGGGGGGGGGTCAAATCGGTTACAGGTGAAGATCCAAAAGAGTCAGTCAGGCAGACAGTAAGACGGCTAAGGTGGGTGATGTTTAGAGTTGAAACGGCGAGGGAGGTAGGGAGGAGAGGAGGAATCGGGATAGGATTTGTCAAAGAGCAGAGTTTTTAGTTTTGAGTGAAAGGCCCGTGGAGAGATAGCAAGAGGTGAGGTTTTTATATGCAGTGCGAAAGTCCTCGGAAATAAAAACAAGTTTTAAGACAACGAAAAGCTGTGACAGGACCACTAGATAGTAGTGTAGGCCAAACCGAAGGAGCAACCTGATTCCACAAAGAAGAGCCAATACTAACAAAGGAACTAGACTGGGCCATGGAAGTTCTCACTCGGGGAACAGGCAAGTCATGACGATCAGAGGAACGAAGAGAGCGAAGGGAGCCAGCTGAGGCGGGAAGAGATATGGAGTCAGATAGGTATTTAGGAGCAAGTCGCAGGCAAGATCGGAAAATATGAATAAGAACCTTTAGTTGGATGTGGGCAGTAAGAGGAAGCCAGTGAAGATGTTCAAACATGAATGTGGAAATATGGGAGAAACGTGGGAGACGGGCGATTAGTCTGGCAGCAGCGTTAAGAACAGATTGTAGAGGGGAGAGACGGACTTTGAGGAGGCCAACAAAGAGGGAGTTAGGCCTACAGTACACATGAGAGAACAGACAAAGGCATGGACAATGGAGGTAAAGACTGGAGAGGAGACAGATCTTCGGATAGCTTTCAGACGTCGGATATGGTAGTAGCACAAGCGGGTGAGATTACAGATATGGCCAGAAAAGGAAAGGAACTATCAAGAATGACACCCAGGTTACGAACAGATGTAGAGAAGGTATAAGAAGGAAAGCTTTGAGATAAAAGAGAGTAGTCAATCTTGGCCACTTGTTGACGAGTGCCAAACCAAATTAATTGAGTCTTTGATGGATTTAAAGAAACTTTAAGAAAACCGATTAGATGTATGTTTGTACGTTGTGTGATTGTATGTGTGGATGTATTATTAATGAGCATTTATATAGCGCCCCTTAAAGATGATCTACTCAGGAGCATTCCCAGTTCAACCACGGATAAAGAGAACAGTCTTTAAGTTAGCATGAAACAAAGTGATTGAGCCATAGGTACCAGGCGGAGCGCAACAGAGAGGCCATTCCAGGTTGCAGGGCTAGCGACCGAAAAAGAGCGACGCTGCATAATGGCTGCCCGCGTGCGGAGGACCAAGAGCTCGGCCTGGTCAGCCGAGCGAAGTGTGTATGTATGTATGTATGTATGCATGTATGTGTGTATGTATGTATGTATGTATGTATGTATGTATGTATGTATGTAATACGGATCTTCATCAACTCTGTAGCTTAGACTCAAACTTAGCTGACGAGGAACGAAGTCATCGTGTTTGTCCTAATTGCGCTAATAAAATAACATATGATTCTGAAGAGGAGGCTACCGCTGCCGGTCAAGATGATAATAGTAGCCCTACAAATGTAACTACTAGAGCGACTAATAACGAAACTGAGTTTCAGGTATTTACGGACGAAATGGAAACTAATTCTATTCTTGAAAATTTAAATGCTGACCCGGACCAAAATTACTATAGGAACCCGAATTGGTCCAGTAATTATATTGATCCTGAGGCTTTTGTTAAACATATTCAATTGGGTAGCCACTTAGGGGAACGGAGCCTAACGGTTATGCATATTAACTCCCGCAGTATGGCCCATAAACTAGTAGACATTCATGAACTAGCTATCATGCTCCAAGCCTCGATTGTTGCACTGACGGAAACATGGCTGGACTCCAATCTGGAAGACACCATACATTTGAAAGGATTTAATTTTATAGGTAAATCTAGAGCTGCGGGAAGGGGGGGAGGAGGAGTGGGTTTGCTTATAAAAGAAAACTTAAAATTTCAACAGTTTTTTCCGAAAAGTAATCTTGAGGAACATAAAACTTTTGAAAGTCTCTTTATTCGATTAACTCTAAAAACGAGTTCCCCAGTAGTAGGGGTGATCTATAGAGCACCAGGACAAAAACTACAAGAATTTAACGAAGAATTCGAACAATTGATAACAGGATTAAAAAGGAATACAAAAGAGGTAATCTTGCTGGGGGATTTTAATATAGATCTCCTGAAAATAAATGAACATAAGGACTCCAATACTTTCTATAACTGTCTATCGTCCCACCACTATCTTCCAACTATAACTAGGCCTACCAGGATTACCCCCACCACCCGCACCTTAATAGATAACGTATACAGCAACGCATGGTCGAAGGTGCTCGAGGCCTTCATCATTGTTTCGGACATTTCGGACCATCTCCCGATCTGTACACGATTCACTTTTGAAGTCATTCCAAATAAAAATGATCGCTGTAAGGAAACCAGAATATTTAACCAAGATAACCAAAAAAAATTCAAAGCAGCTCTTGAAGAAGCAAAATGGGACCCCATATTGAATGCCTGTGACCTAGGTAATGCAAACGAAGCATATGAACTCTTTTTTGGCAAATACATGGAAGCCTACAACACGGCCTTTCCAGTTGTAGCGGAAGCAAAGAATTGTAGGAAGAAATTCAAGAAACCCTGGATGACACCAGGAATTTTAAAATCCTGTAAGAAAAAAAAATTATTATATGTAAAGTATCTAAAAGCACCGAGTCAGCAAAATAAAAAAGCCTTCACTGACTATAGGAATAAGTTCAAAACACTTAGAATAAACGCTGAACGTAACTACTATACGACCGAATTCTATAAACATCATAACGATCTAAAAGCTACTTGGAAACTACTTAGAGCAGCAATGCAAATCGAAGATAATAAAATTAATCAAATTACTTTGAAAATTAACGGAGTCCTGATGGAAGACCCAGGAATAGTTGCAAATAATTTTAATAACTATTTTGTCAGTATAGCCAGTGATCTAGCTAGTAAAATACAAGAGTCTCCAGGCACCTTTCAAGAATTCCTCCCGCCATCTAGACTAAACTCTATGGGTTTGACGTTGACCTCTCCTGATGAACTTTTGAAAATTGGCAGTATTCTGAAAAAAACCCACACAAGAGGTCTAGACGACATCGACCCTTATATTGCCACCCCAAACTTATTTTTGATAACAAAACCACTAGCAGCAATCATAAATTGTTCCCTCTTAAATGGAGTAGTTCCCCACAAGATAAAAATGGCAAAAGTAGTTCCAATTTTCAAAAAAGGTGAAACTGACAACCCAGCTAATTATAGACCTATTTCGGTACTTCCCTATTTTGCCAAATATTTTGAGAAAATAGTTTATGATCGACTCAGTAATTATATCAATAGCCTAGACCTAATACATCACTCTCAACACGGTTTTCAAGCTGGTCATTCAACCTATATGGCCCTAATTGACATGGAGGACAGAATCACGAAAGCTATCGATGCCAATGAAATCTCCGTGGGTATTTTCATTGATTTAGCGAAGGCCTTCGATACCGTCAACCACTCGATCCTATTAAAAAAATTAGAAAACTATGGAGTTAGGGGCCCAATTTTAAAATGGTTCTACAGCTATTTCCAGGACCGTACCCAAAAAGTTTTATGTAATGGTATGCTCTCGGAATCTCGCTCAATCTTGTATGGGGTCCCCCAGGGTTCAAATCTAGGCCCCCTATTATTTTTGTTATATATAAATGATCTGGCTACTATATCAAAAACTCTTTATTTTATATTATTTGCCGATGATACCAACATTTTTTTTACTCACCATTCTTGGCAAATCCTAATGGAAACCGTTAACTCAGAACTAAAACTCGTCAATAACTGGTTCTCGGCAAACCGGTTAACTCTCAACGTCGATAAAACTAATTTTATTATCTTTAAATCCCATAGGAAAATTACACCTATAGATATCACCCTGGAGATCGCTGGAATCCCCATAGCCCAAGTAGAGTCTACTAAATTCCTGGGTGTGATCGTTGATAGGCATCTCTCCTGGAGAGAGCATATTCATTTCATTGCACAAAAAATTGCGAAAAACATAGGAATTATTAATAGGATATCGCACCTACTTCCGGAGGCTAATAGGTTAAACCTTTATTATTCCTTAATCCTACCATATTTAAGTTATTGCAATATGATCTGGGCTTCCAATTATGACTCCCGACTTAGCAAATTAGTAACCCTACAAAAAAGGGCAGTTAGAATGATCGCGGGTGCCCCTATAGGCTCCCACACTAGTCCTATTTTTAAAAGACTTAACCTATTAGATATAAAGCAAATTAGAACGGTACAATTGGGAGATTTCCTCTACCGGTTCGAACACAATATTCTACCTCCATCATTTCATAATTATTTTACAGCCGGATCTCAGATCCACACCTATAATACTAGGAATGCTGACACCTACCGATCTACCAGAGCTCGTACTAATATACGTGTGTTTTGTATAAAATTCTATGGGCCTCAACTTTGGAAAACAATACCTTCTGATATCCGTCTCTCTTCAAATGTCTTTCTATTTAAAACTCGCTTAAAATCGTTCCTAATGAACACCGTCTGTAACGATACATAAGCATCGGATATAAAGGATGACCCGAGGGCGCTTTGGGGCACACGTCGGCGCATGGGCCTTCTCTAACTTCTCTAACTCCTCTAACTTTTACGCTCTTGCATTCTTTCTCTTTGTTCTGTTTATCCCATGACTCTTTCTTTCTTTCTTCAGCCACCGATCTAGCGATGCATGTTAGTTAAGATTAGTTAAGTAGCTCAGTTATTACTGTTTCTTTTTTCCCATTTTTTGGGTTTGTTTGTTTTTTCCTTCCACGAAGGTATATTATCGGTGTGCCTCCTATTTGTTTGGTGAGCGCTAGCCGGCGCTATATTTGTATCTATTTGCCTATAGAAGGTGTAACCGAGGCCTCCCTTTGACGACAGTCTCAGAAGCAAACTTCAGTTACCAAGTAGGTGTCCCTACCTAGCGGGAAAACTCTCCCTTTAGGGTCACCTTTTGCCTCCAGTGACGTGAATTACTAACAGTTCTTGTTTACAAGTTCAGTGTGTCATAACGTTTTGGATGCAATAAAAGATTTTGATTTGATTGATTTGATTTGATGTATGTATGTATGTTTGTATGTATGTTTGTATGTATGTGTGCATGTATGCATGTGTGTATGTATGTATGTATGTATGTATGTATGTATGCATTTATATGTGTATTAATGTATAATTATGTGCATTTATGTGTATTAATATATATATATATACATATGCATTTATGTATATATGTATGTATTGTTCATGTATGCATACATACATTAATAATATGTATGCATTATGCATGTATGCATGTATGTTGTATGCATGCATGTTGTATGTATGTATGTTGTACGTATGTATATTCCGGCGGACTCCTGGAATGGCGGACCCCGGCATAGCGGACACGGAATAGCAGGCCGGTACCCATGCATCCACCTAATATCACATTAGCCTACATGTAATTAAGTAAGTAAGTAAGTAAGTAAGTAAGTAAGTAAGTAAGTAAGTAACTATATTCTATATTACACCTTTATCAAACGCACAATGGGACAGTAGCAAGAAGCATTGATTATGAAACATAGAAGTAATAAATTGAAATAAAAATCATGAAATAACATTGTCAGGGTATCACATCGCGGTATTTCATGATTATGTGAGCGAGGGCGAAGAGAGTGCCCAGATATTCTTATCGGAGAAAGCAAATCATGGAGGACATGCCCAGGGTCCCAAAGGATTGCAGCAAAGAGAGCATCGTCCGCCCTAGAACACAACATGTCAAATGTAGGAGTATCAGTTGGCAGATACTCCTGTCGTTTGACTCTCTCTCTCTCTCTCTCTCTCTCTCTCTCTCTCTCTCTCTCTCTCTCTCTCTCTCTCTCTCTCCCACCATTGGTAAAACCCCACCAGACTGCTGATGAGCATAATATTCGTGCCACTGTAGTGGAACGTACACCATCATGGAGGCGGATTCCAGTTAATCCATGCGAAACCAGGACTCGCAGAGCAAAAAGGATTGTGAAGCTATACAACTGTTTTACAGATGTTGTTAATGTGCAAGGAGAACCCAATTCTTTCTGAAAGAGTGACACCTAAAGTTTTGATTTTATTTACACGTACGATCCCAGCGATTGGTGGAGGGGTATCTTGAATTTTGGTTAGAAGACACCTGATTATGATTTTACAAGACTTGCTACACTCTTAAAACTGCAGAGTTTTCTTAGCTATAATTTTCTTAGTTGTCATAATTAACTTTATCGAACTATAAAAAGTTGCTATTGCAAGGGAAAATTTAGTTTAGTCAGCAAACTTTAGCTGAGAGAGGTAACTTGCGTTTTGGTAATTCTGCCAAAAATGCATAGATGCTTTCCACGCTGGAAATCACTTTGCGCTAACGTGTTCTGACAAATCGTTTGCATGTATATCTTTTCCGAACATGTGTGCAGGCTATGATACTTCGCTGAAATAGCATCGCCATTTGGGTATGTAGCATTGGCGTATCAATTAGGCCGTTAGTTGACGCAACCAGCATTGATCGGTAGCAGCTATGCAATCCTGCCTATTGCGCTTTACTGCAATAACAACGTTACTTAGCCGTATAGACCTCTTCGGATGCGTCATTTGAGCTAGTTTTCTTAAATCAGGTCGCGCATGCGTTAGTTGTGTAGGGCATAAGCGATTAGTTCGAGTATCAAACCAATCATTTAGGCCCAATGTACCATGAAATTCTATATTTGAAAATGAGTTTCTATTGCTTATCTTTGAATAAGGAAGCTAGAGATCGTTTCTTATTCAAGTTAAGTAGTATCGGGTTCCAAGTGGATGTTGATGGCCCACATAGGCCTACCTTGATGATACTTCGAGTGGGTAGACGACGTTACCCAGTGGGAGCCATTACATAGGCTATAGGCGTATTTTGTGTGTTAGAAACTTAGAATGCAAACTAGAGTTTCTGCCCCTATGTTTCCTGTAAACATTTTGGAAATTATACAATTCCAGTTATGCAGCGTTGTCAGAAAGAGAATTGTAATTGTAATTGTAATTGAACATTTATATAGCGCCACTCAAATCAGCGGCGCTCTCGACCCGTATCACTGCCAAAACCGGCAAAAAGAGAGGTTTTCAAGCGTCTACGGAACTGAAGAGGAGAGAGGACAAGAAGCTCTTGAATTGAAACATGTATGCAAAAACATGTAGGCCCTATGCAAAAACACACTTCAGAATTTGGTGGGGACGCAATGTGAAACAGTGAAAGTAGAGAAAAATCCACCTAAAAGCCTTCTTCAAAAGACAATGCATTGCAATTTGCCATTTGAAAATGCTGCTACGAGATATGGTCTTGAAAGCAAGAATGTAGCATCTCAGCTATACTTGGAAAAGTTGTCTGCTTTACATGTCCATCTGAAAATGAGACCTGTGGAATTTCGGTACCGGTACATGTTTGTATGTATACATTCATACACGCATACATTCATACATGCATGCATGCGTGCATGTATGTATGTATGTATGCATGTTTGTATGCATGTATGTATGTATGCATGCATGATTGTATGTTGTATCTATGCATATTCCGGCAGATCCCCGGAATAGCGGACCCCCGAATAGTGGACCGGAACCGGAATTTCAGTTAATCCCAAATATTCGTATCTTGATTGCACTTCTGACCGGCGTGTCACATGTGTAAATTCACAACGCGCGCGTTTCAAATTCACACATAAGAGCAGTTTCATGAGTGAAAAGCGTGCACGTGTGATCACGCATTTTCATGAGTGAATTAATTTGCTTGATTCAACAACTGGAAACCAGTATACAAGCTGGACTTGACCTTGTATGGGAGGAAATTAAGATTTTGTTCGTATCCGAGGTTGTTTACTGCAGCCTATCGTACAGCGTGACCTTTGGTGTACATTAAGCAAGCCTGCCCAGACATATAAGTGCATGTGACCTTGTACTATAGTCCAAATAATGCTTCAGCGACAGCTTGCTGTTGCTGGAGTTTTATTTGGACTATAGTACAAGATACGCGATAGTATAGCGATGGTATAGTGGTTAGTGCGCTGGACTGTCAAACGAGAGGTCGGGGTTCAAATCCCCGAGAGAGCTGAAATTTAGTTCGAGATTTCTGCTCCATCTGTGCCCCTAGCCAACTCAGCTCTAATGAGTACACTGGCCGTACACTTTCGGTGGGAAGATGAGACGACGATGGAGAGGACTGGCCATCTGCCCTCAAAAATGTCCTGGCTAAGAAAATGAAGTCTCTAACACTTCATACCAATGGCTGCCTCAGGGCTAGCTTAAGGGACTGCTCTCCTTCTTCTTGGTCTTCTTCTTCTATTATTTATGCCCCGAGGTAAAGATGATCCCTCAGGGACTTCAAGATTAGTAAAATTGTTAAGTGTCTGGAAAGGCTAGAACTCCTCGAGCTCGGGCAAAAGTGTAGGAAAAGTCCCACACATTGTTATCTACTGCTGCTGCTGCTGCTGCTGCTGCTGCTGCTGCTGCTGCTTCTTCTACTACTACTACTACTACTACTACTACTACTACTACTACTACTACTACTACTACTACTACTACTACTACTACTACTACTACTACTACTACTACTACTGCTATTATTATTATTATTAATATTATTGTTATTTAACAATAATGGTTGAATTGTCTGAAGCGCCATCTCAGCGTCACTCAGATAGAGGAAAGAAGAGAGATGTTTGGAGAAGGAGGTCATCCAGGGCACAATGCCAGGCTCTCGTCCCAGAGGAAAACCAAAAATTAATTGGTTGGATAACATCAGAACATGGACTGAACTTTCAGCTTAGCAACTGATAAGGAAGTCTGAGAACGTCTGAAAAGACAACAATGGAGAAGGATTGTGCTTGACGCGGCCAAACCTCGCTTCGAGGATGGCTGAGAACAGAGCAGAACCGGTTTTCTTCAGGGAATAGAAAGTTACAATAGAAGAACAGAAGAATATAAGAATATGATATCAAGTTGCAATGTATAACTGTCAATCTATAGTGGCTTGTAGTGGTTTTTGAGACGATGAGAGACAGGGGCAAGAGAAGGAGAGGGAGGAGGAAAGGACATGTATGTCTACATTTATATCCACCAACATTTATATCCACCAACGCCTGTACATGTACACATATATATATACATGTACATACAGTCATACATAATATACACATACACATACATACATACACCTGTGCCCTCATATACATATACCTACATATATATTACATGCCTACATCTACATACACATACATACACATATATACATAAATTATATACACATACATGTACACACATATATACACCCATAATAAGCAGTAAGCAGAGTTTAATCTAGTCCCCCTCTTCTGGGAGGGGAAACAAGGTTTCTGGGGGGAGCAAAGAATTTAGACAAGATTTTTTTAATCCATCTTGAAAAAATTTCAGACTTTTCCTAATTTCATCTTTTTTTAGTCCTTCGCCCGATTTGTAACTTTTTCTACAGCAATTACTCTCTGAAAAAGGTTGATGACTTTTTTTAGGAATTCATCTCTCTGGGGGAAAACCATGTATCCACATCTATCGTGGGGGGAATTTTCCTCCCCTAAAGGTCTCTAGATTGTAATATTGCTGGCCTCTGGGGCGAAACACAAATCCTGGGGGACATCCCCCCAAAGACGTCTAGATTAAACACTGATAAATAAGTATTCGTTTATTACAAAATAGTTTGACACACTGCAAACCATTAAACAATCAAAATCAAGAAGAATGTTAAAACGAGGATACAACAATGAAGCTTTATACAAATCTTTTAAGATAAATCATTTAGAATATTAAACATGACCCTAGAAAGAAAAGAATCTTTCTTAAGAGAAAGAAATATTAGTATTAATATTATCATTACTATTGTTAATAATAATAACAGCACTAATATTAATAAGCTATAATATTAATCAATCAGTTTACCAAAAAAATCTATTTGGAGAGAACATTACAAAGTTTTAATGTAACTATACAAGGCCCTAGAAATAAAATTTCTATTATCCTTAAAAGGCAAAGAGAAATCATGCTGTCTAGGTCTTAAGCTGTGAGAATGTTGAACAATAGGAGGAAATATAGGTATATATATACCTATATTTGTCTGTATATATATATATACACACACATATATATATACACCTATAGATATCCAATATATTTCTAGCTGTAACCCGTGAAAAATCACGGTATGTAAATTTAGTTCGGAAACTTAGTTCAAATTTAACCCGTGACAGATCACGGAACGTAAATTAACTTTAATAAAATGTACTTCAGACCATAGATTTTAAATAAGTAAACTTCATTGTTATCACTACAATAATTGTGTTATATACCGTGATTTTTCACGGGTTACAGCTAGTTCTAAGCAGGAGCGTCTATCCCCCTAAGTCATTGGAGCAACTTCCCCTTTCCCCCTCTTCTTCCCCTTCCTCCCCCCTAAAATGGTGGCACACACACTGACAGATCCCCCTATATTTTGGATGGAGCATTTGCTCCAAGGTTTCTATGGTGTAGACGCCTCTGGTTCTAAGTAATTGTCATCATTATATTATTAAACACTGGTAACCGTAGCAGAGTCAAATCAATTTCCCGCACTTTATCACTTGAGAATGAGGAAGTATAACCCTCCCCCAATCCTCCGTCACTGGCTGGGGTCAGGCATGAAGGCGACCATGAGTTGGCCATTAGAAGCCCGTAGGCCTGCTGTCCATTGTCGGACCCCTGCAGCCAGCCAGAGATAAACAGAGACAGAGAGACAGATAGATAGAGACAGAGAGAGGTCAACCGTGTAGGTGAATGCAGACCAAGGATCGCCTGGCAGGCCTGGATTTGGAGGTGCCGGCTACGCCGGGGAGCGCATCAGAAACTTCGGACGCTGAGCCCATGATTATTGATTGATTATCTTCTCTGTAGGTGTCCCGCACTCTATCCGGTAGGCACCTATGGGGTCGTAAAAGTGATATGATCTGTGGTGGTTACTCTAACGGTTCCACAGAGAGAAACAGACAGACAGACAGACAGACAGACAGGCAGACAGACAGACAGACAGAAGAGGGGAACTTGTAGGATAAACCTCAACAGCGTTTCCCGGTCTTATCTCTCGAACGCTTCTCAGTGAACGGTCATTGCTTCGTTCACCACTGTCGGCTACACAACGCTAACCAAGGAAGATTTCCAATAGTGATGGAAAATAAACTACTTTTCAAGCTACAGGAGTGGAAATTAGCATCATTGTACGACACAATAAAGGGTAAGTTACGGTACCTTTAAGAAAATTATTTTTGATAATAATTTTTGATATTATTATGCTATTCATTGATTTGTTGCACGTGCGCAATATCATCCTCCTATCTCAGTCTTTCTCGACCCCCAGTCACTACTCACCTCAAGTTCTCCAACCGAGCACCACGCCTCTGGAGAGGCAATGATAACAGCTGATGATGATGATGATGATGATGATGATGATGATGACGACGACGACGACGACGACGACGACGACGATTATAAACATAACTATGAAACACAGACAGCTGCAGTCATGTGAATGAAATTTATGCAACTGAATACAGTTCAAATCAACACAGGTGTTGATTTGCCAGCAATTTAACATACATGAATGGCATGATGTATACCAAGTATTTGTTTTTCTAGAAATTGTTTTTCTAGAAAACTTTGTTGTCCTAGAAATTACTCTATCCCCCTCCTAGGGGAGGGGGGATAGAGTAGTGGTAACACTCATGGCCAGGAGAGCATGAGGAACGCGGATCAACTTCCGTAACCCCCCTCTATGGCGGCGCCTTGCATGGCTGCCAAGCCTTGTGTTTAGTTAAGATATTGATTGTACTTTCATGTTTCAATGTAATCTTACTGCGTCTGTCGGTTTGAAATAATAATGAATATAATTGTTATTATTATTAAAATTTGCCTTTTTCCAGAAGACTGTCGCACTGAGAGTCCCTCTGATTGGTGGGCACTGGGTAGAGGCGCTGTATAAGTTTGAAATACAATGCAATACAATCAGTGCTTCTAGCTAATGTCCCATTGTGCGTTTGTTAATGGTGTAATAAAGAATATACTTACTTCCTGCTCTGGGTGGTGTGGTGAATTTGAAAGTGCAGTCACTTTTCTTTATTTCTGATGGTTTATGTTTGAACGCTATGTGTATTCCTATGAAAGCAAAATATTAATTTTGGTTTTTCTTATATATACTTTAACAGCCTGGTTCAAGTATGTCTCGATCAGTACAAGGAGAAGGCCGATAATCTGGAGCAGAAGGGGGTTGCGGCTGCTACCCCATGTAGTTGCACTCATCCAGGACTCGAGCAACCTCGACGACGGGTCCTGTTTCTACGCCGTGATTCTCGGGATATTTACTTTGGAGTGTCCAACGCAATGATTGCAGTGGACAAATTCTTGAAGACTTTCTGTATTTTTTATGTTAAAATTCCCGACGCTGGAAAGTCTCCTGCACAGGACGGTGTATAGAACAGCCACCCACCAGGACAACAGCGGAACAAAAGTGCTGCAGTTGTCCGATTTACATTGTAGCTCATAATTTAAACATTATTTCTTATGAACAACGATCAAATCAAATCAAATAATTGTTTATTTATTTAAGAAATTTTGTGTGCATGCTCTAGATATTTGAAGTGATTTGAAGTTACATTTATTTTTGATGTTAAAGTGTTGGAAAAGTCATGGAATGTTTAGTTTTTGGCAATTTTTACACACTTTTGCCGTGTCTCGGATTTTTTTGCAAAAGTATGTTAGGCCTGCCGTGTGTGAACACTTATTATTACGTATTATAAAGTTTAAACTTGTTAGTTCAATATAATACCATCCTTGCAATATTACTGTTAGGCCTACATGAAACACTATTTTTAGCGTGAATAATTATCGTAATAAGTTCACTGCAGCGATTGAAGACCCATATTAAAGTAGGCCTATTGAGTTAAAAATAAAATGCTAGCTTTTTTAGCAACGTAAAGCCTTTTTTCAGTTGAAAAACCGATTTTTCGTCATGCTGGAAATTTTTCCAAGTCATGGAAAAGGCAGAGAGTTCATTTCGATCAGAGAGTGGAAACCCTGTAATATATCTTGATGTGGAATAATTTTTACATTTGATAGTTTCATTTGACATCACGTATGAACTTTCACCCGACGTTAAATGTTTTCACGTTATGCAATAGGCCTATTTCACGTATATGTATATTCGTTTATTATTCGTTTATTATAAATCAACGAAGGATGACACACCGCATCACAGCTTACAACAGTCTAAAGCGATAATATTAATAATGAAATAATAAATAATAAAGTATATATTTCCAGCGCTATGACAAAGAAATGTATGTGCTACCGAGATTTGAGAATTAGTCAGATTGAATGAGAATGCTTCTATATAAAAGGCGGGGGATGAAATTCGTGACAAATTTTCATGTGCCATTCATGATAATAAGCTTCATCAAATATGAATAAGTTTAATTCAAGAGGCCTCTGAGTAGGTCTCTTGAAGAGGCGCTATATAAATTTCCAGAATGAATGAATGAATGACCTATGTGAAGAAAGCTGCCACATCTGAAGCTATGCCGATCTAACAATATAGGCGAGCTACATAAACTATGAATAAGTTAACACAGCTATACAGGCACACATGCGTCTCGTTGGATCAGCGTAGTGTTAACTATCCCATATTTGCCCGTAGTTCGCATACTGGATATTTACATAGGCAGCCAAAGTTGCAGCTACAGAGATCAAACAAGATTCCGCTATACATCATTGACAGTTCCAGTTCGCATAATGGATAGTTACATAGGCAGCCAAAGTTGCAGCTACAGAGATCAAACAAGATTCCGCTATGCATCATTGACAGGCCCAGTTCGCATAATGAATATTTAATTATGCGGCCAAAGTTGTAGCTACAGCGCGCAGACCAGATCTGAGCAATCGCGCTAAGTTGGCTGGACTGAGCATTGACTTGAAATGAGCGAACTATCGCAGCTGCTGTCTGTATGCGCCAACCTATATAAGGCAATTTCTGTAGGTGAACCACAGGCGTGCTAATTCAAATCACCAGCAGCATTCAAAGAAGAATAGGCTTGATATCTTAAGGCAAATTACCTACATTCGGATAACCATGAAGATTTACGTGGAACAGATCAAGGCTTAGGAAGCTAATTTTTACCTATGAATTTTAGTTCTTATGTCCGCGGATTCGGCTGACATACCTTGGCAAATTTAAGAGTGTATGATTTAGGCACAAGTTGCATTTTCTAGCCCATTCAGCTATGTGGGCAAGCATAGTTCGAGAAATCGCATTTTATGAATTTTTTCTTAAATCACGAATTTTAGCGAATTTTAAAACTGCAGTTTTAAAATTCGTTAAAATTCGTGAAAAAATAAAATAATAGAATTATTTCTCATGGCAATTTTTTTATTATTATTTGTTTACTTTTTAACTTTTTAATAGGGCTGCGCGTTAATCGCCGTTAACGCCCGCGATTAACGCGTTAATAAATTTTGCGATTAATTTTTTTAACGCATTAACGCAAAGTAGGGCCTACCTAATAAAAATCTATCTAAAATAAGAATTCAGTTTTGAACAAAAAGAGAGCAGCTTTGTCAACTGACAATTTTGAGAAATTTATATGTTTGAGCAACTGGCTGCATTTGCCAGAGGCGTAGCCATAGGGGGTACAGAGAGGGACATGCGTCCCCGGGCGCCAAAGAGAGGGCGCTAAAGTGAGGACAAAAGAGCCATTGCTGTGTGCAAGGCATGCCATAAGAATGAGTGCCCTGCCCACTGTCATATTCTGTCAGACATGTGTCTCTGCTGATCGTTGAAATGCTTTCCTAGGCACTTAGCAGTCTCCTATGTTCATTCTAGTGTCATTTCATTGCAGCGAAGGCGCTATGCATTAGTATTATAAGCCTGTTTTTTATGTGGCGTCATGACATCATGACGTGACGTCATGTCATGACGTCATCTGACGTCATATCATGATATCATTTTAGGCTCATAGCAGTCTCCTGTGTCCAGTATAGTGTCATTTTGTTGTATTCTTGGCGCTAAACATTAATATAAGAACGGTATTAGTTTGTACATGGCATCATGAAATCATGACGTGACGTCATGCCATGACGTCAGAAGACGTCGTATCATGATGTCATTCCTAGGTTTCTAGAAGTCTATGTTCATTATAGTGTCATATCATTGTATTGATGGTGCTATACATTAGTGTAAGAATAGCATTTAAGCCTGTTTGTTTGTGGCGTCAAGACATAACGAAGTGACGTCATGCCATGACGTCATCTGACGTCATGTCAAGATGTCATTCCTAGGCTCATAGTAGTCTATGTTCATTCCAGTGTCACTTCATTGTATTGATGGCACTATATATTAGTGTAAGAACAGTATTACAAGCGTATGCTTGTATGTGTAGTCATGAAATCATGATATGACATCATACCATGACGTCAGATGACGTCATGTCATGAGGACGTGAAACAAGTAATGACATTTAAGTGAATATTACTGATAATAATCACCTTCTCATGCAATCTACGTGCTTATTTTATTCGAATTACATGATTATTACTATGGGGTCAAAATTGACCCCACGACCTTACTTGTATAGTTTTTTTCCCGCCCGACGAAGGGTTAAAGATTGGACCTCCAGCAACAAAATGGCAATCTTGCTAACACAAAAGAAATTGTATTTCATAGACCGAGTTCAAGACTTTTATCTCTTCCGGACCCTATCAGCAATATTGAAAGAGTTAAAATTGTGAAACTACTGGACGTTCTTTTCCGAGAGAATTTAGAATTTGAAGACCATGTGACGTGTAGGCCTATTTTGAAGGCATGCAGACAACGCCTATACCTTCTAAGAGTCCTCCGATCTCATGGAATGCCTCCCAGCAAGCTAACGAACATTTCCCAAGCCTTTGTAGTCTCCCGACTAACTTAAGCTCTTCCATCTTGGGGCTTGTTGCCAACAGAATAGAATTGTGTGGAAGAATTTATTCGTTTTTGCGCAGGGCTGGGCGCAGCAACCTTCTGAATGGTGACATTTTAACGTTGGGGAAGATTTGTGAGAAAAGTTAATTAAGTTCTTTAAGAGCATCAAGTCACCCCATTACCGTCTTCACCAATTACTGATCGCAAAGCACCTTCATAACTTCAACATGCGAAAAAGGAGGCATGCATTCGAACTACCACACTTTAGTACATTGCTTCATAAGAAATCCTTCATCATTCGCGTATTTTACAACTATAAAAACTGGGTTAATGTTAGTCATAATGCTTGTTCCGAGATCTAATGTCTCTCCAGTTGTAGACCCGAGTAATGATTATGTTCCACAGATCATAGCTTCAGATATACACATAGCTTTAGATAATCAGACATTATGAAACTGTTTATAATATTGCATCTGTTTTTGTTCTACTGATATTGTGCTATTTTGCTACTTTCGTCAATCTTTGTATTGTTGTTGTGAAGTATGAGCGTTTGTCTCGTGCTAATAACAGATTACTTACTTACTTACTTAACCTATAATATGCAAATTGTATTTAATCGATAAAACATTTGTCTCCATACAGAGAGTCTACGGAGACAAGTGTACGTAATATGAGAATAAGGATAGTCCGGAATCTGGCAAAGGGTGGACAAGCATCTTGTATATACATAGGGCCTACGCTAACAGACAAGTGCTCGCTCTAAAGACATCTATAATAAATAAATACTGGAGATTAGAGTGCCGTATTTCGTAGACAGTCGATAAGATCGAAGCAACGATTCAGAAGCACTTGGGTCGCTACGCAGTGGCTTGAGGTGGGAATCGAACCTGCGACCCTTCGGTTACAAGGCAACGACCCACACCACTACACCACCGCGTCCCCCTAACATCTGAGAGACTAGCCCAGAGTGCCACTCACCGGGGACGCCTAACTTGTGGGATTCTATTTGTTAATCGTCAATAGGCGATTTTTTTCTCTTGCTATTTGCTATTATCTTGTAACCTGTTGAGGTGTGTCAGCCAGATTATCAGAGATCTATCTTGTATATATATATATATATATATATATATATATATATCAGGAAATAGAGTGACCGTTGGCCGAGTTAAGCTGTGGCAGCAAACAGCTTCCGACCCATGGGGTCGAATGAACAGGCGAATGACAGCTGCCACAGCTGCAGCATATCTAACTTAGTACACTATTTTCTTGTGTACGTATGATGTACTATTTTCAAAGCAGGTCATGCGCTAGAGAACATTTCTGTAGGTGTAGGATCATTGATGTAATCATGGCTATATATTATTTTCAATTTTAAACTAAATACTACTGTGCTGGCTGGCGCTGGTTTCAAAATGATGATAGATAGATAGATAGATAGATAGATAGATAGATAGATAGATAGATAGATAGATAGATAGATAGATAGATAGATAGATAGATAGATAGATAGATAGATAGAGGGACGGACGGTCGGACGGACAGACAGACAGATAGATATAATAGGACTGTGCCAATTATTTCAGAATGATTATAAGTGCATAGTATTAACTTTATAGATAAATTAAGGTCCGTTTATTATATTTGTGGATAAGTGGATTTTTCTTATCAAACAATATAATATTATATAACACAATAACATTACGGATATCTGTTATGTCGTTCGATCCGTCGGTCGATCCTTAACTGCTACTATTGGCTTATTGCAAAAACAAGAAACTTCATACAGAGTCGGCCGGCCGGACGACCGGTGAGGGAGGAATGGGGGAGGAAGGGCCGGGACTAACGCTAATGACTGAAGACAATCGGGGTCATGTTATGAAAGGCAGTAACTGTAATGTACTAGCACTATTAGTTGAAAAGAATAAAAGGGCGCTGTTCATTCTCTGCAGCGCCGCGCAAACCTTGAATTTGGTGAAGCCGGCTGTCCAAACATAATTGGTAGCCTACTCTGACAAAATAGGCATAATGGCATTTTCAAAGAAGATTTGTTTCTTGCGTGTGACAAGACATAGTTCTTCCTTTATGAAACACAGCTCAGGCTGACCAGTTGAGAGGCCCAAATATAAACTTTCTGGACGATGGTATTTATACAGTTCTTAACTGAAATCCAGTCTTGTCTGTGTAAGCTCAAGCTTTCACGATGAGTGCCCTCACAAAGTCCGAAATTGTTACATTTTTCAGAACACTGCACAAATTGATTTCTTTGTATGTTCATAGCCTGTATAATATTCTTATCTTTTCCGTTGTCTCAAAAGCACAAATTACATTTTGTATTTAACTTAAATTGCAATTATATATTGCAGCGACAATATGTTATAAATTATCAAACTGAATTAAATTAGACATGGGCGGCGATCTGGGGGGGGGGGGGTCGAGAGGGACAAGTCCCCTCACCTTTGAATGTTGGGGGACACACCATACATCTGTCCCCCAAATTTTGAAGAAACCCTAAAACAGGTCAACAGAACGCGCGAAAAAAATGTTTGTACCTCTTTTTTGACCAAATCAGGAACTTTTGACCAGATCAGTTCAAAAGGTATTCCGTGTCCCCCCACCTGTCAAACAAGATCGCCGCCACTGAAATTAGAGTAGGCCTGTGGCACACAGGCTGTGCTGCAAAAACTATTTGACCCAGGGCCTAAGACTACAGGACAGAATTAAGTCACAACAACATTTAAATGCAGGGATGTAGTCCATATTAAAATCTAACAAAGCCATAGTCTGACGAGGATCTTTGGAGGCAAAGACGAGATCTTGGTGAAAATTTCACAACTGTCCATTTCGCTAATTTTTTGGGTTTTGTACCTTAAGTCACTGAATGTAACTGAAACTGTGTATGATGAAAGTGAGTCAATTGGTCATGTAGGAAATGTGTCTGTTTACGCTAAATTTCCTTAATTTTCCAAATAGGTGACTTTGACAAACAAATTGCCATACTACAGCACTATTGTCATTAGAGTAACGTTACTCTAACCAACCAAACTCGTGTGTAGCGATGTTATTACTGTCACAAATCGCTGATTATATCAGAAAATGTACCTTAGATATCTGCATACAATGGTTTACATATAAGGAGAAAACGATAAATTGAAGAAGCAGCTAATATACTATTACACATTAGTAAATGGAAATGTTGATGAGTGTTTGAAAGGTTAACATGGACAATTTCATTGGCTTATTTTATATAGCATCAAATATTGATGCAGTAAATCATGACTGGTATATATTCAGTTAACAATGAGTCGATTAACATTTCCAGTAGTATCTTTAAAATAAAAACACTTGGCACATAATTCAATTATAGATGTAACCCTTTAATTACTCTAATGACACACACTGTTACTCTATGCCATAGTCCCATTCTGTCCGTCTGTCATGGAGTAACGCTCTCAAATTCATTTGCAGTCGCTAGGTGTCAGCATACAGGGAGGAAGGGAAACTGAAGGACGTACTGACGCACAGTCAGACAGACATATAGATTGACAGACGGAGTGAGTTAGTGAGTGAGGAACGGACGGATACGTACAGACGCACAGCCAAACTGACACAGGGACGGATGGTCAGATAGACAGATTGTTAGACGGAGTGAGTGAAGGCGGGACAGAGCTGAGGCGGGAGGAAGGGAGGAGGCATATAGCCGTACAGACGTGCAGCCAGAAAGACAGACGTTTCCGTCATACTGATGGGCAATTACTCTAGTGATCTATAGCATCGAAGGCTTAGGCTAAATCCAACAATATTCGTATCGAATATCTGTTTTCTTCCATTGCAGCAGAAATGTTATCTTGCACGCTTAGCAGCGGCATGACTGTTGAGTGTCGAGATTGAAACCCATTCCAGGTCGTAGGGCCAGCAACAGAGAATGAGCGGCGCTGCATGATTGCGGTACGCGAGTGAGGGATCATGAGTACAGCTTGGTCAGCTGATTGAAGGTTGGATCGCCGCTGTACAGCAGATGTAGGGCGACAAAAGTCCTGCAAGTATGGGGGCGCGAGTCCCTCCAGGCAGCGCCTAACAAGCGCAGAAACCCTATACGTGATCCATAGTGGGAATGGAAGCCAGTGCAGGACATCCCGCAAAAACTCAGACACCTGGCCAAATTTAAGAATACGGCCAATGAGGCGCGCAGCTACTCGAAGGACCCGATCTAGGCACCCAACCCGGACAGCTGGGAGGCCAGCGTAAAGGGCACTACAATAGTCAAGACGGGTGACTACAAAAGCATGTACAAGGGTAGAGGCAGCCCCCTGTGACAAATAACGAGAAACCACCCTAAGCTGGCGCAGTTGGTAGTAGCAATCGCGACAGGTGTTAATGTGGCGGGCGAACGTGAGTTCCTGTTCCAGGATAACGCTAAGGTCGCGAACAGAGGAGGCAAAGGAGACCAGAGGGAACTTGAGAGCTAAAGCCTCAAGGTTAATTTTTCAAGCTGCTGACGCGTACCCAGCCAGATGAACTGCGTCTTGCTCGGGTTGGGCCTCAGGCGGTTTCAGGACATCCAGGCTTCCAAGGTCTCCGTGGCCTGGACAATCTCAGGGACAGCACCAAATTCAAAACCTTGGGCAAGCCAAGAATAATTGCCAAGCCTAGTGTAAATAGATGTGCCCCAATTTAGTAGGGTAAAGTGGGGTAATTTCGGCATGGAGGTAATTTCGGCACCCCCGAGTAGCCGAGAAAATATCGTGCACCAATAAAGCTGTATGGTGTGGCGTCATAGGTCAGGACGCTATAATATAGAAAACGTTTTAAAACCTTGTAAGAATCGCATTTTTAGCACGATTTGTGAGTCATTTTCGTTTTCATGCATTTTGTTAACTGTACATCAATTCAGATATATCGTTGCTAAAAATTTGGTATCGCTCCTATAAACAAATGCAATGGTTTTTCTCCACATTTAAATATTGCACTGCAGAACCCTGAGCTAATAAAAAGTGTACGGCAGCCGATTATTTTTTCTATGTACCGTCAGAAAAATGCCTACCTATTAGGTAATTTCGGCATTCAACTCTTTTCTAATTTCGGCAGTGCCGAAATTTGCTCTAGGGTAGTGCCGAAATTACCATTCTGTCTTGCTTCAGTTGGCCACGTTTAAATAGCCTTCTCAATTCTGTCAGCATCTGTTGCATAGTTAAAACGCATGAGTATTTGCACAGGTAAAATGGATGATTGGGTGAGATAACTGAGCCAAGCCCTAAATGTGGACGATATGCTCAGTGGTCGAACAGTGACATCAGGTTAGCAGTAAAGGCTGTGCTTGTTGAAGAGCGTCGATAGAAAACGGTCGCTAAAGAGCTTGGAATTCCACGCCAAACTCTTCAGGACTATCCGTAAAGAGCTTGCGTGGACGGTGCTGTCGACCAACCATTTACTGTAACTGATGATCAGGAGAAAGAACTGTCGGAAGTTTTGATTTTCATGTCCGACAAACTGTTTGATCTCTCACCGAAGATCGTCAAAGAACTAGTGTTCAGTAATTGCGAAATTAATTAAATTGAGCATCAAGTTAGGCCTAACGACGGTGACTGGCTTGTTGGATTCCATAATTTAAAAGCCATCGCGAGTTATTCGTATGGGTAGGAGAGCCGACTTCAATGCAAAATTAAAGTATCGGAGTAAAACAGATCCAAAGTCGACAGGTACTTCGATGAATTGCAATTAATTATATTCGACAGCAGTGAGAAGTAACTCATACAATAGGAGAATATCTTCAACGTAGATGAATCCAGTGTTTTCGGTTCGTCCCACTGCGAGGAACAACTTTGGTCAGCTAGTGGGCATGAATGTAATCAAATTTCAAAGATCTGACAAGAGTGAGTGCAAGGTAGGCCTATGGCACGCAGAAGTCTTAAAGAGTTTGCCTTACAAAAGACAGTTGGAGACGGAAGAGGCTGCAAAGAAGAAAACTCGACGAACGTCCACTAGAGAAGACGAACAAGAGGAGGAAGCGTGAACTCTGCAGTAGCTGCAGCAGCTGTGAAAGACAATGACAAGGCCAAATTCTGGTTACAGAACTGTTTGCCGCTAGTAGTTTCGTCGACACAACTCCATGCCTGTTTTGCAAGATTCCGCATTATAACGTTGGTGTCAGTGCAGACGAGGCGAGTAATGGGTGTGCGAAAACTCCACTTGCATCGACTAATGTGGTAGTTGAGAGTAGACTTTAGATGTCGCAACTCACAAACATCCTGTTTATTGCACTGTAGGGCATAACTGCTTCATTATGTTTCCATTATGTTTGGTCATTTTTGTCATCGTTAAGTTGTTGATTTACTTTAGCTAGGATAAGGATTTGCGCAAAAGAACTATTGCATTATGGCACTCGCCGTCCATTTGCACTCGGATACTATGACTCGAGTATGTTTGAACAGTTTTTGAATTTTTAATAAATATAAGCTAAACATATAGCATTGCGTGTTACTGTCTCTGACTGTAGAGTGTAAACAACTGCAGGTATATATGCCCCATAGGTATACATTCATAGTTTATGCCTATCTGCTCAATTTAGCTAGTCATAAATGTATGGTAATTTTCATTTCGGTTAATTTCGTCACCCCTGCCGAAATTACCCTACCCTGTGGCCGAAATTACCCTACCCTGTGGGTAATTTCGGCTTTTGAATGCCTTCACTTCGCATGTTATTACAGAAATTTTTGAGAGACGATTCACAGTTTGAAGGCGCCATTTCATAGCAGAGGGTTGCAGCAAACTGTGGAAACTTCATTGTGTCCTACAGATGTGATAGCATTTTAAATATTGAAGAAATTGCTTAAGGTGCCGAAATTACCCTATTTTACCCTATTAGTATACTTATTATAAGAAATTGTTATAATACTCATGACGTTTTTCATTTATTTACTAGAAACTATTGTTTTGATTAACTTGAATATTGTCTCCACAAGTATTGTGTAGGCCCTATGAAGAAATGTGTGTGAGAATAGGCACAGGCTGTATTCATTTGATAAAACGTTTGTCCCCACAAGGTTTGCTTATGGAGACAAATGTGTGCGTGTGTGAGAATATGCAGGCTGTATTCATTAATTACACGTTTGTCCCCACAAGGTTTGCTTATGGAGACAAATGTGTGCGTGTGTGAGAATATGCAGGCTGTATTCATTAATTACACGTTTGTCCCCACAAGGTTTGCTTATAGAGACAAATGTGTGCGTGTGTGAGAATATGCAGTCTGTATTCATTAATTAAACGTTTGTCCCCACGAAGTTTGCTTATAGAGAGCTTGCGAAAAGAATGATAGTACATTTCTGAACATTAGTTGTTAATTTTTACATTAATATACAGGTAGAAAGTAGACATTCTGTTAAACAATATACATTAACTAGTACCATTACTGACGATTACTTATTATGAAGCATTACACCATTTCCCATTGTACGAAGTATCATAGGCCTAATATTCTAAACTTTACAGCTCGAGGGCCACCCCTAAATATTATCTTATCTAGTAAAAACAAATAGTACAGAAGTCTAATATTTCAATAAACGAATCAAATCATGTGTATGACAATCACAAAGACAAAACCTTTTTAGAAATGGACAGCTAGTAATTGAGCATATGAGATTGTCATCAAAATACAGCTGTAGACCTAGTCCAAGTCTAACTTGTCTAGTAACCAAATAGTACAGAAGTCTCATTTTGCAATAAATGAAACAACTCATGTGTATGACAGTTACAAAGACAAAACCCTTTTTAGTGATGAACATCTAGTGACTGAACACATGATACTGTTATCAAAATACAGCCGTAGTCCAGGTCTAACTTATTTAGTACATAAATAGTACTTCAGAAGTCTTATTTTGCAATAAACAAATCCAATCATGTGTATGACAGTCACAAAGACAAAACCCTTTTTAGAGATGGACATCTAGTGACTGAGTACATGAAACTGTTATCAAAATACAGCACATAGTCCAAGTCTAACGTATTTACTACATAAATAGTACAGAAGTACAGTATCTACTTACAATAAACGAATCAGATCATGTATATGACAGTAGGTATACTCTTACAAAGACAAAACCCTTTTTAGAGATGGACATCTAGTGACTGAGTACACGACACTGTTATCGAAATACAGCTGTAGTCCAAGTCTAACTTGTTTAGTACATAAATAGTACAGAATAAACGAACCAGATCATGGGTATATCATTTACAAACACAAAACCCTTTTTAGAGATGGACATCTAGTGATTGAGTACATGACACTGTTATCAAAATATAGCTGTAGTCCAAGTGCAACTTATTTAGTACAAAAATAGTACAGAAGTCACATCTTACAATAAACGAACCAGATCATGGGTATATCAGTAACAAAAACAAAACCCTTTTTAGAGATGGACATCTAGTGACTGAGTACATGACACTGTTATCAAAATACAGCTGTAGTCCAAGTCTAACGTATTTACTACATAAATAGTACAGAAGTACAGTATCACCTTACAATAAACGAATCAGATCATGTATATGACAGTAGGTATACTCTTACAAAGACAAAACCCCTTTTTAGAGATGGACATCTAGTGACTGAGTACATGACACTGTTATCGAAATACAGCTGTAGTCCAAGTCTAACTTGTTTAGTACATAAATAGTACAGAATAAACGAACCAGATCATGGGTATATCATTTACAAAGACAAAACCCTTTTTAGAGATGGACATGTAGTGATTGAGTACATGACACTGTTATCAAAATATAGCTGTAGTCCAAGTGCAACTTATTTAGTACAAAAATAGTACAGAAGTCACATCTTACAATAAACGAACCAGATCATGGGTATATCAGTAACAAAAACAAAACCCTTTTTTAGAGATGGACATCTAGTGACTGAGTACATGACACTGTTATCAAAATACAGCTGTAGTCCAAGTCTAACTTATTTAGTAGGCTACATAAATAGTACAGAAGTCACATCTTACAATAAACGAACCAGATCATGGGTATATCATTTACAAACCCTTTTTATAGGGTGGACAGCTAGTAACTGAGAACGTGACATTGTCATTAAAATACAGCTGTATTCCAAGTCAGACTACAGAAGTAAAGAAATAGTACAAATAGTAACGAATGAATAGCAATAAATGAATGAGCTGTAGTCCAGGTCTAACTTATCTAGTGAACATATAGTAAAGAAGTCTCATCTTGCAATAAATGAATCAAATCATGAGTGTATCAGTATATTAGTTACAGAGACAAAATCTTTCTAAAGGTGGTTGGCTATAGACCGAGCTCATGACACAATCATCCAATACCGCTGAAGTTCACGTCTAGCCTATTTAAAAATCTAATGGCACAAGAGTCTCATCTAGCATTAAACTAATTAGCTCATCTATATAGCAGTCATATGACCAAAACCCTTTGTTGACGTGGACAGCTAGTGACCCATTACATGACGTAGTCATCAAAAACATATGTAGAACCGAATCGATCCATGTTCAATGCAACTACAATGGTAGCGTCTCATCTAGAGGTAGGCCTAGTAATTCAGATCGAGTCCTGGCTAAAAGCAATACATGAATACAGTTCCGTGGTAAATAAATTAAATCAAACAGAAGCTACTGCAAGGATAAACTGAGTGTTCATAATATACATGACACAAGCAACTAATAGGGTGCAGTTAGTATGAATTTCTCAGTAAGTCTAGTGAATCCAGTGGGCGGATAGAAGGGAGGAAGGTGAAGAGGAAAGAAGAGAGGTAGAGCGAAGCCACTATGAAGAAAAAATAGAAGGATAAGCCAAGTGTTTATGATATTATCATAACATAGATAACTGACACAGACAAGGTACAGATAGCGTGAATCCCTCAGTCAATGTAGTCTATACAGTGAGTCGATAGTAAGTAAGGAAGACAATAGCGAGAAAGAGAAGAAATGAATGATACGAGTGAAAAAGCTTTATCTAATGTCGAAGTTTAAGAGAGCTTATCCTCCTAAGACTCAGTGAAGGAGTCGTAGCAATGATTAGCATCACCGATAGCGCATTGGATAACATCTGGCGTAGAGTGCGAGAGGTAGCGAGTTCAAGCCCCGTAGGCGGACAGCTTTGTAGGCTGCAATTGCGCCGTGTATTGCAGGCTGTCTGTTCTGTTAGTAGTTAAGATTTATCGCATAACTTGTACATGTAAAGCGCAGTGCGGTTAGCAGGCGCTTAAATAAAGAAAATATATTATTATTATTATTATTATTATTATTATTATTATTATTATTATTATTATTATTATTATTATTATTATTATTATTATTATTATTATTATTATTATTATTATTATTATTAATGTGATTAGCATTCGTATGGCCGACGAAGCGTACCTAACAAATGCACTGTTATCAATTATACGATTGAAAGGAAATAGGGCCGTAGTGCAAGATGCACACAACCACGATGCCGGGTCTACCCATCAGTCGGGCAACATTTAAAGTGGAAAGTCTTCCCACATAGCGAACAAGCTAATTCAGAACAATTAATATATATATATATATATATACACTGTAGAGCGCCTACATGATCGATTGTTAATGGAATCGACAGGTTTCGTGAACAAACATATATGCAGCAGGCGGAAACTAGATACAGAAAATATATATATGTATGTATATATATATATATATATATATATATATATATATATATATATACAGACATAAAATATTGTATGGACTTGTCCATTCTCCAAAGAATAAATAGCCAAATTCAGCTGATTTAAGAGAACTAGACCTTAATACTTACATGCAATGTTCGTCAAATAATTTCGAACTGATCTAGTCATTCTAGTGAAACTGCATTCAATTTGCGTCGTAGTGGTCGCCTAAGGGGGGGGGGCAGAGTTGATAGAGGTTGATTTTTTTTATAGGAGAGTCTGTTGTGAGACATGGAGGGAGAAAACTGTCAGTGAAGAATGATGCAAAGGAGTCGGCAATGGATACATGTGCCATAGTTTGGGAGGGGTGAGAGGAGTCATGGTGACGAACATTGTTTATGGTTTTCCAAAGATTTCTAGGATTGGATGGAATTGAGTGAACAAGAGATGAGAAGAGGCGTTTTTTGGATGACAGAAGTTGGCTGTAGTATCTATTAGTCAAGGTTTTAAGTCAATTAAATACAGCGAGATCACCAGAACGTCTGTAGGCCTATGCTCATTCCAGACGACTGCGAGCTGATTTGAGAGCATGAAGGAGACAATTGAACCATGAATTTTTTGCGTGAGCTTCAGGTATAGTTCAAATATTTTTAGGACAGTATACTCTAGTGATTGAAAAGAGAGATGAAGGACAGTAATTTTGCCCATGAAGAAAGAGTAGAGGGGTATACTGCCAGCAGTGGAGAGGAGTGTGGTGAATTCTTATAAGAAGACAGTGATGTTCGGCGTCTGTCGTAGGCGCTAGGGTAGACGGTGTACACAGTGGTGTACAGGGCGATTTCAGCGTTAACGACAATGTCAGTGACCTCGATCTCAGCATACGTTGAATTCGGGCGGCGCCGCTTCCCACCTCTGCACGCGCGTGCACTTGATGTGGCTATTAATGAGTTTATGAGTACGCAGGTTCATTAAGCAATAAACGCTGAAGGCCTAATGCGTTGATTCCTCTGTCTTCATCTATTAATCTGTCCATAAACGCTAGGGCACCAGCTGCTTGGGATTGTTTACCTCTTGCATCTTGCAATGTATTTAGGAACGCCATCGGAAGTACAGTAATCGTAATCGAAATCGTAATCTCGAGGTTTCTACATAGCCCCAAAGAGCGAAGTAGCGGGAATCAGCTTATTCACAGTATTTATCCGCTGCTCGACCTCTACTTCCTCTTTCAAGAAACGCCTTAAAACTCACTATTTCTCACACGCTTTCAAACATATGGAAATCTAACTGCTCTGCATGTGGCGGCTAACTAACCGCGCCTCAGATTCGCATTTCTGTGTGACTTGCGCGCGTTAAAAATGTTCGTAATAATAATAATAATAATAATAATAATAATAGGGCCTAATGCTATATAATTCACATTATCTAGCTGGCTATCACGGTGCACTTTTCCCCGGCCAGATTAAGTTGCATAATAAGACGTCTTTCATCCACAGAGAAACGCCTTGAACTATTCATGTTGTAAATAGTTTATGCTATAATCATTTTCCTTAAATTTCTCCTCAAATAGTTTATGAAATTATCACTCTAACGCAGATACTCAAACACACAATGAAGTTGCTACATGTACCTGTATGCCACTATAAGCTGTTTAACTCTTTAAGCTGTCATACCCTGATTCCATTTCTGCGCCACCACACAGCCACCATCATCACCGATTACCACCGTAGCACCCTGCTGTCTCCTCGGCTTGACCTCCCCGGACTCTGACCTGGCACCGGAATGGATAAGGCAGACATGGCTATTGCGGACTTGATATTGTATAGCGCCGGTGAATAAGCTGGTCTCCCTGACGTGGCTTTTGTGTGGCGCTGAGAAATTTCGAAGATTTACATTACATTACATTACACTATAAATTACAAATGTCATGTCTTATTCTAATCTCACTACTATAACGGTTGCTGTAGCTACTTCACGCTTCTGCACTTAGTATGTTATTCAAGTGGATTTGTTCTAATCAAACAATATAATAACGGATATCTCAGGCCCGGGTTAACCATTGGAGCACACGGAGCACATGCTCCGGGGCCCCCGACGACTAAGGGGCCCCCAAATATGAGTCGTTTTTTTGCATCTCAAAATGCAAATTGAATTAACTGTTGGTAAAAAAAAGAAAATAATTTTGGCGAAAATGTGGCGACAAGTCACCTTACTTTGCACTCAGCCTGAATAGGCCCTACTAATGTCGACTAAATATTTTAATTATCTCTGTGGTTACATAATCATTTCGTTTACGTGTTGTGCCGACTTGCGCGTAGCTAACTAACTACGGCAACTTTGCTCTAGTTTCTGTCATTACAACTTAAAGCATTGAATCATTCAATAATGTCGAGTGCTCACAAGTAGGCCTAGGCCTACGCCAGTGGGTTGTTTAAATGTGCTGCAAAGCGCGAACAAGTGAAGTGAAATCTCGAAGTGTTAACACCCCAAAACTGACGACGTTCTTTCAAAGTAGTATAGTTTCTGATAGTATGCCTATCGTAATCGTAATCGTTATCTCCAAACTTCTAAAGCGCCACTCGAAGGCCAAGCGTAGGCCACCAGTCTATTTCACGAGCGCTATGACTGTGAGTGGAAATTAAGTAGGCCTATACAGGGATGGTAGTGAGCCGAAAATTGTCGGCAGATCGTGTTTTGTATCATTTGTTCAAAATATATTTATTTTATTTATTCAGAACATTTATATAGCGCCCGTTTAAGATATCTACTCTATTGTGAGTTATCTTTCGGGGGCGAAACTTCCCGGGGGCGAAATGTCGGGGGCGAATCTTCCGGGGGCGAATCTTCCGGGGGCGAAAAGTCCTAGAACCCTAATGTGATCACTGTGATGCAGTGACAGAGTCGCTGTAGCCTGCTGCCTGTATCCATAAACCGTTTGCATGTTTGTTGACAGTTTGATGATGAAAAAGCCAATATGAATACTGACTATAGAGTAAAATAATTTGACAATCCATTTACTGAGTTTTGCACTGAGCTGTTGCTCTGTAATGATGCGAAATTTGCGTGAGTAAAAGTAATGTGCTTACTATTGTTCTTGAATTTGTGTTTGATTGTAGTCTGAGCCGATTTGAATATTTCTAAATTACGGAAGAGGGAAGGGAGGGAGGAGAGGAAAGAGGTAGGAGGGGATGAAAAGGGAAGACAGGAGGAGGGATGGGACGGAGGGGCCCCAACATGACAGAGTGCTCCAGGGCCCCAAGGACCCTTAACACGGGCCTGGGATATCTGTTATTCTGTCGTTTGGTCGGCTACGGATCGACCATCCGTAACTTCCACTTTGAGCTTTTAGCCAACCCAAGCTCACCTCATATACTGCCGGTCAGGGAGGAATGGAGGCCAGTACTAAATCTAATGATTGAAGACTGTCGGGATCTGTCCCAGATAGGCCGTAACAGTGGTGTACAAGCATAATTATTTGAAATGAATAACATTCCCTGCACACCTTGAATTTGGTGACACCGGTATACATCACGAAATAGACTATCCCCCATAGAGCATATCCGCGGATGGAATAAATCGGTATAGAGTATCCGGGGGATAAACCGTTCTATCCCCCGTCGTCCTACGCATCACGATAGCCAAGACGAAAATCCAGTCAAAATCACCAAAACCAAGTAAATTATTTTCAGGTTGACGTACAAGATAAAGATATGCAACTTAAAAAATTTATGTGTACAATAAATCCAAACATTACGACTGAATACACTTAGAAACCGCCAATAATTCAAACTAAACCGGATAATCCATTTCGCTAAGGGGGATACGCAATTTCGGGGATCCTCTAGTTCGTGACACCGGCTGGCCAAACATATTTGGCACTTTGACAGTATAGACATAAGGCCATTTCAAAGAAGTTTCAGCATTTTTGCGTGTGACAAGACAGTTCTTACTTTATGAAACACAGCTCAGGCCTCGGGCTGACCAGTTGAGAGAACCAAATATAGACTATAAACCATGTTATTTATACAGTCTAGTCTGTGTAAGCTCAAAATTTCACGATGAGTGCGTGCACACAAACTCCGAAATTGTTACTTTTCCCAGAACATTGCACGAATTGATTTCTTTATGGAAATGTTCATAGTCTATACAATATTTTTTATCTTTTTCGTTGTCTCTAAAAGCACAAATTACATTTTGCATTTAATTTAAATATTGCAGTGACAGTATGTTAGAAATTATCAAACTAAATTAAATATAAGTAGCCTGATCAGTGACTTAAGTGATATTTTCATTAACGAATAAATATGTACACAGTAATTTCACGCATAACTTCAAAATCATTGGTCCCCACAAGGTTTGGCTGTGGAGTCAAGTGTGGTTCAGTCTCCCATAATAATTATGCAGGTTGTATTTAATATTATTGATAAGACATTTGTTTCCATAAGGAGTGCCTATGGAGATAAGCATATGTGTGCATATGTGAGCCTAACTAGGCTGTCTATAACTTAACCAACCATTCGCCTCTGCAAAGATTGTCTATAGAGACAAAGGTAATGTATTATATTAGTAATGTATCGTAATGCAATTAGTAACTTCTATTGCGCCGGTGTATAATGCACAAGGCATCAACTGATGGCATACCAAAACCAAGCGATAATCACGTCAATATCCAGAAGATCAGTTTGTAAGACAGAGATGCAGCATATGGTGGATAGGCAAATTTAAGCAATTTTAAAGAGATAAGTTTCAAGTTCAGAACGAAATGATTTAGGAGAGCGCACAGACACAGGGAGAGGGTTCCAAAAACTAGGTCCAGCAACTGAAAACAACTCGTTCACCAAGAACAGTTCTAGATTTAGGTATGATCAGACATAGATTATCAGATGACCGTGTTGATTTATGGTAAGTGTGGGAGTAAGAACTGACTTTAAGCATTGTGGCTGGCCGGAAGTCAAAGTTTTATAAACGATGAGCCCCAATTTGAAACTAATTCTTCGCTGAACAAGAAGCCAATACAAGGATTTAAACACAGAGGTTATATGTTCATATTTTGATGTATTAGTTATGACTCTAGCAAATGTTCCCTCAAACGTTTGCTGGTTTGTGTGCAGAATTGTAAATAAAGTCGTGTGCAAAACGTTACAGTGTCAATTTTGTTTCAGCAATTTTTTTTAGCAGAATTAAAACTATAAAACTAGCCAAGGAGTTCTGCACTCTCTACAGCTTCAGGATGTTTGCCTTATTGATACCAGCAGGAATCCCACTCTAGCCGCTGCGTACGGACCTTGGGCAAGTCCTTCACTCGCCTTATTGCTCGTGGCGCTTCGGCGTGAAAACTCTGACACAGTATCAGTGCTGTAGTCGGGAGCACCTCTGAGTAGTAGTAGGCTTGAAGAGGCGCTATAGAAATATTCGAAATAAATAAATAAATAAATATAGCATGATACAGAGCAGGGGTTCAAATCTGTGGTTAGTCCCCACCCCAAGGGGTGCGAGATGTCATTTCTTGGGTACGACAAAGCGGAAAAGTATGTTACTACTGCACTGTATGTATGTAGAAACTATCTATTAACTGTTAGATTGTTTTACATACCTACAGTACATACAGAGTGAGATAGAGGGAAGGATGATCAATCGCCTTTAAGTCAATTGTAATAAAGACATTGCCATTGTTCGTCCGTATATCAGCTATTTGCAACGCGTTTGTGCGAAATATACCTCCCCTAACCAGATTAAACAGTATGAAGGTTTCAGGGGCAACGAATCACAATCCTTGCGGGGACAAACGTTTCATCAAACGAATACAGCGTGCGTATTATCTCACACACACATTTGTTTCTATAAACAATCCTTGTTGGGAAATATACCTCCCCTAACCAGATTAAACTGCATGAAGGTTTCAGGGGCAACGAATCACAATCCTTGTGGGGACAAACGTTTCATCAAACGAATACAGCCTGCGTATTATCTCACACACACATTTGTTTGTATAAACAATCCTTGTGTGGAAATATTCCTCCGCTAACCAGATTAAACTGTATGAAGGTTTCAGGGGCAACGAATCACAATCCTTGTGGGGACAAACGTTTCATCAAACGAATACAGTCTGCGTATTCTCACACACACACATTTGTCTCTATAAAGAATCCATGTGGGGACAAACGTTTCATCAAACGAATACAATCTGCGTATTCTCACACACACATTTGCCTCTATAAAGAATCCTTGTGGGGACAAACGTTTTTTTTCAAATGAATACAGCCTGCGTATTCTCTCACACACATATATTTCTATAAACAATCGTTGTGAGGAAATATTCCTCCCCCGACCAGATTAAACTGTATGAAGGTTTTAGGGGCAACGAATCACAATCCTTTTGGGGACAAACGTTTCATCAAACGAATACAGCGTGCGTATTATCTCACACACACATTTGTTTCTATAAACAATCCTTGTTGGGAAATATACCTCCCCTAACCAGAATACAGTGTGCATATTCTCACACACACACATTTGTCTCTATAAAGAATCCATGTGGGGACAAACTTTTATCAACTGAGTACAGTCTGCGTATTGTCACACACATTTGTCTCTATAAAGAATCCTTGCGGGGACAAACGTTTTATCAAAAGAATACAGCCTGCGTAGTATCACACACACATACCATACGGGGACAGCGGCACTGCTTTTTAGGCGGATTTGTACACACCTGTTTGCAGTGAAATGTCCAATTGTCCCCATATGGAATTTGTGAGGGTACAATACAGTCACACAGATGGACAACTTACTAAGCATTTGCGGAAGACTACATACTGAATATATTAGTGCATATTTGCCACCAGATGGCCGGATTTTAGAAAAATGTTCATCAGAGAAGTGTGTGTGGATTGTGTGTACACACAGTACACACACTTTTTCCGTGCTTGTGGGGACATGTCCCCACAAGGAAAATTCAATTTCGAGACCGTAGATGCATAAAGGAAGCGATTATTGATGATTTCCTTGTGGGGACTCGAAAAATGTCCCCACATGGAATCGTGTCCCCACAAGGGTGGTTTTAATCCCATAAAAGTCAGCGTAAGGTAGTGAATGCAAGCACACACACACACACACACACACACACACACACACACACACACACACACACACACACACACACACACACACACACACACACACACGCACACACGCACACACGCACACACACACACACACACACACACACACACACACACACGCACACCAACACACCAACACACACACACACACACACACACACACACACACATGAGACAGCGTAAGGGCTTACGGGGTTTTACGCCACGCCAGGGGCCCACCTGCCAACAAGGGCTTACGGGGTTTTACGCCACGCCAGAGGCCCAGCAGGCCGCTGACACACACATACACACACACACACACACACACACACACACACACACACACACACACACTCCCCCCCACACACACACAAACACACACACAAACACACACACACTCTCACAAACACTCCCCCCACACACACACACACCTACACACACACTCACACACACCACACCACACACTCTCACAAACACTCTCCCCCCACACACACACCTACACACACACTCACACACACCACACCATGCCCCACACCGACAACACAGAGCCAAGTGCAGCCGGAACCTGCATCAGAATCCATCCCATCTCCCATCAGGCGGACAACTAGCCGCCAGCAAATCCACTGGCACCTGTCGAAACACAGTAAAACGACGAAGGTTATTTATTAAACGTTACGACAGATAAATAGTATCATTAAAGGCAAGAATAAAATGCAATTTTCTTTCTGCGAGGGGGCCTATTGGTCGGCATCGCATTGACATAAATTATATCAGGAAGCAGTATGTCCCATTGTCCTACAGTCTAGAGTCAACCAGGTCAGTTATCGTTGCGCCATTTCTGCATCCTATTAGTGGAATAATTTCACTACGTGGCGTGCCGCGTGTGTAACGATACATAGGAGCCCCAAAGTCTATAGAAGGACTTCTTGTAATCTTTTAAAATACCGTATTAGGAGGGGCAAACATCTAGTTATGATAATAACGACGACGACGATAATAGTGATGACAATGACCTGATTATTCCATTTTCACTGCACTACACGGCAATTAAATTATTTTAGCATTAACCAACTAGATTTTTTTAATCAACAGGATTATGAACGCTTTTCTTCAATTTTTTAAGACTTTTTGCATCTTTGATCAACAATAATTAGCAGAACATAATGGCTAGTAATAAGTAATAATGATACAGTATAACACTGCTTAGGCACTGTAACCTCAGCAAATATTGCATGGCCCATAATACTGATACATCACAATACTAAGTTGAAAATGCCGTTCGAAGGCCTTCGTAACATAGTCAAAAATGGCCAATAGCAATGCTTAATCTAAAATGTTCAGTCCTTGGATGTTGCAGGACAAAGCATTTTGCTTGCCCGAGTCATCAGTACTGTCAGTTGAACAGCAACATCCATTTTATTGGGGGGGAACTTCCCCACCTGGCACAAATTGGAAGCAGTCTGCTGCCTTCCCAATAAATATATATATTCACCATTATGTTATGTTATTGTTTGTAAGGTATGACTATTATTAACGCTTCTCACCTCTTCTCTGTCGCCTCATGGCAGTTTCTTGCAGTAGACGATTCTTTGTTTGATTTTGGTAGAGAGCAGTTTTCAGCGGACCACAGCTGCTTTTTCAACAGAGATTTCCTATAGATGAAGCGCTTACCAAGTCGGTTTCAACTGAGTCGGTTTCCCGTTTCAGTTCCTGATCAACGTTTGGTTGAGTTTATTTTCAGCGTCTGGTTAAGTTCATTTTCAGTTGGACTCTTCTTTCAACAGACGACCGAGAGTTTCTTTGAGCAGATGATCGAGTTTCTTTGAGCAGACGACCTCAAACACAGCGCCCGTCTGAAAGTAGAAACGAATTAAATTTACTTGCGTTATAACATTGTCTAAAATTGAGTTATACATATTGAAGCGATCGAACTAAAGTAAGAGAATTGTTTCCCTGCTCTTTCAGCAGGTGAGAATTTGTGAGAATTGTTTGATGAGTCGACTGTTCTTCCAACAAGTTAGAATTATATATACGTGGCATATAGGCGTATCTATAATAATCATATCGAAAAATTCACGCATAATAGACTACAAGACTTAAAGTTCATTATTCACTTCATCAAATGCAGCAAATTGTCTTCTAATTAGCTGGGCAAATTTACTTAAACAAATTTAACATTACTAATGAATTTTTTATATAGGGACGAGAATGGTTATTACTTATAAGGTCTTATAATAAGATTCAGGTCTAACTAAACAAAATTTACCCGACAACGAAGTCATTCTCTTTCACACTTCACTCAAACGATAGTCTCGTTTCATCCAAATATTTCGATATTGAATTATTTTTAGTTTTACAGTTTTACCGTTTTAAGCTGCAAGGAGTAGACCAAGTTCTTACACAACGTTTTTGGTGCTTATATATAGCATACGTTGAATCCGTTATAAAGGTGTCTAATCAGTTCTTTTTATTAGTCAATCAAACAATTGAATTATTGTTGTACCTTGTCGAAATTCTGCGTCTAAACTTCTTCAATTTTCAGCAACAAATAGAATCAATATGAGCAGAAACCTCCAGAACAATCTATTACCGAAAGCTTGGAACCTTTGCCGGTTACGGTGGCAACGGATTTGACGTCATTACATGTGTTTGTTTCTGAAGTATGACGTCACCAGTCATTAGCCAATCATGTTATTTGATTTTATCACGTGCAACATACATCCAATCATGTTCTAGGCTGCGTTCGACCCACTGGTTGACAGCTTTGCCGCTCATTTGTGCATGACGCTATCTAATTCAGTAAGTATGTACGCAAGAGAGTAAATGTTACTTGCCGAGGTCGTTGACTGTTTCATAAATAATTAATAAGTTGAAGAGCTGCAGAGGCCAATTCCGGCTATGTATGGTTCATCCACTAAGGACATCCGCAACGATGGGCGGGAGGGTCAAATTAGTACACAATTAATGTGGATAAGGGGACCGGATTTATCTCCAATGCGGGCGTCCACACCTAAAATTGATACTCAAAGCTCTTTTCGTAAAGACTGCCCTAGACGCCAACTTCAGTCAGAAAGGAATTTTTTATCCATACTGCATTGGATTTAGTTCAAGACTCTCTAAGTGCTGGACGTAGAGGGAAGAGTCCCGTTAGCGACATTGGCAAGAGGTTTCTAGGCTGCGTCCTATGCATACACCTCTGTGTAAGAGAGCATGCGGATCGCCTCCCGAATGTGGATTATTTAAGAGATTTAAATCTCTGGCTACCACGGTCCCGTAGACTCCGTACACGGGGACCTTAAAATGGCGTGGCGCCTTTTCAAACGGTTAGGTGCAGGATCTCACCCGATCAATTCTTTTAAAAATGATCAGGGTCGAGGCCATACGGGGCATGATACGTCCGCTAGTCCCCGGCGCCGCCGCCATCCGCCGCTAAGCCCTTAAGTCGAAACCAGTCGCTAAGCTATCGACTGCTAGCGACTTCGTTCACATAATATTTTGCCTGTTGTTTTAATCGCGGTTTCCAAGTTTCTATTTGACGAAGACAGCAGCAGGATATGAGCAACACTTACAATACAATACAATACAATACAATATTCGTTTATTGATCGAGGTAATCAAGCTGACATGTCGCAACTTTGCACATTATAAGAGAGTTTGCTCTATTAGTAAGAGTTCCTATAGAGAATATGGGGAATATAGTTGTTGTTGTCTCTCCTGCAGTTTTCACTACCATTATCCATGCATTTATCTGTTGCCGCATTGATTATTGCAACTCTTTACTGGTAGGCCTTCCGAAAGTGCGTCTTTCTGCCCTTCAATCGGTACTTAACGAAGCTGCGCGCCTTATTGCTCATCGTTCTCGGTTCTCCTCCATCTCTACTTACATGACTGATGTCTTGCATTAACTTCCTATCTCCGCTCGTATCCACTTCAAAATCATAGCTCTTGTCTCTAAGGCACAGCAGGGCTTAGCTCCAGCCTACCTTTGTGACCTGATGCGCACACCTCTCTCAGCTTCTTCTCATCGACCCCTACGTTCTCTGAATCGGCTTGATCTATTCGTTCCCCGGGTGAGGTCTGCCCTGGCTCAGTCTCGCTCTTTCGCTGTCATGGGTCCATCCCTATGGAACTCACTTCCCTCGGTACTGCGTGGGACCCTACTTACTAAGTTATCTCTCTCTCTCTTGTTCATCGTTTAAAGTCATTTCTGTTTCCGCGAGGCTCACATGCTGAGAGCGCCTCTGAATAGTTCACACTGTGAGAGGCGCTTTATAAATTCTGAGATACCATACCATACCTAATGCCCACGGAAAATTAATGATGGCACGGTCAGTGCTATATATATATATATATATATGCGGTAGAATGCATTATATTGTTAGGTAATGTCCAATAGACATCTGATTACCTGAGAAGCCGATAGTAAGTCGCTAAGTCAGTCGATAAGTCTAAGCGACTTAGTCAGTCGACAAGCATGCGACTTAGTCGACTGAGTCGCTAAGTCAGTCGCTAACTCATCAAGTCAGTCGGTAACTCCTTAGTGACTGACTCTGGGGACTAGGCCTAGGCCTACGCACATCTGTTTCTCGCCGCTTCTCCATAAAGTCACTGGGCTGGCCACAACAAATTTCTGTCAAACAAACCCACGTATACGACCTATATACTAACATAATCATATTCAAAGCGAGGTAACACCCACCAGTGCTCTATCCAGAATCTTCTTCCACAGATAATTTTAAGAAAATCGCCAGCAAAACTTTAACCTATAGTTCAAGCTGAACACAATTATTACACACTAATATGTCCAACTGCAGACGAACGCTAGAAAATGACTGCAAAATAATATTACTAATAATATAAGAAAGTTATTATTATTCTAATTGCTATTATTAATCGAACATTAATATAGAATATTATTCATTACATCTGTGTATACACTTGTTGTACGTGTATACCCAGTGCTTTTTTCAGCCGGAACGCGCCGGAACGCGCCGGAACGGCGTTCCGGCACCTTTTTCAGGTACTAAAAAATAATTTATTTATTTTAATAATAAAAACAATAATTTTGTTATTTTAATTTAATGTCAGTGTTTTGAACTGTTTTCAGTGTTTATTGAGACCTCTCCAACCCCCAATCCCGTTTGTCTCGGGATTTTAGCCCGCCTATAATTATTCCGTTCCGGAACCTATTGTTTCGTTCCGGTACCTTTTTTCCCAGAAAAAAAGCACTGTGTATGCCTACATAATGTGTTGCATAGAACAGTTATTTGCAAACATAAAATCTATAAAGGCTTATCAAACATTTCAAAGCATGCTTCTACAAGGCACATACATCAAATGGTTGGTTGATAGTGGTTGATAAGAGTAGATAAGGTGATTTAAATCAAGTACATTTCTATGATTTGATTTGATCTAATCTAATGACTTCTATAATGCTGCTATCATAATGCTTTGAGCAAAATCACAAGACAAAATAATAAAACTTGAACTGATTATCATGGTTAGTTGGTTACGCATATGACAAGCTACAAACTGGCATCGAATAAGTAATAATAAGTTTCAAGTTACATGACGTTTAACTATCAACTTATTAGGCATACGGATCCTTGAAATGCATTAGGACTAAAACAATAACAATAATAATAATAATAATAATAATAATAATAATAATAGGAACAATGATGATGATGATACAATCATAATAAGACACTCACCTCCTGCTTTTAGCTTTACTGTGGGCACAATAGTAGGACTTACCAAAATTAAGAAATTTAGCCAAGTGTACAAAACACCGTTTACAGGTTAGATGCTATTATAAAGGACAATTAGTTAACTGAAAGAGCAGAAGAGACACCGCTGATACTGTGAACTCTAAATGAGCTACGACTGTAGTGATAACCATCAGACAACAAGAGTGAACATCGGCTTCAGTTAGTGTATGGTCGCTCAGTGATGAAGCGATTGATCATGTCCCACGCTCGTTCCGGTTGATCATAGGGTGCAATGTGTCCACTGCCCCGTATTGCCACCTGGTGAGAATTTCAAAACATAATTTAAAGCTTCACTATCTAATCAACTGAAACCAATCTAAAAGCAAACTCATTAAAACTGGAAATTGTCGACATAGTAGAATGTTATCAATTTTATAGAACAAAGATTTCAAAGTATAACTTATTAGGCCTACATAACAAGGACATTTATGATACAAAGCTCTCCCATAAGATCATCTTACTTGCACTATTATTGACCGAAATATAAAACTGTAAATTACATAAAAATACAAACAATAAATACCTTGTAAAATTATACCAAGTAATGCATAATTAAGACTCGGTTAGACAATTTTGACATCCTAAGCAAAGATAGACCTGGTAGAAGTCTTGAACTTCTCTGACGTATCCTGCAACTTCAACATCATCTGGTCTGACCTTCCAGATAAATCTTTCACTACGCTGGTAGTCGGCTGCATATCTCCAACTGATGGTCTCGATCATTTTCTCCGTCAACGGTAAAGCAACGACTATGTCAAGCTGCCCATTGTAGAGCAAAACCTAGTAAGACGGAGAAACATCTACGTTTGAAAGCCATATGAAGCGTTGCGTTAAACTAACAAGGCTAGATTTCAACAAGTTCATGTGAGGAAAACAAGCTGGATTTGAACTTATGTTCCAAGATTTCAATTTATATTAATGCGTGTTGTAATGAGCTTCTGCCATACTAGTATTTATCATATCTGATAAATATGCTCTACATCCATGCCTTAAGAGATATAGTACAATAAATTACAATCTATATTTTCAAAGCATAACTCATTACATAAATTATTGAATTTTCATGGATATTATTTTTCTAGGCAGTTTCTTTCTAACAACACTGTTATGAGAAAGATGAGGCTTCGGACTGACGCAACCCAAGTATGATAATGGTGAACTTAGGCCTATTGGTAATCCATTAGGTCAACGTTTTACCACTTAGTGCTTGGAAGAAGTGCCATCAAACTATTTTGCTGTGAGGCTGAGTGTGAGCTGACGTGTTTTAAGCCAAACTTAAAATCTTAAAGAGATGCTAAAATAACAGGTCATCCATCATTTTCCAGGTTAATTGAAATTATTTGGTTTTTTGGTAGGAAACCGATTTCTAAAATAGTTAACTGCTGCAGAGTATATGCCAAAATAGATAGCACAGTTTACAAGAATAACATTTTTAAGGAAATGAAAATAGCATAAACTCAGAGTAGAGATAGCGTAGTATACCTTGATATTGTTCATGACCTCAGTCAGCTGAGGCTTAACTGACTGCAAATTAACTTCCAGAAGAAACTTTTCTACTTTATCGCCATCGTGAAAAGTTAGGTTGCCAACGTGGATGCTTCGACGCACATCGGCCCGCACCACAAAGTTACTGTAGTATTCGAAATCTCCTGGAGACTAAAAATGATGCAAAGATTACAACTACCGAATTGTTTGGTACTGCAGTGAAGAACTTATTTACTGGCTGTTCCAGAACAAATCTCGCCGCGTGACAGCCCCGTGTAAAACAGACGAGTCATAAGGCAGCAAACTGCAACAATCGTGTCCCTATAGTCACCTGAACACGAACAGCAGGTGGTAAATTTTTTGTGCAGTGCATTTATTAGACAATAGGCTAAGCATTAATAAGATAACAATAACAAAATATTGTAAATATTCATTACTGCAAAATATTCGTCAATGACAAAAGAATATGGTAAATTAATTATTTGCCTACAGTGCTAGCAACAAAACCCAGAAATTCGCCCAGAATGATGGCAGAATGTCTTACCTTGCTTCTCAAGTAGTTGTATAAGTCAACAGAACCAGTACAATTGGTAAAATATGATGGGTATCGACTGAATGGGTTTTTACCTCCTCTCATCAGCTTATCAAGCACCTAAACAGTTACCCATTACAAAATATATAATTTGAAAGGAACAACTGGAATTGAAATAAAAAGGCATTTGACAGCACCATAAAAAGGACAGTTCACAGCAAATTAACTGTGAGCTGACGTGTTTTAAGCCAAATCATAGTCAAACGCTTACAAAGAGCCTCTTCAACGGGAACATCCTCACAAATACTACTTACCTAAAAGTACACAACCACCGGTCTCTTTTCATTAGTGTTTGAAAAAAAAATCTATTCAATCCAAATACTGGTTCTGTGTCCAATGTGTTATCAAGTTTGGAGCACTGCTTAGCAGTTTCTCTTGAAGACATGATATACAATATGTGCTTACATTTAAATACGTTGGTTACCTAAAAAAAACTAAACGAAGAAACTATACTCAACTGACTTAATATGCTCACATCAGTAAGATAAGATATGGTACCACTTGCATGTGTATTTGTTAAATGGCAGCAACGAATCAGAAGTGTAACAGATTAGCTTTCAGACCATAAGGACATACTATGCTAGGTGGGCTGCACTAAGCTCACAACTGTTTCAGTTTCAGTTTCAGTTAGAGTCTGTCGGTTGGCCTTTTTTTTTTATCGATTTCGCAACATCTAGCGGTCGCTTAAGGAATTATTTTCTGCGTGTAGAGTAGAATCTTACGGAAAGTTCCAGAAGGTTGTAAATGTGATTGGTTTGTTAAGGGAAAGACCGTCTGTTTCGAACGGAATATAGGCCTAATTAATTCCAAAATCTGTGTTGGAACAGATTAAAGGAATATTATTTCGAAGCGGTCTTGGAAATTATGCGTTATTGCGAATATCTCTGTCTATGGCGATTCATGGAAGAAAAGCTGCTGTTTCGGACATAAACCAGATATCGGCCGCTTCATCATCCTCTCGTTCGTCGCTGAGACCCTTCCAAATTCAGCCGTGGCGCCACAGAAGTCCTGCAGGGAAAACCAATTCGCCAAGGGGATGTTTTATCAAATTACTTTCTAAATGTTACTTTCCAACAGTTCTAACCTCGCAAAGTACAGTACGTATACAGCGAACACCTTTTGTCTAAACCGAGGCCTTGCTACAAGGAACAGGGAGTAAAGAATCGATCTCCTTGAGATTTGAATCCTCAGCTCCACGCGGAATGTCTTCTTCCCCTACCACCTAGGATTTTACAACCACGCGAAGAAGCTCTGTTCGAGAAGAACGCTGGAGTAGCGCCCAAAGTGGACGGAGGACAGTTCGCTGCAATAGTAAAGCGTAATTGTAACACATGACTTGCCTCGTCGGCTTCAATCCATTTCTTCTCCTTGATGAACCGTAATACCTCATTGGTGGCATTTCGGAAGACCTCGCGCTGGCGTTCATCAAGAAGCCCCACTTGGTACATGAAGTCTGCATAGCCCTGGATAAACTAAATCACACACACATACTAACCCTCAGTACCTCTCTTTCAACTACATTTCTTCATATCACAAACTCAAAACTGAAGGCAAAACAGAGACAGACATATACGCGTCCAATCTACACCGACAGCTGTGTTCGGATACCTACTGCAAAGCATTTGCAAAACACCAGGAAGAATACACTAAGACTTAACCTGGCTTTGAACGCAGTATACAAATTCATGGATGTAAAGTATGAATTTGCACATGTTTTACATGCCAAAGTTTACTGAATAATGTAGATGATGCCAGATTTTCGTAGTCATTAGCAGCAGAGAAAACAAAATATTACTCTTCTGAACTGTAGGCCTACTTACAATTTACCCACTGGTTGACCGTATAACTATCCAGAGCCTTTGGTCACACTGATAATCAATGAAGCCTTTAAAGCAGTAAAGGAGATTAACATACCACTGGAGGATCTGAGTATCCATTTCCAATTGCCACTCCTCTCAGGTAAATCTGTTGCGGCTTTGGTTGACGAATGAGCTTTGATGCCAAAACTGGAATGTACTTTCCAGCAAAAGACTACAACATTTAACCAAAGAAAGTATACCACTCGACTGTCATTGCCTCGGACTGATTGATTGGTCTGATGCCTCTCCTGACCAACAATTCACCTTTTCATATTTGAACACAATTGAATCTGTTTGAAAACCAGTGTATACACATTTGTGCAAAATAAAGAAATAAATGATAACTAAATTGGTAACTAAAGCAAATTAGAACCTAATTTCCTTTAGCTACCTGTAAATTGATTTTACTTATTTATGGTTCACTTAACTATCGAGTTTAGTGTAAAGGTTTTGCAACAGAATAGATTGCTGCCATTTTCAATTGTTAAGTCAAACTGCATCATGTGCAGCATTGCTGTCATTTCTGCAGCTGTCTTGCACATCCCAGGGACAGAAATTTAAGATTTACATATTCGTGTGGTTTTATAAAGTGAACAAACAAATTTACAAACAAATGGTTAATGTGATATACAAGAATATCAGTGTAACAATGAACACTGACTTTGTGAGTATTATCCTATTTACAGCACGTAAATACATGCTCTTTCCGTTTAACGTGCTCTTTCATAAGACATACTGCGAAACAACTTCGTGTTAACGAGTCTACACTGTATCTGAAAGCATGTGTGTAATGTTAGAAATGCACATGCAACTGTAAGTTTTTATGCAGTCTGTGAAATAATAAATCTTTCATAATTACCTCTCCAGTAAGATAGAGACGGTTTCCTTTAAGATGAGGAAACAGCTGAAAGAACTGATGCAAAGCACTGAAAACAATCAAATAGGATTTACCAGAGCCTTCTATTATAGAATAGAAGGCTCTGGGATTTACAACTATATGTTAGACCCACACTAGATTTGAGCACTACAATTTATAGTTAAAAGGCAGCGTATTCCAGATAGATACTGAAAACAATCAAATAGGATTTACAACTATAGTAGGCCCCTATACGGTTGAACCCTCACTAAATTTTGAGCACTACAATTTATATAATTAAAAGGCAGCGTATTCCAGATAGGTACCGTACAAATATTACAAATTAAATTAAAAAACCAGCCATGTAAACTAATGATCATCCACATATTTTAAAAACCGACAGATTGTATCGATACCTGTACAGGTTGTCAGCAACATCATCCTCCGTTCTTGCATATCCCTTGTCATTATCTGTAAAACTAAATCCTGTTCCAACCTAAAACAACAACAAAGCAAACAGTTTGCTCAAGGCAGCGTTTCCACTGCACAACAGAGAAGATAACTGCTGGTCATGCTAGTTTCATAGATCACTATTTTGTGCTGTTTTCTTGGCCGTTCCTTTTGAGGACATCTAGATTGATGTCGCCTTTAAAATAGGTTGTTTAGACCAGTGCTTCCAAATTTTTTTACGAAACCCGTTTGATTTAAATTTTTTTGACTGAACCCCGATCTAAACAAAAATACATTCTGTTATAATGTTTATAAGGAATGAACGGGGTTTTAATCCATAGACATTACATTTTAAATGAAATTTTGTTACAGAACCTCTGTCTTCACCTCGGAGTGTATTTTATTAGGTAACAAACACATTCAAACAGCACTAACCCAAATTTCTCAGATAAGCAGATTTTATAATATGCATGGATGTATACATGACTTACTGGGTTGTCAATGTAGAGCACATTATACTTGGTGTTCCAACTGAATTTCCGTGGAATCACTGGAATCAGACAACAGAAACAGACACACAGAATGTACTTCCTTCTTTTCATTGAAATCATTTAATGATCCTTGTCAAATAATGCTAAACAAGCAACCAAAACCCACTTAAAGAATTATGATTGATTAGCAAACAATACATAATTATATACTAGTAGCTTAACCAACGGCTGCACTGCTAGATCTTGGCTTTAAAACTGAAAAGTGTTCAAACGCTGAATAACAGCAAATTATGTTAATCAAGTTAAACAGAGTTAAAACAAAGGTAAAGATAACATCTCTATTAACTTTACCTACTAGTACATAGAAACTAATTATAAGTAAAGTATACTTACTCTATACTTATTAAACTAGTAAGTAAGCTATTACCTCTATAGAAACATTTGTTAAAGTCGTATGTAGGCAACTGTATGTAGTCAAAATGGAAGACCGATATCTCTAGGAAAGTTTATGGTCAAGGATAGTTTATGGTCAAAATCGGTAATAGACTGTAACATATTTTGAAGTAGAAGACAAGCAAAAAGAAAATGAAAACGAGTTAAGAGAGAAATACCAGATAACAGAAACAATTCTTTGGATATATAGGCATAATTAGTGATGAGCTGGTGTTATGCAAGACGAGAATTACCAGTAGGACCTACACGTATAAAAATAAAGCCATCAGCCAACACGCAAGTAAAAAACCCTTCTCAAGAGACTCAAATGAAAAACTAGAAGTAGGCCTATTGACTGAAAAACAAAAAGGAAGGGGTGAAATATCAGTTAAAGTTATTACAAGCTAATTATGCTTGAGCTAAGAGGATCTTAAAGAGGTCTTTTCGGTTAATCTAGGCTAGTAGGCTACATCTGCAGAGCATCAAAAACAAAATTAAACTTTCCCTGAACAATAGGCATAGTATTATTTAATAATATAGGCCTAAACAAACAGAAATATCATGAAGTCACTCATGAAGTGAACTGTTGGTTAAGCTCTTCTCATTGGCCGCTTCCAATTAATGAATATTCATGCCCAATGATACCAGTGTTTATAAATGGCAACATTCGACGAGCGTTCGATTCACACATAATTCAATGTAAGTTTAATATACCGCAAACGGCTACTCTTTTAAACTAACGGCTTAAAACGGGCTTGACATAATTTACTTAGGTGGCGAAAAGGCTGAAACGAATGACCTTAACGGGTTTAAACGGGCCAATTTCCTTAGGCCGCGCCGCCGCGCATGCCGAAAACTTGCTTTTATTTTAATCGCATAGGCTGAAACGAAAGTGCTTAACGGGTTTTAACGGGCCAATTAACTTAGGCCGTGCAGCCGAAACATAATTGCTTTCATTTTAGTCGCCCGATACCGCGTTTTTATAAGCGTGTTCAAACAACTAGTTAGTAATATAAATAAACAGAAGTGTCATGAAGTCACTCATGAAGTGAACTTTTTGTTACGCTCCTCTCATTGGCCGCTTCACACAAATGAATATTCACGACCAATGACGTCACAAATGGCGACATTCCAACGGACTTCAATTCAAACTTAATTCAACGTAAATTTAAACACACCGTAAACGGCTGCTCTTTTAAACCAAAGGCCTAAAACAGACTTTAAACAAGTTACTTAGGCTGAAACGAACGACCTTAACGGATTTATACGGGCCAATTCACTTAGACCGTGCATGGCGAAAACTTGCTTTCATTTTAATCGCCCGATTCTCGTTAACTAGTCAGTGTTTACAAGTGGCGAGATTCCAACGGACGGTCGTTTCACGTTTAATTCAACGTAAATGTAAATAATTACAAGGTAAACGCCTGCTCTTTTAAACAAACGGCTTAAAATGGCTTAAACTAATTTATTGAGGTGGCGAACAGGCTGAAACGAAAGAGTTTAAAGGGTTTGAGCGGGCAATTTACTTAGGCCGCACACGCCGAAAATCTGCTTTGAGTTTAATCGTCGATTCCCCGTTTTTAAAAATGGGTTTAAACAACTAGTAGGCCTATGTGATATAAACCAATCAGAAATTCTAAGTATAAGCTTACAAATTAGCTCAAGTAGTAGGCCTACAGAGAATTTGTCTATACCGAAATTGTCGGTGTAATGGGAACAATAAGTTGCCATGGCGACTATCGAATCGACGATCGTCGAGAGAGTCTGCCTGTGACGCTCGCCGATAGGCAGATCTGCACTGCAGGCCCACTCCTACCTCTCCCCGTTGTCGTATATCAGCCTTCGATGTGTCCACGCTGAAATCGGGAACAGAAGGTCGCCTTGACGACCGGTCAAGTCGACGGTCGTCGGGAGAGGGGCTACAATCGCTACATCCAGTAGAACGGACCGTTCTACTGGATGTAGCGATTGTAGCCCCTCTCTTAGCCTACCCTCCACTTTTCTGTCGTATGCAGACCGATCGGCCTTTCATGTGGTTATGCGTTCTCGTCTGCTCTGCTCTGACGCATGGGCGGCGATCACGGGGGGTCGAGGTGACAAGACCCCCCACCTTTAGGAGTGGGGGGACACGCCATGCATCGGACCCCAAATTTTGAAGATACACCAAAAAAGGTCAACAAATGCAACTGTGTGTGAGGGCGAAAACGAGTTTTCAGTGCCATTTTGAGGAGAAAAGTAGTCTTTTAGCAGAAGCAGGCCCGGTTCGTCCATTTGGGCAACTGGGCAGCCGCCCAGGGCCGCCGATTTTTAGGGGCCGCCAATTTTCCATTTTTCAAAAATGATTTAATTATTCTTAGAAAAGAGGTCAATAACTAAAAAAAAGTCATAACTTTTTTTAGTAAGATGAAATATTTTAGAGGCGAATTCCTAAAAAAGGTCATCAACTTTTTTGGTACTTATAGGCCTAGCGCCGCCGGTTTGCCTAGGGCCGCCGATTTCGCCGATTTGCCTAGGGCCGCCAAATGTCTTGGGCCGGGCCTGAGCAGAAGGTCCCCCCAAAAAATTTTTTAAAAATAAAAGAGATAAAATTGTGTAAGAGAAGAAAAGAAGGAAGAAAAAAAGGAAGAGGAAAAAAAGTTTGTTGGAGAAGAATTGGGAAAAAAATAAGGTTGTTGACATAAGGAAGGGTGATTCAGGGAAAAGTCATGAAAGTAAGGCTGATGTGATTTTTTTTTCGGTTTCTGGAAGACGAGATCGTAGAAAATGTGTGAAAGTTTACGGAAAAATTTTTGAAAGTAGGAGAACTGGAGAACTGAGGTCAATGACTAAAAAAAGGTCATCAACTTTTTTCGAAGATGAAAGGGAAATTTTTGGGAGATGAAGTGGGAACATTTTTTTGGGGGGGACAAGATTTAAAAAAAGGTCGTCGATGAGATCGTGGCCGACTTTGTCCCCCCACCTCTCAGACAAGATCGCCGTCACTGCTCTGACGGGCGGCGTGTTTGCGTCCCCTGTCCATCCTTCTTTTCCTCCTTTGCCGAGTTAAGCGGCATTCCTTCTCGTCCCCTCTCCCTCCACACTCTCTGTTGGCGGCGTTTCTTCACGTCCCCTATATCTCCTTCTTTCCTTCTTTGCTAAGTTAAGCGGCATCCCTTTTCGTCCCCTCTGTCTCCACCTTTTACACTAGGCGGCTTTTCCTTTAGTCCCTCCTCCGGTACCACTATAAAGATATACTGTTGGGAAACACTGGGCGGATGATTTATTATCGATAGTCATTGTTGAGAGCTAGTATTGAGGGAGTGAGCAGTAGATCGATATACTGCGATGAGTTGATTTAGTAGAAACTGATCACAAGGCCATTATCGTCACGTCAGGACAATCACCGGCTTGTCGCAGTAAGACCTCGAAAAAGACAACCTTTCGTCGTCGGACTCCTCAACAGCATGCGGCCTTTCTGGGAAATTTGCAAGGAGCAGTTTTCCATAAAGTTTACGAAGCCGCCTGCCCACAGGTAGCATGGGATCAATTTTACGAGGTTGCCTCTACCAGCTTGGATCAGTTTTATCCCCTGCGTGAGGTCAGAATTACATCATCTGACCCAGAATTTATTACTCCAGAGATTAAATACCTACTCAGAAAGAAAAATAAATTGATGCGAGCAGGAAGAATTGAGAAAGCTTCAGCCTTGGCCCTGCGAATTGGTTGCCTCATAGAGCGTGTTAACCGCGGATTTTTGCGCAATATGGATCAGGGGAGTGGCGTCGGTGAACTGTGGCGCCGAGTTGCTCAAGGGCCGCAAAAAGCAACCAACAATGGACCAACCCACAACAGCCGATGAACTCAACAGTCACTACGCAGCAGTCTCTACTGACCCTGATTATACATCGCCACAGCTGAAACATACAGCTTATGACAACCGGTCTTTCATTTTCGAGATCCGCATTTTCGACATCCTTGACCGCCTAAAATATACAGCTCCAGGTGCTGACCTCCTGCCGGCATGGTTTTTGAGGCTCGCGGCGCCGGTCTACTGCGAGGTAGTTGCCTATCTTGTCAACCTCTCCATCAGAACCTCCCACTTTCCTGAGCAGTGGAAGCTCGCCATTATTCACCCCACCCCCAAGGTTCCGAACCCTATGTCACCAGCTGATTACAGGCCGATCTCCGTCACCCCTATCCTGTCGAGGATAGTCGAGCGGGAGCTTGTTCAACGCTACATCTATCCTGCTTTCTTGGACCCCCCCCCCCGATGCACGACCTACTCGCGGACCAGTACGCCTTCCGACCGACGGGCTCGACCACCGCAGCCTTGATAGCCATCCAACACCACATCTCGTCACTCCTCCGCTCCAATGAATATGTGTTGCTGGTGTCAGTCGATTTCTCTAAGGCTTTCGATTTGGTTCGGCATTCTACGCTCGCCTCCAAACTGTCTGCTCTGACCCTCCCCGACCATATCTACAACTGGCTAGTTGAATTTATGAAGGACCGCACACATGCCACTCGTTACCATGGAGTCCTATCCGCCATCGCTGCAATCAACGCCAGTATTGTTCAAGGTTCGGGATTGGGACCGCCTACATTCAACGTTAATGGTTCTGATCTTCACCCTCTACACCGTGAAAACATCATAGTTAAATATGCCGACGACACATATTTGTTGGTCGGATCATCGAGGATAAAAACTTTTAGTGACGAACTCGGAGCTATTGAGAGGTGGGCGGAGGCCGACCACCTTCGCGTGAATCGCTGTAAGTCTCAGGATATGGTGATATCGTCGAGGCGCAGTCATGGGCAGCCACCTTTAACTGATGGATTAAAGAGAGCCAAATCAATGTGATTTGGCTCTCTTTAATCCCATCAGTTAAAGGTGTCTGCCCATGACTGCGCCTCGACGATATCACCATTATCCTGAGGACCTTACAGCGCTTCACGCGAAGGTGCGTACGGCCTCCCGCCTGGATCCTTGCACCTGGTCGCCTTTGCCACCACCGTCTCTAGGATGCTGTATGCGGCCCCTGCCTGGTGGGGACAGACCTCGGCGTCGGATCGCAGCAGCCTGGAGAGGTTTCTCCAAAGAGCGAAAAGAGCCGGCTACCTGAGTGACTCTGTACCTGGCGTGGAGCAACTGGTCCTTCGAGCCGACTGTGCCTTGCTCTCATCCGTGCTGCATAATCCTTTCCATGTGCTCCGTGTTCTGTTCACGTCTAAAGTCAGTAGACAGTACAATTTCCGTCCTCGACCGCATATGACTTTACCCTTCCCCGTAAGGACGATTCCAATTTTGTCCCAAGAGTTCTCTATGCCTCATTAAAATAACTCTTTCTTTACTTTAATTTATCAAAATTTTTTATCATTTTCAATACTTGTTAAGTTTCCAGCCTCTCCTAGATCCTCCAGCATAACATTACTATTACTTAGCATCATTAATGTATTTGTAACATATTGCGGTTTGTCAATGTGAGTCGATAATAAACGAATAATAATAATAGTCAGAGTTATCAGAGAGAAGTTTTTTTGAGAAATAGTCTGAGGTAACGCCACTAGGATGATTAATTATAAGATTATAATTATCATGGCTGATAATAGGGCCTATATATGAGAATCGAGTTTGATCGTTTCAAGTGCATTTTCTACACATCGTGCAGTGACAGTTTCTGATTTTTTGATTATTGTGTCTGCCGAACTCTAAGAAATAGATTTTCCGTTTTCCATTGGTCGATTTACGAAGTAAGACCCCTGTCATACTCCGGAGGCCGACACCACGCGCCTTACCACAGACGAAGAACTGTCGCAGCTTTCCTCCTCCACCACTCGGCCTGGTCATTTAGGGTGAGAAAGGGAGGTTTGCCACAGTACTAGTACTACATAAATGTTTGAAAAATTATATCGGGAAAAAGGATGGCAAATCTGAATGTAGCCTAGAGTCTACGTACAATTTTTTAAGTCCTTATCGACAGCAAACGGACCATTTTCTACAAACAATCCAAAGAGCGACGAAGCTCCTGGTCCACCTTGAAGCCAGAGAAGTACTGGATCTCTAGGTTTCTGGGTCTGTAAACCATAGATATATTAAACCCAAGAAATTCTCAGAATGAACACTATGATACTGTAATCAGCATTCATGCTTTCTAAATCTCTGTAACAAAAGCAAAATAACTACATAATTTTTAACATACCAGAATAATTATAATTATCAGTGAGAAATATCACCGATAGGCTAATCTATGACCTAATCATGTTTATAGAACACTGTCTAAGTCCAAGCCATCTCAACCCGCTTAGTAGTTCGTAAATAGTTTAATTCTTTGATCATCCTTATTAATATATAGTTTCTCAGTTCTGTGTGTGCATCTGTTTGTCGTAAGACAAACGCCGTGACTCGTATTGCTTCAGAAGCCTTAGGACGACTCCTATGCCCCATGCATCGAATGGAGTCGCATATGCTGCTTCAGTGGCCGTAGGCCGACTCCAGTCGATTAGTGACTGCAGTCGATGCATCGGGCGGCCGGCCTTCAGCGCCCGAAATTTACTTCCGCCCTACTTCTACCTCTCCCTCCCTCTCACTCCTTCCCTCCATCCCTCTCCCTGTCACTACCTCCATCTCTTTTTCCTTCCCTCCCGGCATTAGTCGCTCAATATAGCATCCGATCTGACGGCCGGTTGAGCGGAGAAGCATCGATTGGTCACGTCCAATACGTCTTACCTACTTCTCCTTCTCCCTCCCCGTCATATATGACGGGTAATCATCTAGTTTTTAAATATTATTCGTTCTGTTACCAAACAGTTCAAACATAAAGGAAGAAGTTAAGCAGAGCCTACCAAAACTAGCAGTGCCACGAATGTTATTTGTGCTTGGCATAATTCATATAATTCATATTTCTGGTTATATTTGTAAATACTGTTGAAAAAGCAGTTTGGCATTGAACATATGTCATGTCCAGACTGCACTACATTAATGGAAGGACAGTTCAAAAGCAGAAACCATCAGAAAGAGCCTTGTTCATTCTTGTCTCATACATGTGCCTATATATTAATGTTGATTATGAAGAACTTACCACACTTGGAAAGAACCAAAAGTACAAATTGCTGTTGAACGTTTTGTTGACTGTAAGGAATCCTGCGTAACTGACAACCGAAGTTCCATTCAGCGGACCACCTTTGGCTAGTTGCTGAGCTACAGTTTATCAAGAAATCAAATATACCCCGTTTAGCAAAGGCAGTGCAGTATCAGCAGTATAAATAACATAAATCATTGGTCCTTGTGCCTTATATACAACAGATGGCTGTGGCGAGTACAGCTGTTGCTACTCACTCCCTCAAAATTCACCTGTTTCCTCACGACTCTCTAGCAGAAAGCGCATGGAGTCCTGATGAAATAGTTTGTTCTATGAGAGGCACTGAATACAATGACCATTACAGTACCCTCTGTCTCATATTATATTAAATAGACCCCCTACTTATCTAGACTTGTTTAGCACCGACGTGAAACGTTGGTGCTGTAAAATTGCCCAAGTTTTAAATCACTTACTTTTCCTAAGACACTTTTCCTATGCCACATATACAAATGTTCAATCACATTCTCTTACTTTACCAGAGATTCTCACAGGTGACTGCTGACTTATGAAGATTACCGATAACACCTATAGTTATTCGAAAATTAATGTTTTAAATTTTTTTTCTTAATTTCATCGTCTAATGAGCATCACTGCTATCATAACTTAAAAAGTTACACAGGAAAATGACTTACCAAGGTCTATTTGTCCTTTTTCAATATATGGGGTGAGGAAAAGTGGCTGGCCAGGGTCAGCATCAGATGGAAAAACTGGCAGTGTATGGCGAAACACAGAACTGCAGACAAGATAAAGATATTCTGCAAATGTCATGGTACCACAATTTATTAATAAGCATTTCAAATGTTACTGAAATGCGACAAAAATGTTAATATTCTTAATATTTTTCAAACGTTTGAAGAGTTTTGTTAATATAGATATAATTTAATAGATAATTAGATAATATTGTAAAATGTTCAAGAAGTTTATAAATTGACTGATTCCCATAGGCTACATCATAGGCCCATACTTTTCTAAAAATACCAAGTACAGATTATATAACCAACGAGGCAAATCAGGCTGCTTTAAAACTGGCTATAGATGCTCGGTTTAACAATTAAGCCATCTACATAATACAAAATCTAATATTAACAGTAGACCAAGTTTAAAAGACTTAGGACATTTTCTTTCCTTGCATTTCTTTTCCCTCTTGCTTTTAAGCTATCGTATATCGTCATAAACTTATTGACCGGAGTTTATTATATCATTAACAAAGTTTTTTAACACAAACCTTGTGGATACATCATCTAGATGAATTGCGAAAAGGAAGAAAATCAACAAACTCCAACACCAATTCATGGTCGCAAGAAGATAATAATCTAGAATAATTTAAACACAGTGTTAAAATTATTAACTAGCACACCACTGACAGCATGGGTCATCCTAACTAAATTTTTAAGGGTGATGTAGAATGTCTAGTAAATGAGTTACATTTTAAAGTGTTAGCTAAACAGGAAATTAACCATGTCACAGGTGAGTGTATCTTGTAGAGTAACAATTCTTGAGCTTCTAATGTCTATATCTCTCTATTTAACTGTTCAGCCGTTGTAGTTTCAAACCAGCGCAGATATTATTTATCTTCCTGGCCCTAGACTTGGAACTATCTTCCGGCAACCGCTCGCTCTGCACTGTCTGCTCTGGCTTTCAGACCTCGATTTATTGACTGGAGAACTAACCATTTCCTGCACTCATTTCCTACGAAAGGTGTTTCCGTGCCTTCTCGAATTGCCTTCTTAGTTTTCAACTGGACTCAGCCTGGAATTTGGCTTGCACAACGATTCCGCTTATTTGCTACCACCGACTATACTATAGGATGTCTTGAGCGTATTCAGAGCCTAGGAGAGTGGGTACAGCTAGCACATCGCTCCGGAGCCCGGAGGACCACGGCGGGACATCGGGCCTATAGTTTCCTGGGGTCCATCGAATGCATTCTGTTCAGAACCTGACTGTTTTAATCATGCGGGTGTCGGCATATATCGCCACAGACCCACGGTGGTGTTTGTTCTCTTCACGCTATGTCTGAAACCAGATGGTCAGATCGTTTTGAAAGTGTAAAGCCTTTTTCAGCTCACCTGCCTGGCATCAAATGAGCATTGGGAGACCTCCTAGAGCTTAACTTGGCAGCCCAAACAAGAAAACAAGGTCCATGGAGTTTTATCCTAAGTGATATCTTTTGTCTGTGCGTGAGTATCAGCTGTGAGATACAAAATGTTAGCTCGCATTGATATCTGCAACAAGGTCATTCAAGCCAAAGATGTCACATTGGATGTCAAAGCAGCAAACATTGAAACACTCTTCGAAGATTTGATATAGCTCTGAAATAACTGGAAATGCATGAAACCTTAACAGAGAAATAAAACTTCCTCATGGACATGGTGACGTTAGTCACAAGAGGGCAAGGCTGCATGCTGACAACACAACCACTGCCAACATGAGGGAAATGAATGACACAAATGATTCGCGTGAAGAGATACTTATCACAGGCACTCTTGACCAAACAACGGAAAACCAGGATCGAGCAAAATGGTTTTCAAGTGCTTACGGAAGAGAAGGAAAAAAGACCATGCGTGAAGCTAATGTCGTAAGATGAAAGGCAATCGTAATCTCCAAACTTCTAAAGCGTCACACGAAGGCCAAGCACAGGGCACCAGCCTATTCACGAGCGCTGCGTCAAATCAGAGAGGTTTTCCAAAGAGTAGTCCAGAGGAAGTCAAAGTCCGGTTTCCATGGGGGCAGGTCAGGAGAGGAGGCACAGCAAATGTTAAGAAGGTACGTGTCATTAAGGGCGAGAAAAATGGGAAGGCGGAGGATCGGATGAGTCTGGATAGGAGTTCTTAAAAAGGTGAGACTTCAGTTTTGAGTGAAAAGCCCGGGGGGGGGGGGAGTAGAGCATGAAAAGGATGATGGAGAACGGGTTACAGTGATGATGGAAGAACCGAGAATCTGCGGAACTCAGAGGGAGATCGTTCCAGAGGCGTGGAGTTGTGTTGGATATGGCTCGGTTGTAGAACTTGAGATTGGTGACCGGGGATCGAGAAAGACTGAGGTAGGACGATGATCGGGTAGAGCGGGTTGCCTGGATGGTGGAGACATCACGGAGATATTTGTGCTGGGAATATTGTAGGAAGTTGTAGGTTAGTGATAGGAATTGAAGTGGTTTCGCTCTGGTATTTTTAACCAATGGAGTGATTTGAGGATGGGAGTTATATGACGATTTTTGGGCGTTGGTAGCATGTTTCAGAAAGTTGAACCGAGCACAGCGACACTTCTGTGCCGTATTGTGGATGTTCTGCAGCTGAGAGAACAACCGGGTCACCCTGCGCAGCACAGACAAGAAATCTACGGCCAGGATTGAATGAGACCGAGACACTTACACAACCCCTATGATAAGATGGAGTATAGTCCACATGGCAATTACGAATAAACATTAGATCTTATACTTAATGCGTTTGTGCAGATCAGACTAGGTACATCAGTTACATAGACACGCAATGTTCTTTCAAAACATATCTTTACAAAAATTTCGAACTGATGCGTCCTCCTCAACGCCACGTTTAGTTGTCCAATATAAACATTTAAGCCGAACATTCACTGAAAAATTATTGCAACTTCCTAAGCTTCTTTGCGGAATTAAAGGCGAAAATAAATCAATTGCAAAACCGTTATAACATAACATATTTTACATGAAGGCATATAATAATCAGTTAGCTGCTAAATAAAAAAGTGAAACACACCTGCAACAATCAAAGTCCCGCTGCCTCTCGCATGAGTCCACAGTTCGACCCCTTTTAGCTTCTCAGATCGTGCAACAAAAACTTTAACCACCGAGCTTCGTAGAGCTAGAAGTGTGTCATAATTATGTCATATGATTCTCTTGGTGGCCTCATCTAGGCCTCAGGTCGGATAGAATTATGAATTCGTTACTGTATACTGTCCAACTGCCTCTTATATAAACGCTAGGCCCCTACTATCAGACGGAATCTATATAGTGCATATAGATACAGAGAGAGAGAGAGAGAGAGAGAGAGAGAGAGAGAGAGAGAGAGAGAGAGAGAGAGAGAGAGAGAGAGAGAGAGAGAGAGAGAGAGAGAGAGAGAGAGAGAGAGAGAGAGAGAGAGAAGACAGACAGACAGACAGACAGACAGACAGACAGACAGACAGAGAGAGGAGACAGAGAGAGAGACAGAGAGAGAGAGAGAGACAGAGAGAGAGAGAGAGAGAGAGAGAGAGAGAGAGAGAGAGAGAGAGAGAGAGAGAGAGGAGAGAGAGAGAGAGAGAGAGAGAGAGAGAGAGAGAGACATATATAGAGAGAGGAATTGTAACTGGTAAAAATTGCATATATCCGGTTACATCATTACTCAAAGATATCACCCGGCTTCAATTTTTATTGCTGATAGAAAATATTATTATGTCTGATATTAAATGTGTTTTAAATCTCCACGGGATGCGTGATAGTCTAGTGTTTAGCGTGCTGGACTGTCAACCGAGAGGTCGGGGGTTCAAATTTCCGCCAGGGCAGAAATTTGTCGATATTTCTGGCATTTTCTGTTCCATCTGCGCCCTCTACCCAACTCCGCTATAATGAGTACATTGACCGCACACAGTCAGTGGGAATAAGAGATGGTGAGGGAGAGGATTATTCACTCGCCCTCATAATGACGAGGCTAAGAAAGTGAAGTAGGCTAGCTAACACTTCATACACATGGCTGCCCCAGGGCTGGCTTCCTCTTCTTTAAATCTCCACAGGCAATTTGTTTTCTTTGGAAACATTCGTCCATTTTACTTCATAAATATAATTAACTGAAAACACTTGTTGGGTAAGCAAGACGTAATGTAATGAGATGTAATGTTAATCTTTGAAATTTCTTAGCGCCACACAAAAGCCGCATCAGAGAGACCAGATGATAAACACCTGCACTAAGCCAATATCAAACCTAATCCGCAATAACCAGGTTGTTTTGTTTGTTCCGGTGCCCGGGAGGTCAAGCCGAGAAGAAAGTATGGTGCTACCAAATATCTTAGAATCTGTGACTCGATAAGATTTTTGGAGTTCTTAGATTCTATGACTTTAAGATCTTTGGTGTTACGGTGGAAATCGGCGATGAAGGTGATCGTATGGCCCAGCAGTGAAATCAGGATGGAATAGCATGAAGAGTTCGGTTTTCAGTCGTAAGTGGACTAAGCAGTGCATGGTGCAATCGAAGGAGAGGGAAATTAACAGGTGGGATAGATGAATGAGCAAACTGGAGATCTCTGCTGCGAATGCCGGACAGTTACCCCCCTGGACAGTTTCCCTCCGGACATATTCCCCCCCGGACAGTTACCCCCCCGGACACTTTCCCCCCCGAATCTAGGTAGGTCATTTTCCCCCCGGACAAATTCCCCCCTCTGGGGATTTATGTACGTATGTATGTATGTAAGTATGTATGCATGTATGTAAGTATGTATGTAAGTATGTATGCATGTATGTATGTAAGTATGTGTGTAAGTATGTATGCATGTATGTAAGCATGTATGTAAGTATGTATGTATGCATGTATGCATGCATGTATGTAAGTATATATGTATGTATGCATGTATGTAAGTATGCATGTAAGTATGTATGCATGCATGTATGTATGTAAGTATGTATGTATATATGTATGTATGCATGTATGTATGTATGTATGTATGTAAGTATGTATGCATGTATGTATGTATGTAAGTATGTATGTAAGTATGCATGCATATATGTATGTAAGTATGTATGTAAGTATGTATGCATATATGCACGTATGTATGTATGTATGTATGTATGTATGTTTTGATCACTAAAACAGAGAGTTATTTGTATGTTGCATTGAGGGGGGAAATGTCCTAGTAGAGGGGGGAAAGTGTCCGGGGGGTAACTGTCCGGGGGGAATATGTCCGGGGGGAAACTGTCCAGGGGGGTAACTGTCCGTTTACCCTCTGCTGCTTTAGTCCTTGCTACTATCCCAAGGACGAATAAAACACAGGACTTGAAGTAATTTTAACATCGTGTGATTTATTTCGAAATACGCCCCCTGGCTTATCGCATCTCGTGTACACTATAAACGTAATCAGTTTATCTATCCGAGATTAAAATCTCTGATATAAGACACCATCGGAAAGCGAACCAGTAATCACAAGCGCCGAGATGCATTGGACGCGCACTCTAGACTAACGAATGTAGCTAACCTGATTAGTAGGCCTATACCGGTACCCAACAAGCCAGTCTGAAACATTACCAAGAAAGTACTATCTGCTATAGAATTAATGCGATAAGCCAGGGGGCAAACTTAATTCTATAGCAGGCCACTCTACCAGCATATAAGTCTTTGGGTTTCTATTTGTTTTCCTTATTATGGCATATACATGTATATGGCCTAGTGCGTAGAAATATGCAGGGGCGTCTAACCCCCCAAAGTCATTGGAGCAATTTTCCCTCCACTCCCCTTCCCCTCCCCGGCCACCGGATTGCAAATTCCAAAGCAGTAAATTGAAAAACACTAATTCCTAGAATTTTTGTTTATACTGTTTGAGTGCAATAACTTTACAAACCAACACAGTTACTTGCAACAAACAATTCAATCTTAATCTACCGGCCGTGAGGGCATAGTCCATTGTCTAAAACTCTAAATGAAAATGTTAATGAAAATGTTATTATGTTGTCAAGCTCACTGTCGGCAGCCATTGTAAGTGTAAGCAGTTTTGACGGACAGACGGACCAGAAATTATTCAACGAAGACGCATAGAATGAACCAATTAGTTAATGATGGCATACATACTAACAGATTCCCCTCTATTTCTTGGAAGGAGCATTTGGTCCAAGGTTTCCATGGTGTAGACGCAGGTTAGCGCATTTTCTTAGCCTCGGCATATGAGAGCAGGTGGTCAGTATTCTCCCTTATCGTCTCATCTTCCAATCGATCGTAAGAGCACTCAGTATAGCTAAGTTAACAACAAGGGTGTGCAGGTGGAGCAGATATCCAAAACCAATTTCCCACCTAGCGAAAATCAGCAACTTACCTGTTTGTTGGATTCGTCCACAAGAAACCTCAAACGTAACTGGTTCTACGAGACTCGATCAGGTGGTTCGCCTTATACGGTCCTGACTGGATTTGCGATCAATCACGTGGGCTTCTTCATTTTGCCGATGAGATAGAATTTAAAAACTCTGTTTACATAACAACACAACACATACAGACTGTGGTTCTTTTGTGACAACACATAGCCTAAATCCACGTAAAAATTAAACACAGGCCTACGTATTGCCACCGACTAGAACATTTTATTTTTAAATGATAAAACATCGCAGACAGATTTTGATTCTTATGTCACAAAGCGCCATAGAAGAACGAATTGCAAGAACAAGAAAAGAACAGAAAGAACAAGAAGAACAAGAAGTAGAACAAGAAAAACACGAACCAAAAGAATAAGAACTTAAGAAGAAGAAGAAGAAAAAAGAAAGAAAAAGAAGAACAAGAACAAGAGCAGTCCCTTAGGTTAGCCCTGAGGCAACCGTGGACATGAAGTGTTAGCGACTTCATTTTCTCATCCTCCTCATATGAGAGCTGATGGACAGTACTCTGCCTCGCCGTCTCGCCTTCCAACTGATAGTGTACGGTCAGTCTACTCGTTGATATATGAGTAGGGTAGGGACGCAGGTGGAGGAGAAATCTTGCATTAAATTTCTGCCCTGACGGGAATCTGAACCCCAGATCTTTCGATTGACAGTCCACCACGCTAACCACCACACTACCGAGCACACCCACACAAACTCGAGCACTAAGCTTCATAATTCCGGCTGAAATAAACATGCGTTTTAATACACATTTGCAGAATAAAGATTATGTAAATAAATCCTGATCCTGACGCTAATTTATATACTGACCCTCACTCAGCTACTCAGTAGGCCTCCTGTCGTCAAAATTCCTTAGGATTTCATCAGCAACCGCTCTACTGGATTTGTCGCAAATTTTCATACAAACTCAAACTTAATTAGGCCTACCTGTTTCCGTGAGAGTCGGTCAGCTGCATATTCGGTGTCTCTCCTGGCTCGATTTGTGTTCCATCGAGTGACGACATCCGTTCTGCCAGACATCCGGTCGTCGCCAATTTTCGTTCCAAAAGAATGTGTCCTCATTGGATTTTATGCGGTGTGTTTGCAAAGGGTTCGATCGTGTATTCGGGATGTAGGCCTATTGCGGCTGAGAGTCTGCTCACTTGATGCTTACTGAATCAAACGCGTGGAGTTTACCCTTTCTGAATGATTTTGTTAACGCCTATCAGAGCAGCCTTAATGGGTCCATGCAATCCAACGCTGCCAGGTTCTGGCCCCAAGTCTGCGAAATACGAAACCCACTACAGATGCTGACAAAGTAGGCTTAGATAAAAGGATCCAGTAATCCAGTAATAGAAACATGGTCAGAATTGATAATCTAACCTCTGTAGAGTGGTTATAATGGACATGTAGAATATCAAAACAACTAGAGTATTTGCCCGTCATATGACGGGTTGAAAAAGAAAAAGAATGTATTGATAGGGAGAGAAAAGAATTTGTTTACTGGAATGCTTGATTATAAGTCACATTGCGAGTGAAATTCGAGCATCATTTAGCAAATAACATTGACGGGTGGTTTTCTTGATGAGTACTTTGATGTTGTCTCCGGCGATTATGCTCATCAGTCTCACGTCTTTGCGACCTCAGACGATCGAAAGTTTCTTGGCTTTGTCGGGCCATCCCTCTTTGCCGATGCGCACGATTTATACGTAATCGTCGCTCTTAGGGACTTTCTTCATTCATGAGACAACGAAATTTTCAAGGACTATTTGCCAACAATATAGGGCCTAGTATTTACTCTTTATTGTTGTTTTTCGTGTATTGCACGTGACCAATCGATGTTTAGGCTAATCAGTCTACGCCTCGTCCTTGCTCCTCCTCCCCTCAACCTCCCGTCAGATCGCGTGCCATATTGAGGGAGTGATGTCCGATGCAGGTCCTGGTTAGCAGCGCCCGTGCGCCTGCATCAGACGAAGCCCGATGAAGGCCTTAAGGAGGTCGGCCAACGGCCTCTCAAGCAAGGTTGCAGCGACCGTGTGCCTGCATCGGGCATGCAGGCCTTATGGAGGTCGGCATGTTTAGCAGAATCATTTACATTCCATACATTTCACAGCGTTTATAGTAGGACACACAGATCTGGGAAAACTATATAAGAGATTATCACATTGGACGGCATAATTAAGAAGCGCGTGTTCAGTATTAACTAAAATATGTTATATTTCATTTTCTACTCAATCCACAATTATTTACCCCAAAACCTAGTGACTTGCAGTGGCAAACTTTACGCACATTGAAACCCTGTAACATCCAGTGAAACCCAAAAATAACTAATGAAACCCAATAATAGCCCATATCGAATTAAACCAATAAGATGCTAATAAATTATATCCAATGAAGTTAAATTAAACCGATTACAATAATCTAATAAATATCTAATAAAATCTAATAAAATATTGTGACTAAAAGTCTTGCTATCTAGAACCAAATTGTAAATTTCTATATCGGCCTATATAGCATTTATAGGGCCTACATTGTCTTTATAATATCTCTCTATGCGACGATCACGCATAGCCTACTGCAAGTAGTTCGCTACAAACGAAGCCCAACAGACATTTCATTTCACCAATAGAGCACACATTGCAGACACTGGCATAAACTTGTCCAAAATATTGGGGGGGGGGGGGGTGCATGGAGTCTGGACCAGAGGTGCAGAAAAACAACTTTTCTCAAGATGAAAAGTTGTGTTGTTTGTTTTTTTCTCGTTTTTGTTGTTTTTATGGGTTTTGTTGTTTTAGTTGTTTTGAAGATTTTCGGATTTCGGATCACAAAAATCATGAAAAATGGCATGAACAAGAGCTCCAACTCAGTTTAATTCAGTTGCGATTTTCCGAAAATCAAAACTTATTAAATCAATGTTATTATAATAACTTCTAAAAATTAAGAAATTTATTTTTTTTAAACAAATTTGGTGGGTTTTTCAAAACCAAAATCCGAAAAAAAGTTTTTCGCCTCTGTTCTGGACAGTCAGCAGAGGCTTCTGGAGTTACGTTAATGCGTATGAAATGGGGTGTTTTGTTTACATGTAAATTTGTTTCACATTGAAGATATTGAAGATAAACATAAACAGTTGTTTTCACTATAAATTTCTGATAGTTTTTCAGTTCTGTGTTTCTGTTTTTCTGTTTCTGAAGAAATTTGTCTATATTGAAACATAATATTTTAATATTTGAAGAAATTCTCCTCTCGATTATTTTGGCGGGGGCATTGCCCTGGCTCCTCAATTATTTGCGGGGGGGCACGTGCCCCGGCTGCCCCCCCAGAGTCTACGCCTATGATTGCAGAACATATTATTTTGGTTCCCATGTAGTAACCAAAACATCATGATTCAAGACGATTTCATCAGCAAATTACCTATTTGTTGGATTCGTCGCAAGTCCTGATGAAAACTAAAATGTACCTGCTTGCACGAGACTTGGAAGAGACTTGACATTCTGCCAGTCGTTGGCGGCATTCTTCCTTTCGTTGGCGGCATTCTTCTAGTCGTTGGCGGTGCACATACAGATGCCGGGGACAACTCTCGAACAGCGCGCCATGTCAGCTGTCATAGAGACCTGGGTCAGGAGTGGCAGAATCCCGTACCGACACATTGTAAGAACTAGTCGTGCAATGGCTGTCGATGTCCAGCCTATAGTTCTTACAATGTCTCAGTACTGGCCATGCCAATTCTCTATACTGACGTCACACTCGCCCGTGAATCAGCTGCCATGGCGGCCGGATTGGACGGTGCCAAAACTGCCGGAGTGGTCTGACCTGTGTAATTTATCGACAAGGTGATGTTGTATACATTTATATAGCGCCTTACTTAAGGCGGATCCGCTACAGAGGCTGACAAAGTAGGCTAATACAAAAGGATTCAGTGATCGAGGAACTGTAAAATGGTCAGAATTTCCTTCCTAACCCCCGTAGAGCGGCTATATCGGATAGTGCATATTCAACGTTATAAGAAATATGATAAATTTAATTTTGTTTCAATCTTCAGTATGCGAATCTACTAACAGGCCTAAGTAACAGTGACGGTTTTGTTTTGACACACACTGAAATCCAATGCAACCAATGAAACATAGAAATGCCTAATGAAACCTAATAACTGGAACGAATTATAGGGCCTACCCAATGAAACTAAATGAAACCCATGATATGGTAAACAACGCAAAAAAGAATAAGAAGAAGAGTAGTCCCTTAAGCTAGCCCTGAGGCAACCATGGGCATGAAGTTAGCGACTTCATTTTCTTATCCTCCGCATATAAGCGAGGGTGGCCAGTCCTCTGCCTCGCCGTCTCATCTTCCCAACGATAGTGCACGATCAGTCCTACTTATTAATATCTGAGTAGGCTAGGGACGCAGATGGAGGAGAAATCTTGCACGAATTCGTTGTCTGCTCTGGCGGGGATCTGAACACAGATCTCTCCATTGACAGTCCACCACGCTAACCACCACACTACTGATCACACTCAAACTCGAGCACTACTTAAGTGTCATAATTTCGGCTGAAATAAACATGCGTTTTAATACACAATGGCAGAATAACGATTATGTAAATAAATCCTGATCCTGACTCTGATTCATATACTGACTCTGACTCAGTTACATACTCTTTAGGCCCTATATGTCGTCAACCGCTCTACTGGATTCGTCGCAAATCTTCATACAAACTCAAACTTAGGCGTATACCTGCTGCGAGAGTTGTCATCTGGATATTCGGTGTCTCTCCTGGATCGATTTGTGTTCCATCGAATGAAGCCATCAGTTCTGCCAGACAGAATTTCGCGGCTCGTCGCCGATTTTCACAAGTAGTTCACTACAAAGGAAGTCCAATAGAAATTTTTTACCAATATAGCACACACTGCAGAACATATTATTATTTTGGTTCACACGCAACCAAACATGTAAAGTCTCAAGACAAAATAAAAATTAGATGTAGACACTAGAGGTCTGCGGTTATACTCCAGAACGACCAAGCTCTTCGAATAGTCGCTAAGAGCCGGAAGGATTATTTTAACCTCGGGCGTTAAAATAATCTCTTATATAGTTTCCCAGATCTGTGTGTCCTACAATAAACGCTGAGGAATGTATGTAATGTAACTGATTCTGCTAAACATGCCTGAGAAGCCGTTGGCCGACCTCCCTAAGGCTTGCATGCCGATGCAGGCACAAGGGCGCTGCTAACCATGCTTGAGAGGCCGTTGGCCGCTCTCTAAGGCTCTTCATCTCGCTCCGTCTCACTCGCTCCCTCCATTCCTCTCCCTCTCTCACTGCCTCCATCCCTCCCTCCCTCCCTCCCTCCCTCCCTCCCTCCCGGTATCACTCCCTCAATATGGCACACGATCTGACGAGAGGTTGAGGGGGAGGATGAGCAAGGACGAAGCGAAGACTGATTAGCCTAAACATCGATTGGTCACAGGCAAAGACGTGAGAGTGATGCGCAATATCACCGGAGAAAACATCAAAGTACTCATCATGAAAACCGACCGTCAAGGAATTTTCACTCTCAATGTGACTTATAATCAAGCATTCCAATAAATGAATTATTTATCTTCTAATTAATCGATTCTTCATCTTTTTCAACGCGTTATATGACGGGTATAGGCCTACTCTAGTAATAATAAAAATAATATTTAAAAAATTCGAATAATAAAGATGTGTAATGGGAATGCGTAATTTAATAATAATAATGATAATGATAATAATAATAATAATAATAATAATAATAATAATAATAATAAAAATAATAATAAGGAAGAGTAGGAGGAGGAGGACGACGATGCTGAGGCTGAGGATGCTGATGATGACGATGCCGAGGGTGATGATGATGAGGATGCTTCGGATGAGGATGCTTGGGATGAGGATGAGAATGCTGAGAATGAGGACCAGGACGAGGATGAGAATGATGTGGTTGATGAGGATGAGGGTGCTGAGGATGCGGTTGAAGATGGTGAGGCTGAGGATGCTTAGGGTGAGAATGCTTGGGATGAGGATGCTGAGGATGAGGATCAGGACGAGAATGAGGGTGAAGATGAGGGTGAGCTTTATGAGGATGAGGGTGCTAAGGATACAGTTGAGGATGAGGATGATGGCGGTCCTCTCTGTCTCGATTTAGGTGTGGTATCGTAGGCGTCGATGGCTTCTTGGACGCCGAACGTTGCCTCATTAATCTCGCGGCTGGGGTCGAGTTTGATGCAGTGGAGGAGGTTGACGACAAGACCCGGGCAGACGCAGAAATGATCGCAGAGGGCCTGAAGCACCTCGTGGGCCAATTCCCACGTGTCTGTTATTGATGCGTAGACAACGGTTGATCGTAAATCGGTCTGTTGTCATGAGCTAACCTACAATTCAGGGCCTAAGGTAGAGTGTTTTCTGACATAAAGTGTGCAGTTGACATTTTCGAATGTGCATTTGACTTGTTTGGAGTGTGCAGTGTGTAGTATGAATTTCTGAGAGAATTAGCTCAAGTTAACTATACACGATTTCACTCTAATACCTGAAATGTTACTTGCCAGTCCAAGTACAGTTTGAAAGTTTAAGGAAAGGTGCGCAGTTGACATTTCTGAATATCTTAGACACTGCTATAATTCATAAAAATGTCTTTCTATATTGTTACTTTAGATCATAGCTTTCGTCCACAGAAAATAAATATTAATCGAAGGCACAGAGAAATGTTTGGTGAGTACCAAAATGTAACCTAGCAAAGGTTTGAATGAAATAGTGGGTCATGACAAGTAATACCTGCACAATAGCCACCTCAGTTGTCCATTCCAAACTCGACTACTGTAATTCCCTTTTCTACAGCATCGACTCTTCTCAAATAAAACTCCTCCAAAGAGTCTAAAATATTCTCGTGCGCGCAGTCACCAAAACTCCAAAATACCACCACCACATAACCCCTGTTCTGAGATCATTTCATAGGCTAAAACTCCCTCAACGCATCCGCAACAAAATTGTATCTCTTACCTACAACGCCCTTCAAACTTTTTAATCCTCTTACATTCGCCAGCTATTCACTATCCAGCCACCCAGGTCTATTCGCTCATCATCGTATCTTTCTCTATCTCGACCTTTAGTCTCCTTCTCTCTGAAATTCTGCAGCCGCTCCTTAGTCTGCCCTGCACCGGCTCTTTGAAATATCTTCCAAAAGATCTCCGCCAGTTTGCTCATCCTCCTGTCTCGTCAGTTAATTTAACCTCTCTTCCGCTTGCACTGTCCTCCGCTGCTTTCGACTTACGACTGAAAACCGAACTCTTCAAGCTACCCTATCCTGATGCTATTCCTGCGCCACCACACAACCACCATCATCACCGATTACCACCGTAGCCTAGCACCATGCTGTTTCCTCGGTTTGACCTCCCCGGATTCTGACCTGGCACCGGAACGGACAAGGCAACCCGGCTATTGCGGACTTGATTTGATATAGCGCCGGTGTATGACGTCGCTTTTATGTGGCGTTGATAAATTTCGAAGATTTACATAAATTTACATTACATTACATTTATATTTAAATGTAGAACTATAGTGAAGACTAATTGTTAATGATGATGACAGTTATAATTCCAATAGTCATGAACTTATTCTTAACCGGCACCAGACTTATCAGACAGCAGTTCCTCTGCAGTAGTAATGATTGAATTTCAGTTCCATTGATAAACAAATGAATTAGCTAATCTTGTCTTTGAAAGTTTTTCCAAACTATATTCAGTCCTGGGCTACTCGGTCCTCTGATCGTTACAAACCGAGGTGCCTAAACCTGTTTCCAATTTCAATGGCAACTGTACAGATAGCCTAATGAGGATTATCACCGAAGTGCGGCTCTTCTGCAACCGGTTTAATTAAGAATATACTTACTTACTTACTTATCCTTAATCCATTCTAAGCAAATCGAAGCTTACACATAATCAGCACATGATTCCACGCGGTGGTTGGTTAGAAGTGTGGTATTATCACCGCAGCCACCGCCACCGCCACCACCACCGCCACCGTCACCACCCCCACCACCACCACCATCATCATCATCATCATCATTTTTATTATACATTTACCTAATCTTACCTAACTAATACCTTAAACTGTTATTATCCTAATCTCATCTGACCAGTAGTACCTTACCTTACCTGAACACCAATTTACCTTAACTTAATTATTATTTATTGGCGGTTGTTACCTTTCTTGTTGGAGGACTTGATCGGCTTCCTTTGATGCATTGCATTTCATTTGGTCACGGGGGATTGCGTTCGACTTGGGTGAGAACTTCAACTGGTTGTTGATGAAGGTATTGACGTCTTCTCGAGGTCTGTTTGACAGCGGTACGGGAACGTCGAGACATTTCAGCTTCGCAGCCGCAGTTTCAGACGCCTCTGAAAGAATCGATATTATCATACAATATTAGCATTGTTCATTTATTAAGCACCACTATCTGTTCTAAGTGCACTAAGTACACCATGAATGATGCCGTCTGTTTTGAAACCATTTTCTAAGCCTTTTATTGTAAGATTATTATTATTAAGCTTTTATCAAGCGCTAATATCTAATGGCTAAGCATCAATTGATGATGTTGAGTAACTGTGAGTGAAGGACTTGCTCAATGTCCCCACACAGTAATTGTTGTCTCAGGGGAGCAGGCTCGAACCCGTACACTCCGCATTTCAAAGCGAGCGCTCTTTCATATCAGATTCGCATTTTTGTGTGACTGCGCGGCAGTGCGCGCGTTTAAGATTTTCGCCACACTAATAATAATAATAATAATAATAATAATAATAATAATAATAATAATAATAATAATAATAATAATAATAATAATAATAATAATAATAATAATAATAATAATAATAATAATAATAATAATAATAATAATAATAATAATACCTTTTCTGACTGAGCGCCGGTAATGAGATGTAAGCTCAATAAAATTTAATAAAATTTAATAAAATTTGTTTATAATAATAATAAAAAATAATAATAATAATAATAATAACGATCTGACACTGGGAAGCAAGCTGGACGAGGTGGGCCACAATATTCAGTTGATGGCTCAGGAGTCAGCTAAGATTGGGTTTCAACTTAACCGCGCTAAATGCGAAGTATATAAGCTTAGTCTTTCAGAATTATGAAAATAAAGTCGACGATCCAATTCGTTCTGCTGCCACTAGTGGACTCCGCCGCAAGACGCAGGCGCCTACCGACAAATGTAGGCTAAATGTAAATGACAAAGCACAGGAATCATCATTTTATGAGCCTTTCATTGCAGATGACCAACCAGACAACTCTTCAGATTTCCTCAAATGACTATTCAGAGTCACATGAGCTCACGACCTCACATCCGTTGTCACCTTGCCTCCTGCTGAGTCCTGCAACAGATGATAGCACCGGTATGATGAAGTCAGTGCTAGGTGTCATGAAGCAGCTTCTCAACCAGTTTGGGTCCTGGCTACCAGTTGGACTCACAAATCGCGGGCTCTCTCACACACGTAGAGCCAACCGAGTTCCAACCATAGTTTGCTGTTTGTCACCATGTTCAGAGTTCCTGGGTCTTGTTCCACTGAGAATGAAGAATGACGATGGCAGAAGTAAGTCCGCAGCACACGGTTGCGTTCACTATAGGCTATAGCTGACACTGCCTGAAATGTAGGCCTGCCTAGGATAGACTACTGATTAGACTAGACTATATAGGGTCTATATATTAAAGGAGTCTTGACTATAGACTTGGCGAGAGTAGATCATATCAGCTGTTTAGATTAGATCGTATTCGTAATCTCGAGATTTATACAACGCCCAAGGGGCCGTCCACATATTACGTACGCAATGAGGGGGTCGGGGGTCGGATTTTTGGCGATTTTGCGTACGGGTGCGAACGGGGGGGGGGACAAAAGTGTATGTACGCAAAATAAATTTCTAATTATGACGTCCACATTAGCCTATTTATAACTCTGTGTTGTCCTATAGTCGTCCGATGGCATTTTATTACATTATATAAAAGCCATGTGCAGTTATTCTGTGCTTTGAACGAGACACCTATAATTTGTCTATATTGGCCCTCACTCATCCTTCAATCTGGCCTAAAGTGCAGACAGTCTGGAGCTGTCGAGACACTTTCTGCAGCTGGTCTCCGGGGGGGGGGGGGGGGTTGCGTCAAGTGTACGTACCGGGGGGTGTGGAAGAAAGTACGCTTGCGAACAGGGGGGAGGGGGTCCAATTTGCCCGGATTTTTGCGTACGTAATATATGGATGGCCCCCAAAGGAAACCGTGAGACGCGGAAACAAGCTTACATCTCATTACCGGCGCTCAGTCAGAAAAGGTAAAAATATCTGTATAGTCAGTGAAATAGTTCGGGGTGAGTGCTATTAGAGAAATTTACCATCATACACTTCCATCTCCTTGCCTAATTCGTTTGGCTGCAAAGCTACCAATCACCTCTTTGTTTTCATTAAATGTCAACTGAATCGTAAGCGTGTTCTGATGTCCTGTAGTTTTGCTGATTAAAACATTTTAAATGAAACCTCAACGACAATCACTTTCTTAATAATTGATGCAAAGAAAAAAGTGAAATTTCTCACTCGGATCTTCGCTTCTGTGGTCGTTCTGTCCGTTGCGTTCTTTTTTTTACTGTCTGCTGTTGTTTCAAACATCGACCGTCTCGAAATTCTTCTTCATTCAAAGATTTTCAAGTGTAGGCCATTTTCGAGCGTAGATCGTCTTTCACGAAGAAATGCTGCACCATGACAACGTCGATAGAAAGATGACGTAAGACAAACGGCCCTGAGATGACGTCATCGCTTCAGAGAAGGTTACCTGTGGAAGGTCATGGTTTAAAATGACAAAGGCCTTTCAAGTTCACGTCTCGGTAGGCCCTATAGGCCATTCTTAGCTATAGGCTACGCCTTAGTTCCTTAGCGTGTCTTCCAGTCTATCGATTCTCCAGAATCTCGAATCATGTTGCCCGAAGTGTATGTCTGTATGTATGTATGTATGTATGTACATTTGTAGCCTATATACATAATGTAAGTATGCATGCATGTATATAATATGTCTGCCCGTATGTATGCAAGTACGTAAGTATGTAGGGATTGTAGGCCCTATGTGTGTCTGTTTGCATCTCTATCTATATGTATGTATCAGTGCATGTATAAAACTTTAATAATTTTAGCGCCTTTAATGATTACGGTATGCGGCTTTGGGTAGCATCGCCCATTGATGCCTTGTGCATTATTTTATAAAAACGCTACATAAGTTGCAGATTATATGCGATAATGAACTATAGTGAGGAATAATCTAGCATATAATCTGATATAGGAATAAGCACAGTCTTGTTATCAAGACCTTAAACATCAAGACCTTAAACCTCAAGACCAAGACCAAGACCAAGACCAAGACTTTCAACCTCGAGACCAAGACCAAGACTTTCAACCTCAAGACCAAGACCGAGACCAAGACCCAAAAAATCACATTCAGGCCGAGACTTCTTTTCTTAAAAAAAATTGTCAAGTCGGACTACTCGCTATTTTAATGAAAACGTGAGTCTTTTATTTTATTCAAGCAAATTAATTTTAGGCCTAAATGCAGACTGCAGAGAATTCCGAATTCGTGTTTAAAAAAGTCCTTCATGCAAAATGTTCTTCCAGATGCCTTCTGTATTTTATATAACCAATTCGCTCAGAATTGTCTGACCAAGACGTGTATTGTGGGGCCTCATAAAAATTTCGCCATGTGAAAAAATACTTTCCATAGGCGCTGAAGGCGCTGGCGCACACAGTAGCTTTTCAAGCACTGGATTTAAATGTACCAATCGTGAGCCTTTTTAAAATCCTCCCATGGTTTATCAGTCTGGCTCAGAAAAAAACTCGGCAGGGCTTCCAGATACAGCATAACTTAGTTGCTGCTGCCAATGGTTTTGCTGACCAACAAGACCTGTATCCGTCCCTAGAAATTTTGTCGTAGGCCATGATGCAAACAGGCTTGATAAATTTTTTAATTCGCGAGTTTTGTTAAATGACTGTTCATATTGACAGCCGGTCTTGGTCTTGTGAGACCAAGACCAAGACTTTGAACCTCAAGACCAAGACCAAGACCAAGACCTTAAACCTCAAGACCAAGACCAAGACCAAGACCTTGAACCTCAAGACCAAGACCAAGACCAAGACTTTTAAAAACGAACTCGAGTGCACTCGAGACCAAGACCTTGGTCTCGAGGACAACAAGTTTGAATAAGCATGGACAGACTGACAGACATGGCAAGAGACATGGAGGTTGACAGACACACAGAGACATGGCAGGCAGACCGGGAGGCAGACAGACAGACAGATATGGCACTTTCATCGTCTGTCTTCCTCTATGCAGGGCCGGATTAACAAATGTGGTGGCCCTGTTCGGTAAAACTGTGGGGGCCCCAGCCTCACAAAATCACAACAAAAGGACGATTAAAAGGTTTTATTCATCGAATCAAAATTCGTCTATTATTAATTCGTGCCTTCTTTCTCCTTGTACAATCTATACACATAGTTTTCTTATATGCAAATTTGTCCGTCGTATAACGTTTTCTGTTCTATTGTGAAACCGTTTGTGACGTCACTATAGACTGCCGTCTTGACGACGGTCGTCTTGACGACGGCGAGCAGAGCATTTTAGCCAACGATACATATAGGCCTATAATGATACACTGTCGTCACGTCATAATTTATGACGGGTTAATACACTAGTATCAGTAGGTTTTACAATAAACCAGTCTAGTATTAAAGTGTACCAGGGACGTCACTGGGGGCAATTGCCCCCCCCCCATTAAAAAAAAAGAAAAGAAAAAGGATGTAAAAAAGAAAAGGAGGAAGAAAAAGTAGTAAAAAAGAAAAAAATTAACTCAAATTCAGAAACATCTTTTCAGACTCATTTGCAGCATTGGCTTACAGTTTGCAAGTGTAGACTAAATACAAACATGGGGGCGATCCCAGGGGGTCGAGGGGACAAGACCCCAACCTGCAACAGTGGGGACACAGTAGACAGATGTTCCCCAGATATTTTGAAGAAACACCAAAAAAGGTGAACAAATTTTTTCACCTCTTTTTCACCAGATCAGTTCAAAACTGTTCCGTGTCCCCCAGTTGTCAAACAAGATCGCCGCCGCTGAATAGGCCTACAAAACTTAACAAGCTGTCCAAGTTCCCCCTGAAAAAAGCACTCAAATGACATCCCTGCCAGGCTGCTCCTCCCTTGAAAAAGCTGAAACGACGTCCCTGAAGTGTACATCTCTTGTGGTCTAACAGCGTTAGAGTGACTTGAGGTTAAAGAATATTACAATTCAGAAAATAAAAATATACTGTAGAGTGTACACAATAAATTGATGTCATTTTATAATGCGTCACATTGCACTTGATTTCCGGTCAGGTAGTAGGCCTAAGTGTTTTAATAATCCGGTAAAATAGGTCTTACTAGCATATCTGGCTGATTTTGAGATGAATCTGCCTGATAATGGAAACTCCAATAGGAGCCCACACATGTGCGAAAGTTGTGAATTTGTGTATATTAAATGAGTAGCTTCGAATAATTTGTTCTTCTGAGTTTTACTCAGTTGTACTATTAGACTTAACAAATAACAATAATTATAAAATATTGAAAAAAATTTCTTTTTGCATGTGTGGGGGCCCCTAAAGTGTGGGGGCCCCTGTTCGGCCGAACATGTTGAACATGCCATTAATCCGCCTCTGCCTCTATACATGTGTGTCTGCCTGCCTATTGTTGCCTATCTGGCTGTTTATTGTAAAAAGATTTCATTCCATTATCCTCGAAATTGACTTTTCTGGTCCCATGATCCCCATTGATTCCTTTGCCTTTTCGATCGATTCCATTTTCGCATTCTTCCTAGACAAATTTTCTCTGACTAATTAATTTATTCATTGGCGAATAATTCTACATGTAGGCTATCTCTGCCAGCACGCCCACATGGAACCATATTGTAACGCTCTCTGGACCCAATTGACAATTTAATCTCTAAGTAATTGTAGAGGGCTTTGGTGCAGACCTTACACCGCATTACTCGTTGTTCAATCGATCCTCACCATGGTTAATTTGTATGTAGACATTTCAAAATATATTGAATTCACAATAATTTGTATGTAGACATAATTATTATAACTTTCAATTATAATATTTAATACAGGCCCTATAGACAGCTATAGTTCGGATTGTTACTAGCTTTGACTATCAACCAAAGCCTAAGCATCAATTAGTGTTAACAATGTACACTAGACTTAGCCTACCTAGACCAGCATCAATGATTTAAATTCTGTCTAATTTTATTATGCCTATCTGACCGCCCCTTTAGTAGTAGTAGGCCTATGTCGTTCTTCGTAAAGGGGATTGTCACTTGCGCCCGTGTCGTCGAATCGCCATGTAGTTGAGTTGATCTTCCTCTATTTCTCCCACGTTTGCGAGGTTGAATGCTTCACTCTGTCTTTGAAGTACTTTGTTCACCGGTCAACCAACCAGTAGCTAGTACTCCTCAGCTGTAGTGTTTAACCGTTCATTCAAGGTTCAACTTTTCATTACTTACAAAACAGTTGTCAGGTATGATTTGGCGCCCCATTGAGATTTTCGTAGGCACCTATAAGTTTTGTAGGCCCTAGTCACAGTAGGCCATAGGCACAGTAGGCCCTAAGCACAGTGCCTACTGTGCCTAGTGGATAAAACGGCCCTGGCCATAATATATTATCTAATCTGTTTACTTCTATGGAGCCATTATAATAAAGGCAGTATGAAAATTCAATTGATGGCACTCCAAACAGATTCGCAATCCGGTCAAGTCCAATGGTCATTGGTCAGTATAATGAAGCGAGAACTCGGCCTATAGGGAAGATGAGCAGTTTGAAATAGAGAGCGAAGGACGTGGTAGGGTTTCCGTATAACCGCCTGTAAGAGTCTGCCGTCGGCCTCATCCATCATTTAGTCCAAGTCGGGTTGTTGCATTGAGACAGTCCATTCTCTGCGTTCTACGTAGGAACCGTCGTAATCTGTCTCAATCACTCAACAAGGCAAGACCACGTCATGCTGGTGAGGCTTAGAGTAGTTTCCCAATTATTGTAGCACGGGACACCTCGTGAATTGCATTAGTAGGAAGTCCATGGGCACGTAAGATTCTTATCGCATGCAGAGAGCTGGAGCAGGTTGCATTGAGACAGTCCATTAGCCTCACAATAACATACACAATTATTTGGGGGAGAAACTGATCCTGAACGAGTGCTCTTTGCTGTGCTGGCTTTCTAAGGTACAACAGATTGTAACAAAACTGCAATTATTATATTTGTACCCATCAGAGCACACATAATTCGAGACAAACTTATTCTAGAATGGCTAGTCCCCACCAATTTTGGCAGCCTAGCCCTTTTACAATTACAATAATAAATGATCATGATACAAACTAATATATTAATAGGCCCTAACATAAGAAAGTTATTATTATTCTAATTGCTGTTATTTGTCAAACATTAATATAGAATAAAATTCATTACATCTGTGACACTTGTTAGAAGTATATATACCTACATAATGTGTAGTATAGAACAGTAATTTGTAAATATAAAATCCATAAAGGCTTATTATTACTGATTGATTGAAATCTTTATTGAAACCATAATTGAATAAATCATAAGTACAGTTATAGCAATTTTTATACAAGCTGGTCACAAAGGTAGGCCCAAAAGGGAATACTCCCGCTACCAGGGACACCTATTTAATGTGAAAATTACATGGTGCAGAACCAACTTTCTATGCATGCCTCTACAAGGCACATACATCAAATGGTTGGTTGATAGTGGTTGATAAGAGTTGATGAGGTGATTCAAATCAAGTAAATTCCTGTGATTTGATTTGATCTGATCTAATGACTTCTTCTATAATGCTGTTATCATAATGTCCAAGACATCAGTCGAAGGTTGCTTCGAGCAGAATCGCAAAAAAAAAATCATAAAACTTGAATTGATAACCATGGTTACACATTACAACCTACAAGCTGGCGTCGAATATGTAATACTAAGTTTCAGTTACAGGACCTTTAACTATCAACTTACTAGGCATTCCGATCCGTGAAATGTGCATTTAGGACTAAAACAATAACAATATTACTAAGAACAATATCACATGATAAAATCATAATAAGACACTCATGTCCTGTTTTAGTCCTACTTTAGTTTTACCGTGGGCACATTAGTACTTGCACAAATTAAGAAATTGAACCAAGTGTACCAAACACAGTCATAAACATTTGCAGATTAGATGCTATTATAAGCGCTGATAGTTAACTGAAAGAGCAGAAGATACACAGCTTATACTGTGAACTCTAAATGAGCTATAACTGTAGCGATAGCCAGCAGACTGCAACATCAACTTCAGTTGGTGAATGGTTGTTCAGAGATGAAGCGATCGATCATGTCCCACACTCGTTCTGGCTGATCATAGGGTGCAATATGTCCGCTGCCCCGTATTGCCACCTGGTGAAAATTTCAAAACAGAAGCTAAATACCAATCTAAAAGCAAACTCAATTAAACTAAAAAATGTCAACTAGTAGAATGTTATGTATCAGGACGTTAATTTTATGATAGAAAGCACTCCTATAGGATCATCTTTCTCACTCTATTATTGGCCGATACATAAAACTGTAAATTACTTAAAAGTACAAACAATATATACCTTGTAAAATTATACAGAGACCCAAAAATATTAAAGTCACTATAAATTTATCAGTAATGTGTTATTAAGACTCAATTAGAAAATTGTGATATCCTGAGCAGAGACGGACCTGGTAGAAGTCATGGGCTCTTCTAACGTATCCTGCAACTTCAACATCATCTGGTCTGACCTTCCAGACAATTCTTTTACTACGCTGGTAGTCGTCCGCATAGTTCCAATTGATGGTTTCAATCATTTGTTCCGTCAACGGCAGCGCAACAATTACGTCAAGCTGACCACTGTAGAGTAAAACCTAGTAAGACGTAGAAACATCTACATTTGAAAGCCATATGAAGCAATGCGCTATACTAACAAGAATAGATTTCAACAAGGTCATGTGAGGAAAACAAGCTGGATTTGAACTTATGTTCCAAGATATCAATTTTTATTAATGTGTGTTGTTATGAGCTTCTGCTGTACCAGTATTTATCATATCTGATAAATATGCTCTACATCCATGCTTTAAGTAACACAGTACAATAAATTACGTTCTATATTTGAAAGTATAACTTATTACATAACAAGGTATTACAGTTATTGAACTTTCAGGGATATTGCTTTTCTAGGCAGTTTCTTTTTAACAACATTGTTGTAATGAAGATGAACAGTGTCACCTTCCTACTTTATTCAGGCTTGGGACTGGCAAAATCCAAGTATGGTAATACTGAAGTTATTGGTTATCCATTAGGTCAAAGTTTTACTACTAAGTGCTTAGAAGAAATGCCACTGACAAAAATTCTTCTGTCTTTTAAGCCAAGCTAAAAATCTCAAAGAGATGCAAAAATAACAGGTCATCCATCATTTTCCAAGTTAAGTGGTTTGTTGGTAGCAAACTTAAAACATTTAGCTACTGCAGACAGAGTATACACTAAAATAGATAGCACAGTTTACCTAAGAATAACATTTTTATGGAAATGAAAATAGCATAAACTTAGGGCAGAGATAGCATACTACACCTTGATAGAGTTCATGACGTCAGCCAGCTGAGGCTTAACGGACTGCAAAATATCTTCCAGAAGAAACTTTTCTACTTTATCGCCATCCTGATAAGGCAGGTTGCCAACATGGATGCTTCGACGTATGTCGGCCCGCACCACAAAGTTACTGTAGTATCCGTATTCTTCTGGAGACTAAAATAATGCAAAGGATTACAACTAAAAAACTGTATTGTACTGAAGAACTTATGTACTGTCTGACGTGACAGTCCTGTGTAAAATAGACGAGTCATAAGGCAGCAAGCTGTAACACTCGTGCCCTATAGACACCTGAACATGAACAGCAGGTGGTTAATTTTTAATATTGACATACCAACCATCACTCAGTGAGGCCCTACGATGATTAATCAAACTCCTGGAATACAAAAACACCCATGAAAGACAGCTGGCACAGGTAGGAAAAGCACAATGCAAGGTACCTGGAAGTCTGGTTAAGAAGCAATCTGGCAACAGGTACACACCTAAAACTCAATTCCACACCAGATAAAGCTTCCCATGTTCCTATCCATCATGAAGATTTGAGTAGGTGTTTTGACAGATAATAATTTATGTATCGGTTCATATTAACGTAAACAAAATGGAGCAAGCAACTGGCCAAATAATAAGAGCCTGACAAAATCGAAACAGATAACCAGAGGTTATCAGCCGATTTCAGTAAATATGTGAATTTTTGTGAATGAATGGAGACCAACAAGCACAACTTTGAAAATCAACTGTCAAAGATGTAAAAAATAAAACAAATAAAACAAACATAGATGCAGTCAGTCACTATTTACGTGATGCCAAATAAACCATGTAAAATTAGAATGTTAAAAGAATTTATATATTATTCACACAATTAGAGAAACTGCACATAATTCGCACTGTAACAATACTTAATTAAAAATTCACACATTGAATTTCATTGAAGTTTACTCGCTCAGTAATGACAAATAAAAATGGTTGCACTTTCTCAGTTTCTGTTCCACAACAGGGAACTAATCATCACTTGGAAAAAGAAACAGTGCACCACGTGTGACGTTTTCACTCTCCGCTCAATATGAAAGCTGTCATCAGTATAAATTTGTCGTGGAAATGACAAACAAATGTTTGTGTCACATACGATTTGGAGAAATTGCCTAAAGTTGCAATGCATCTGTGTATATTTAATATATTTTTTTCTATTTAGTAGTCCGTCACAATATACACAAAGTAATGTTGTTTCATTGGTGATTGGGACAGTCATGCAGGCGATTGTCATTATTTTCACAAGGACTGACCACTCTGCAAATGTTTGCTACCAGGCCAAAAGAATGTTGCACATGCACTGCTTGCAACCAAATTTTTTACACTTTTATCCAGCATATTCATTAGGCAATAGGCAAAGCATTAACAATAATAAATACTGTAAATATTCATTACTGCAAAATATTCGTCAATAACAGATGAATATTGCAAATAAATTATTTGCCCAAAGTGCCAAAAACAAAACCATAAATCGCAACGAATGATAGCAAAATGTCTTACTTTGGTTCTCAAGTAATTGTAGTAGTCGACCGATCCTGTACAATTGGTAAAATAGGATGGGTATCGACTGATGTCTCCATTGAGCAGCTTATCAAAAACCTAAATAGTTATCCACCAAAAAATATATAATTTGAAAGGAACAACTGGAATTGAAATAAAAAGGCATTTTACAGCACTATAAAAAGGACAAGTCACAGAGTCTTAATCAAAGTCATACGTAGAGCCTCTTCAACAGGAAAATCCTAAAGCACACAACCACCTGTCTCTTTCATCATTGTTTGAAAACCAATCGGTTCAATCCAAGTACTGGATCTGTGTCCAACATACTATCAAGTTTTGAGCACCTCTTAGCAGTTTCTCTTGAAGACATGATATACAATGTGTGCTTACATATAAATATGTTGGTTACCTAAAAAACCAAAAAGAAAGAAACTATGCTTTACCGAATTACTAATCTTATATCACAAATATAAGACATGGTCCAACTTGCACATGTATTACTTGCCTATTCTAATACATAGACCTGATTTGGTTCAGTATAGAGGAAGCACAGACAAAATGATAGCAACTAAAGAACTGGACGATGTTTCCTTATGATCATCAGTCAATGATGCCATCCAATGAATGGGTAAATATTTTTAGCTTTCAGTCTATTCAATTCCAGAATCTTTATAAAGGGTTTTGTCAAATGGCAGCTATGAATTAGAAGGCTACAAGATTAGCTTTCAGACCATAAGGACATACTATGCCTGATGGCTTTCTGCCATCTCCTAAGCTCATATGGCTTCACTTTCAGTTAGAGTCTGAGCACCAAACTCGCAGAAATTAACAGTTTTGTCAAGTTTCTGATTAGGCTGTAACTGTACATAACAGCATCTGACACTAATGGTAACTAACAATCTGAAATCAACCTTAATGTTTTCATCTGCTTTGGTTCACTTCACAGTTCTCAGCAAACAAAAACAAAACTTTTTAAACGAAGCTGGGATATATGGCTTTTTGTAGTTTGATGCTGCCATGCTTCTGACACAAACAGAATGAAGTGTTTTCAACCGCTTTAAATCTCTGTTATGGTACAATGTAAATTTAACACATGACTTGCCTCATCGGCTTCAAGCCATTTCTTCTCCTTGATCAACCGTGACGCCTCATTGGTGGCATTTCGGAAGACCTCGCGCTGGCGTTCATCAAGAAGCCCCACTTGATACATGAAGTCTGCATAACCCTGGATCATCTAAATTACACAAACAATGACTCTCAGTATAACTAAAAATAACTCTCTTCCATCTACAATTTATTCAAATCACATACTCAAAACTGAAGGCAAACAGAGACAAGCACATCCAATGCACACTGACAGCTGTTAGGATATACAACAATGCTTGGCCTACAACAAGCATTTGCAAAACACCAGGAAACCAAATATACAATAAAACTTAACCTGGCTTTGAATGCAGTATACAACATCTATAGATGTAAAGTATTAATTTTGCACATCTGTTACATGCCATGGTTTATTGAAGCAACAATGTGGATGATGCCAGATTTTCATAGTCATTGGAAGAAGAAAAAACAAAATATTACTATTCTGAACTTTACATACTTATAGATATCCAGAGCCTTTGGTCACAATGATGCTCAATTAAGCCTTTACATCAGTATAGGAGATTAACATACCACAGGAGGATCTGAGAATCCATCTCCAATTGCCACTCCTCTCAGGTAAATCTTTAGCGGCTTTGGTTGATGAATGAGCTTTGATGCCAAAACTGGAATGTACTTGCCAGCATATGACTACAACATTTAACCAAAGAAAGTATACCACTCGACTGTCATTACCTCAGATAAATTGTTTGGACAGTCTGATGCCTCTCCTGACCAAACAATTCACCTGTTAATATTTGAACACTTAACTTAAATCTGTTTGAAAACCAATTTATACACATTTGTGCAAAATAAATAAACAAATGATAACTAAATTGGTAACTAAAGTAAATTAGAATCTAACTTGCTTTAGTAACCAGTCAGTTGATTTTACTATGGTTCACTTAACCATCGAGTTTAGCATAAAGGCTTTGCAACAGAATAAATTACCGCCATTGCTGTCCATGGTTAGGTCAAACTGTGTCATGTACAGCATTGCTGTTATTCCTGCATCTGTCTTGAACATGCCACAGATTGGAAGTTTTTAACTTACATACTCATGGGGTTTAACAAAGTGAACCAACAAATTTACAAACAAATGACAACAACTGGACTTGTTTACTCGCTCCTCGTTTATGCCCCATTCCACTTAATATGAAGCAGTGTTATTCCACAAAGCTATTAACTTAATATGCTGTATTGGTTAATGTGATATAAAAGAACTGCAGTGTAGGAATAAACATTGACTTTGTCAGCATTATGCTTTTATAATTACCTCTCCAGTAAGATAGAGAAGGTTTCCTCTAAGGTGAGGAAACAGCTGAAAGAACTGTTGCAAAGCACTGAAAAAATCAAATAGGATTTACAATTACATTGTAATCACTAATCCACACTAGTTTTGAGCATTACATTTTATAGTTAAAATATTCCAAATTCCATATTCCAAATAGATATCAAATGACAAATATTAAAAATGAATAAAAACCAGCCAGGTAAACTAATGATCACCCACGTATTTAAAAAACCGTATTTAAGAAACCGACAGATTATATCAATACCTGTGCAGGTTGTCCGCCACATCATCCTGAGTTCTTGCATATCCCTTATCATTATCTGTAAAACTGAATCCTGTTCCAACCTAAAACAACAACAAAGCAAACAGTTTGCTCAAGGCAGCGTGTCCACTGCACATTAGAGAAGATAACTGCTGGTCATAATAGTTTCATAGATCCCACTTGAGCAAGTTTTCTTGGCCGGCTCTTTTGAGGACATCTAGATTGATGTCACTTTAAAATAGATTGTTTAGACCAGTGCTTCCCAATCTTTTTGGCTACAGAACCCTTTTGATCTGAAAACCCTGACCTAAACAAAACACGTTCTGTTATAATGTTTCAAAACAATGATCGTGGTTTTAATCCATAAACAGATTAGAATTTATCCCAAATAAAAAATTTTCACAGAACCCTTGTCTTCACCTTGGAGTCTAATTTCTAATATAACAATACATTTAAACAATACTTACCTAATTTCCTCAGATAGCAGATTTTGAGGTACTGGGGTATGTAAGAGTTATGGTATGGGTATATACATGACTTACTGGGTTGTCAATGTAGAGCACATTATACTTGGTGTTCCAACTGAATTTCCGTGGATTCACTGGAATCAGACAACAAAAACTGAAACATAGAATGCACTTCCTTCTTTTCATTGATATCATTTAAGGATCCTTGTCAAATCATACTAATCAAATTTCTGGGGATGAAAAACCCAAGCAACCAAAACCCACTTAAAGATATATGATCGAATAGCAAACAGTACATATAATACTATGTAGTAGCCTACTAGTAGCCTACACCAACAGCTGCCCTGCAAGACCTTGCCTTTAAAATTGAAAAGTGTACAGTTGCTGAACAACAGCAAATTATTTTAGTCAAGTTAAACAGAGTTAAACAAAGGGTAAAGATAATACCTGTATTAACTTTACCTACTGGTATACAGAAACTATATAAGTAAGCTATACTCACTATATAAACTTATTATACTAGTAAGTAAGCTATTACCTCCTTAGAAACATTTGTGAAGGTCGTATGTATGCAGTCAGAACGGAAGACTGATATGTCACGGAAAGTTTATGATCAAAATTGGTAAGAGTCTGTAACATGTTTTGAAGTGGAAGACAAGCAGAAAAGAAAATGAAACTGATTTACGAGAGAAATACCAGATGATATGAATAACATGTTTGGATATACTAGTGATGGTATTATGCATGACAAGATTTACCAGACCAGGGTATAAAAACGAAACCATCATCAGTCAATATGCAGCAAAAGCAAAATTAAAACCCGTCCCAAGAGACTGAAATGAGCAACCATATGTACTGACTGAAGAAGAAAAAGGAAGCGGTGAAATATCAGTTAAAGTTAGTACAATTTAATTATGCTGGAGCAGAGGATCTGATAGCGGTCAATTTTGATATCTCACAATTATTACTTAATGCAGCTATGACTGTGACATGGTTTTGCAAATATAGTACCGGTAACTTACAGGAGGAAAGTGCAAATACCTTCTGGTATGATGTGGTTAACAAATACTACACTAATTAACGCCTTGATTTGCATTCAGAAACCATACTGTTTTAAAACATTAGTATTCAGCTTTGAAAGATACTGCACACGTCTGTGGCCAAGCCAGGCTTTCTGTCATTTTGGCAAATTATTTTATCTAAATGCCAAGTTGCTAAATAATTTCTAACATGTTGGAGTTTGCTGTTGCTACGTCAGAATTATTTTTCGTTTCTGCTGTGAATTTTGTATATTTAGACAGAGTTTTCTTTGTATATCTTCTTGGCCTATGGCCTATTATGCACGAGGAGGAATGGGCTTCCTATGTGGATTTAAGTCTGGGTTCTATGCGCCTAGATTAGAACCAGTGGAGTTAGATACAAGTTTTAGCACTGCACTACACTGCAGTGCTATGTTGGACCAGTGAAGCAAAATAAAAAATGATTTGCATCTTTTCAAGCTGCATCAGCAACCTACATAAAACAAAAAATGTAACTCAACCAATCAATATGCCCAGCCTACTGAATCTCTGAATTTGGCTCTTAGAACTTAGGTCAATGTTGTTTACAAAGATTATAAATGATAACAGACTCAAGACAGAGACTCATTACAACAAAGCACATCTCTACAGTCAGACTTTATACCCTGCAGAACGAAACTTTGCTTTGCTCCCACTTAATCAATTTCTGACCTACTTTAGCAAGTCATTTGATCATTCTTGTCCATGCTTCCCAAGTAGGTATTGTAGGCTCTCACCAGATCTGTGCAAGACTTTATTTTTAGATCAAGGAATTCCTGCAGAATTAGAGGTGTGTGCAGCTAGAACATCAACGGAAAAATGGCCGTTAAGCTGGCCCCCGGGTACAGATGGTAGATAGGCCATTTTCCAGCCTGTCTAGTTCAAAGGGTTAAAATACTGAAAGAGAGTTTTCTTGCAGGTCTAGATAAGTTCTGTTGAGTTAATCTTGGCTAGTAAAGTTGTGCAGCACAAAAAACAAATTAAACTTCCCCTGAACAATAAGCACAGTAGCAAATCAGAAATTCTAATTATGACCTTAATAATTAGTTTATAATGTAGTACTATACAAATGTTTGAAAAATGTATCAGGAAAAAAGAAAGGCAAATTTGAATGTAGATTCTACGTACAATTTAAGTCCTTATCGACAGAAAATGGACCATTTTCTACAAACAATCCAAAGAGCGAAGAACCTCCAGGTCCACCTTGAAGCCAGAGAAGTATTGGATCTCTAGGCTTCTGGGTCTGGAAACAAGAAACTCTCAGTAAGAACTCAACAGAAACTGTAGGCCTATTCAGCATTCATGTTTTCTAAATCCCTATATCACAAGCAAAATAACTACATAACTTTTAATATATCAGAATACTGGGAATAATTATCACTTATACTCTATGACCTAATCAATGTTTTTAGAACACTATCTAAGTCCAAGCCATCTCAACCAGCTTTGTAGGTTAGTAAATAAGTTTGATTCTGTAGATGATTTTTAAGTGTTGTTTGTTCTATTTCCAAACAGTTCAAACATAAGAAAGGAAGAAGTACCAAAACTAGCAGTCCACAAATGCCATCGTGCTCATCATAATTCATATAATTTATATTTCTAGTTATATTTGCAAATACTGTTGAAAAAGTACTTTGGTATTGAAAATACATGTATGGCATATCCAGACTGCACTACATAATGGAAGGACAGAAACCAAAAGCAGAAACCATCAAAAAGTGCCTTAATCATTCTTATCTCATATATGTGTCTCACTATCAATATTGATTATGAAGATTTAAACTTACCACACTTGGAAAGAACCAGAAATACAAGTTGCTGTTGTACGTTTTGTTGACTGTAAGGAATCCTGCATAACTGACAACCGAAGTTCCATTCAGCGGACCAACTTTGGCGAGTTGCTGAGCTACAGTTTATCAAGAAATCAAATATACCCCGCTTAGCAAAAGCAGTGCAGTATCAGCAGTATAAATAACATAAATCATAAAGTCCTTGTGCCTTATATACAACAGATGGCTGTGGTGGGTACAGCTGTTGCTACTCACTCCCTCAAAATTCACCTGTTTCCTCATAACTCTCTAGCAGGAAGTGCATGGAGTCCTGATGAAATAGTTTGTTCTATGAGAGGCACTGAATACAATGACCATTACAATACCCTCTGTCTCATATTAACAACTTATTGTTTAGCACGGACATAAAATGTTGGTGCTGTAACATCATCCAAATTTTACCTCAGTTACTTTTTATACGACAACTTTTCCTATGCTACATATACAAATGTTCAATCACATTATCTTCCTTTACCACCGATTCATCCCACAGGTGACTGCAGCATAATATGCAGATTAGGCTACCGATACATCTACTCATTCTAAAATTAATGTCCTTTAAATTTTTCTTATTTCGTCCAATGAGCATCAGTGTTATCATTACATAAAAAGGTACATATAAAGTGACTTACCAAGATCTATTTGTCCTTTTTCAATGTATGGGGTGAGGAAAAGTGGCTGACCAGGGTCAGCATCAGATGGAGAAACTGGCAATGTACGGTGAATGAACTGCTTGCGAAACACAGAACTGCAGACAAGATAAAGATATTCTGCAAATGTCATGGTACCACAGTTTCTTCATAAGCATTTAAGATGTTACTGAAATATGACAAAAAAACTTCAACATTCTTAATATTTTTCAAACATTTGAAAAGTTTTGTTAATATAAACATAATTTAATATATAATTAGATATTGTAAAATTCAAGAAGTTTATAAATTAATTGCTTTTCATGCATCATTTATTTTTCTACAAACACCAAGTACAGATTACATATCCAATACAGTAAAATCTGGCTGCTTTCAAAGTGGCTAGATGTTCAGTTCAACAAGCCATCTACAAGATACAAAATCTAATATTAACAGAAGACCAAGCTCCAAAGACTTAGGACAACTTTATCCTTGCATTTCAATTCCTTCTTGTGTTTAAGCCATTGTATCATCATAAACTTATTGACTGGAGTTTATTATATCATTAGCAAAGTTTCTTTAACACAAACCTTGTGGATACATCATCTAGATGAATTGTGAAAAGGAAGAAAATCAACAAACTCCAACACCACTTCATGGTCGCAAGAAGATGCTAATCTAGAATAATTTAAACACAGTGTAAACAATTATTAACTAACACACCACTGAGTTACATGGGTCTTCCTAACTAAATATTTAAGGGTGATGTAAAATGTCTAGTAAATGAGTTACATTTTAAAGCATTAGCTAAACAGGAAATTAACCACGTTAATCACTTAAACTTTCATTGGCACAGTCTGTCTCTTTCAGTTCATAAGCTTAGGTAAGCTATGAGCCTCTATTGCTTTCCATTCAACTGTCAAGTCTTTGTAGTTTCAAACCATTCATAAACAGTGCAGATAACATATCTCTTGCTGACCCTAGACTTGAAACTCTCTTCCTCTTATTTGTGGCTGGGTGATTATGGGAGTGGCTCTCCAGGTTTTTCTTTCAATCAAGGCTTCATTACTTCCATCTGAACTTCTGATTAGTGTGAAGGCACACACTGACAGCTGACCGTATACTGTTGTTCAACAAATGTTGCATTGTAGTATAACAATTTACAAATGCTGCACTCTAGACTTTGTATTATAGAGGGTTTGTGACGAAAACAGGAGGGCTATTGGGGGAGGATCGTAAGAGGGGCCAGAAAAGAGTCTTGAACCACCTTACAAAAATCCTCTCACACGTTCTGAGCATATTACAGTTGCACTATATACAAGATAAGATTAATGTAATGTAATGTAATCACAGATTTATATAGCGCCTCTGCAAGAGAAACTCATCAGAGGCACTCCCAACCTAACGATGGAAAACCAGAGTAGAACAAGTTTTCAAGTGCTTATGGAATAGAGGTAAGGAAAGACTACGAAGCTAATGTAGTAAGATGCAAGGTAACCTACTCCAGAAGGTTGGACAGATCACAGCGAAGCTTCTGTGCTGTACTGCGGATGTTCTGGCTGAGGGAACAACCAGCTTGCCCTATGCAGCAGAGCGAAGAAATCTACGACCAGGGGAGTGGGTGGCACCGAGATACACAATTCCCTATGATAAGATGGACCACAACCGACAAGGCAATTACGAATAAGCAAGAAGATATTATACTCAATGTATCTGTGCTGATCAGATTAGGTACATCAGTGACATAATAATAATAATAATAATCTTCATTTAATATTTTCAAACTGACAATTATGCAGTATGATTACAAATCAGTATGAACGGATGATCACAAGTTATTACAGGAGTCGAATTTAACTGTACGCGGCAGCCATGCAAGGCGCCCATCACGTCCTACATCTCATTTCAACAACGCGCCATCTCGCGAATGATAGGCTGAGTGGACCTCTGAGAGGGTTGCGGGAAGCGATCCCTCTACCTACTGCTCTTCACGTCAGTGATGTTACCACTACTCTATGGACCCCCCTCCCCCAATGTACATAAACAATGTTCTTTTACAACAGAGCTTTAAAAAAGACGAACCGACACGTTCTTCCTCCTCAACTGCACCCGTTGACCAATATAGACATTCAAGCCGAACATTCAATGAAGAATTATTACAACGTCCTAGGCTTCTTTGCGGAATTAAAGGCGAACATAGATCAGTTGCAAAAGAATTATAACATAGCAGATTCTACATTAAGGAAGAAGGGACTTACTCAAACCACTTAATTATTCTTACATTCCTGACATAAAATAATCATTAAGCGGCTAAATAAATTTATCAAAAACACACCTGCAACAATACAACCAACGTTCCGCTGCCTCTCACGTGAGTCGCACAGCTGCCTTCAACCACTGAGCTGCATAAAGCCAGAGGTGTCCTGTTTACATGTCATATGACTTCTTGTTGACCTCATGTAGGCCTCAGGTCGGATAGAATTATAAATTCGTTACTGCTATCACATTATAATTATTTATACTGTGCTGCTATCCAACGACCTCTTATATAAACGCTACTATCACACGGAATCATTATATTATATTTAGAGAGACTAATGGTAACTACTTAAAAATTGTATATCCGGTTGCATCATTACCATTTCAATTTTTTTATGTCTGATGTTAAATATTATTGTTGCTTCTGATCTTAAAACGTTTTAAATCTCCACGGGGTGCGTGTAGTCTACATCAAAGTGTATAGACTTTGGTCTACATGTATTAGCGTGCTGTACTGCCAACCGAGAGGTCGGGGTTTAAAATCCCCGCCAGGGCAGAAACTGTCGAGATTTCTGCTCCATTTGCGCCCCTACCCAACTCAGCCATGATGAGTACGTTGACCGCACACTAGTCAGTGGGAATGAGATAGTGAGGGAGAAGGATAATTCACCCGCCCTCATATGACGAGGCTAAGAAAATGAAGTCGCTAACACCATACACATGGCTGCCCCAGGGGCCAAGACCAATGACACACAGGACTGGAAAGTTCTTATTTATTTAACGTCGTGTGACTTATTTGGAAATACGCCATCTGGCGTATTGCATCTTGTTTACATCATAAAGTATTCAGTTTATCTAGCCCGAGATTAAACTCTCTGATAAAAAAAACACCATCGGAACTTCGGAAGGTGAACGCCCTCGTGAATAAGCTAGTGCCCTGGGCTTGGCTTTCGAGTTGCGCTTTAGTTTGGAGATTACGGTAATCACTAGCATCACAGTATACATTATTTATACTGTGCTAGCATTGATGTGCATGAGATGTGCACTGTAACGAATGTAGCTAACCGGACCATAGCTAACAAGCCAATCTGAAACACTATTAACTCTCAGTTATAGAATTCTGAAAATTTATTTTATCCAATACAAGATTGTCTGGTATAAAGACCTCCCGTTTCAAAATTTTAATCACTCGAGAGGCGCTAGAAAACCTCGACTCATGAAGTTCACTATGTCGTTGGCGGTCAACCATCTGGGAGGAGGAGGACTTGTTGCCGCTGTGGTTAAACTTTGCCTTCAAACTTTGGAATGACCGGAACCTGTGCAAAAGTAAACAAATGGGACTCGTGTCAGCTCAGTTTGCGTTACAGATATGGCTCAGTACACTCAAAGGGGATCGGTTGCGGTAATCACCGTCGACAATCCTCCCGTCAATGCGTTAAGGCATGATTTTTGCCAATATCTGCAGACTTCTTTACACATAATCGTAAACTCGAGAATTTTTCAAGCGCTGATTAAAAGCTAAGCCTGGACACCATCGTATCCGCTAGTGCTGCGTTAACTGAGAGAGTCTGTACAGAGCAGTTTATTGGGATCCGCAGTAGTCCAGCGGTCACCGTGATGGGAGGTTATCCGAGAGGTCAGGAACTAAAATCCCAACCAGGGCATAAATTTGTTTCGAGATTTGTGCTTCTCTTACTCCCGTAGCCAACTTAACTATAATGATGTTTGTGATGTTTATTATGTAGCATAATAAACAGTAAACTTGCAGGTGGAAAAATAAATTCAAATGCACATACAGATGTTATCAAATTCAGGAATCACAAAATAAACCGTAACTCTTATGTGTAGGTTGTTTGTGCCCTAATTCTGCAGCCTGCTTCTCTGTGGTTTATGCAAGCTCTCAGTTGTTATGTCCTGCTACACCTAAAGATAACACTCCTGTTAAGTGTATTGATAGTGTGGCTTGTACTGTTATGTATGCTGGTTTCATAATTGTAAACTTCAAATTTCTAAAGCGCCACTCTAAAGCTAAGTGCAGAGCACCATCTTATTCACCAGCTCTGTGCTGTATCAGAGGGGTTGGCCAGAGGGCAATGTCCATGTGAGATCTGAGTCCTGTTGGCAGAGAGAGTCCTTTTGCCAGAGGGAGGACTATGTTGTTATCTTGCAACAAACATGGCCTAATGCCAAATATGTTTGTGTTCCTTTGATCTGTTCTGAATTGTCAGTGAATTATAAGTGAAATGTTGTTTTGCTTTGATTAATATTTACAACAGAGTACATGGCACTTTGAGTTAAATTTTGTTTACGTTTACTTGTTTCTTTAGTGCTCATGTTCGAATAGCAATTGTGGACAGCATTAAGAGAGCTGAGAATGATAGAGGAATCTCCAGCATTATACTGTGTGGTTCTGGTAACAAATTCCTAGCAGGAGCTGACATCAAGGAATTTGGTAGACCTGCTGATTCAGGTTTCTCTCTTTTTCGATAACTTAAAGATGGCTAGTGATTTATTCTGGGTAGACACAGTTATACAATTTATTTTTGATCATTAACTGAAAATGCATATTATAATTTGAAAGATTTGTACCTAATTCTACCTATTGGGAAATATTTGAAACACTCACTGCGTGCTGGCCCAGTTAGCTACCTTGGTAAGAGCGTAGGCTGTGTCCCATACTCCTCAGTGTAAGAGAGCATGTTGATCGTGGTTTGCCTCCCGAAGGTGGCTTATTGCAGAGATTTAAATCTAGGGCTAACATGGTCCATACACGCCTTTACAAGGGGACCTTAAATGGCATGGCACCCTTTCAAATGGGCAACGGTGGTGAAGGACTAACATGGTCCATACACGCCTTTACAAGGGGACCTTAAATGGCATGGCACCCTTTCAAATGGGCAACGGTGGTGAAGGATCTCGCCCGATCAATTCATTGAAAATTGAGTAGGGTCGAGGCCATACGGTTGCTATATAAAATGTTTTTATAAAAACATGTACATTTACATTTACATGCAATCATATCAGAAACACGATATGCATACAGCAGATGAACCTAAATTCAACTGGGTATAAGGTTCAGAAACTAGACTTGAATTTTACTGATGCATTCATATTGGCAAATTTGTGCACATGACTTGGCCAAGATTCCTCAAGCATGCAACTTTTGATCAATTAGTTGATTCGATCTGGATATTGCTTGATGATTTTGTTTGTTCAGGCTTCTAATGTTATCTATTACACCTTGGTGGAGTTATTTCTCTCTCTCTCGCTATTGTTTCGGAGTAATTTGGATGTTGTTCGACTGTTTACTACTGAGGTCTCGCTGAACACTACCATGGAGTCATCCATTCTAAAGAGTTTTAGGTTATTAACTGGACTGTGTCAAACTCCATTTAGAAAGGCCAAGAGAGCCCTTGATTGAAGTTGACCATTTAACTTTGAAGGCACTACGACTAGATGCCACTGCGAAGAATGTTGTTCTCCACAGACCCAGTGACAGTGGGATGCCCAGGATCAGCCTCTTCTAACATCCGCTAGTGACTGCTTTGTGTTGGATTCTTGTGTTGTGAGCCTCATTATCTGTCATTAATCTGCTTCTTTGTTGCTACTTAACTCAGAACAATTCTCACTCTGTCACATTCAGTATTAATTGCAGATGTAGAATGACAGTGTGCATTGTATATGTGGCAGGTGTTCTGACACCTGAAGACTTGAAGAAAAGGTATGTGCTATAAATTATCTTTGCATGTGGTATGATATAATTTTGGTTTGTCTTGTGGTGTTGAAGGACCAAACCTGAGAGAAGTATGTGAAGCGATTGAATCGTCTGAGAAGCCAGTGATCTGTGCAATCCAGGGATTTGCTCTTGGTGGAGGCCTTGAAATAGCAATTTCTGCACATTATCGTATTGTGCACATCAATGCAAAGTAAATATACATTTGAATAGATATAATTTAAACATGAAGCTGGACTTGTTTCTTTTCTGAATAATTGAGCTGTGCATGTTGTGACAATGTGTAATGTATCATAAGAAGCAGATACCAATATTGAAAGTTCTAGCTTCAAGGTAAAGAAGGTAAAGAAGAAGGTAAAGAAGAAGGTAAAGAAGAACAGCTCGACAACCAACTTAATAGCCTTATTACAGGTGTACTTGGTTGGTGTCTTGTGCATTGGACATGGGCTCTGTAGAAGTATCGAATAATTATTATTGCCTCATTTGATCAGTTTAATTAAGCTTAACTGGATAATTGGATGAGTTACCAGATAATGGTATTAAAGATTATTATTGAATTATTTTCCTTCATCTTTCTTTGTGCTGCTGTCGATAACAACCATTGTTAGCATTATCTTAAACGCCACCTTCACCAATTTCACAAATTATTTGACAGAAGCCTCGTTGGTTGTTTTAGGCTTGGTTTTCCAGAGGTTGATCTTGGAATTCTTCCAGCAGCTACTGGTACCCAGAGGTTTCCACGATTGGCCGGACTGAAAGCAGCCCTGGAGTACATTCCTTCAGGTCAAAGATTCTCGGCAACCAAGGGAAAAGCGATTGGAGTAGTTGATAAAGTCAGTCTTCCAATGTTTGCATAGCATTACCAGATTTGCTTTCAATATGAATTTTCTAGATTTAGACCAAGCTTTTCCAATAGATGAGTGTTTATACGATTGTACTTGAATTGACGATCACTTGATGCTTTGTGCATTGTCACTTTGTGCATTGTCATAATGGGACAACAGAAGTCATTAGATTAGATTAGATTAGATTAGATGGTAAGAAACTGAATTCAATGTGAATGCTGATCTAAAAGGCAGTAATTGAACTGCGACATGATGTGAAAGAAACAACTTGTTCTAACCCTGAGACCAAAGTCTTTATCATTTGAAAGTGATTTATAATTTTGTGACTTTACTACTATCTCTGTATGCGATGATGAAAACGCAGGTAGAGATGATGAAAAGTCTTGAATAAATTTGACAAGTATTTAAAGTGATGTCAGATTAAATGACGGAAGAATTGTGGTTTTCAGGTCGTCGATAAAGATCTCCTGGAATCAGCACTGAAGTTTGCAAATGAGGTGAGCAGTCAGCCTCTAATTGGCAGAAGAACTAGTAAGATGACTATCAAGGATGCCTCCAGTGCTCAGCAACTTGTAACAGGTAAGAATTAACAGGTTAATTGGTGCTAAGCACAATCCGTTAGGAATACGTAGGTACATCTGTGTTGAAATGTGTGCATTTACGGCTTAACAATGTGTATGAAAGGTTCTGCACAACAAGGTGACACGTCAGAACTTCAGACCCACGCTTGTGGATATACACGTGAGCTTTAATGCTGAATTACACCCAGCTAGGAATTGAATGTTATGTCATGTTTCTGCTGAACTGTTGAAGTAAGAATCGCACAAATGATTATACAGTTATTTCGAATTAAGATAAATTTTATTTTGTGTAATTAAAATATAGATGAAATTGTTAGAAAAATACGTGCCACATACATGTAGAGTGTAGACCAAGAACTGATGAAAAGAATCACCTGTAAGTGAATGTTGCATACTTGCAGACGAAACTTGAAATCAGAATTATTTAAGGTATAATACTTATATGTATCTGGAAATTTACTATAGCAGCATTTAAGTACCTAACAAAAGTGCTACCTGCATAAATTCATATAGTGTTAAATGTCATTAAAAGCAGTAATGTCATAAGCAAGCAAAACAGTGCACAGAAAAACTAGGAAGAGTCACCAATAATAATAATAATAATCTTCGTTTAATATCTTCAAACTGACAATAACGCAGTATGATTACAAATCAGTATGAACGGATGATCACAAGTTATTACAGGAGTGGAATTTAACTGTACACGGCAGCCATGCAAGGCGCCCATCACGTCCTACATCTCATTTTAACAACGCACCATCTCGCGAATGAAAGGCTGAGTGGACTTAAATTTGGGGAGGTTGCGGGAAGCGATCCCACTACCTCTTGCTCTTCACGCCAGTGATGTTACCACTACTCTATGGACCCCCCAATGGCATGCACATACACACACACACACATACACATTTAGCCCAACAAGCAAATTCCCATCCATAGTTGACAGATGTTCAGGGTCTGTGGACCAAGCTGCAGATGAAAAACTGTAGTACTTATTAGTCAGTGGTTTAAATTTTATGCAATGGATCACATATTAGGCAAAGCATTCCCAAGGCACTGGTTTTGTAGAAATGGCTGATATGAACAACAGAGTCTTAATTTTCATGAAAGCTTTTCAGCATTGTAAGTTACAACCTTGCATGTAAAAAGAAAGTTAATGTGAAGTACTTAGGTCTGACGAACATGAATCCTATATATTTAGAATGTGTCTTTGTTTTTTTGTAGCTGCCATTGAAAGGGTTAACAGAAGAAACCCAGCTCTTACAGCTCCAACAGTCAGTTCATTAGTTTTTAATATGACTTACAATTTTTAATTTTATTACTGTAGTAATAATTATATTTATGCTATATTCTACAAGCTATAAAGTTGAATTTTAACATAATTTGTTGTGTGTTTTGTGTGATTTATTTTAATTGTCTCATTCATTCATTCGTTCATTCATTCACACAAGCATTTGTTATAGCACCTCTTCGAGGGGAACTACTCAGAGGTGCGATATATCAAGTATATCAAGTGACTCTATGACAGTCTTGCGAAATCAGAATCTTACTACTTCAGAATGAAAATATCTGACTGAATTCAGAATGAAGCATCGTACTGAACTTATAATAAAAAGTCTTACTAATTTCATTATTTTGTGCCTCAGATTCACATTTCTGTGTGACTTTGCGTGCGTTAAAAGTGTTCGTAATAATTATTATTATTAAATTTGTCTTCTCTAATTCTGAATAAATATGTCTTAATTATTTCAGAATTCAGGTGATACTCATTAGTCAGTGATTTCATTTGATTGTGCTGTTCTTGAAATTCTGTAACATCTGAGTTATCTGTTGTTGTCACCAACAGTTTGCAATAAAGGCTGTGATGGCCTCACTGAGTGGTTCATTTGAACAAGGACTGGATGCAGAATTGAACTATTTCTTATCTTTGGCTACTTCTGGACAAGCAAAAGCCTTGCAGTATGCATTCTTTGCTGAGCGAGTGGCTACTCAGGTTTGTCTTTTTTACCTGAGCTAATTTACTTGCTCAATGTAATGTTAATGAGTGATATTGCAGTGGCATTACTGTCATCATTGTTATCTTCATTTTTGCTGATCATAATAATCGTGTTTATAGAGGATGTCGTAGTTTATGAGTAGGGGTCCACCAGAAATCGCCTCGGACATTTGCCTCGGCCGGAAATCCCGTTTCCGGAACTATTGGCCTCGGCAAATACTGTAGACGCAAATAGTTGCAAAAAAATTTTCTTTAAAAAAAGTTTTTTTTTTAGAAACTTATTCAATAAACTTACGTATATAAAATTATAAATGTTCAGCCTTAAAACAATTACACATCCATTGAATTCAATTCCATTTTCTTGAAATTATGTCAATTTATTGAATTTAATGCAATTTTAGAAAACTTCACAACTGCACAGAAATGACTAAAATTAAAAGTGCAACAGTCACTTATTACAAGTACACAAATTTATTTCGATAATTTTTTATTACATGAAAATGTGAAGCTTCGCATATGGAACAAATGCTACCTGGTTCGTTTCCGGATCCGGCATATAGTACATCCAAATACTTGGATTTGGTACTCGGTGGAAAATGTCTTTCCGGTGGACCCCTATTTATGAATGATACAGCAACAGATTGCTGCTGTATTTGCCTTTAACCTCTATGCCCAGAGTTAGAACCCTGTTGCATCGTATGAAACTGATGCTGCATTGTCAAACCAGTCAGTGCCATGTGGCCGAGGGAAGTCATCTTGAGCTTGAGTGTTGAGGCTCGTCCCAAGAAGAGGACCTTTAATCAGATATCATCTTCATCAGGGAGCTAATGCAGTATTTAATGCAAATAATGAGTGATTACTGATCATGGCAGACCTAGCTCAATGTTGCATTTTCTCGTTGAATCTGCAACTACAAAATTTCTGAATTAAAATTGTTGCATTGTGGGTTTGCAGTTAAGGTGAAATATCCCCTAACCAGAACCATATCTCTGAATTTGTATATCGTCGCCAGTAGCAAACTATTTCTAGGGTGCTATACAATGTCAACTGTCAAATACTATGAGTTACATAGTAAATAGCTTTTCAACTGTGTTTTAAAACATGGAGACTCTTGGCCTTCTGAATAGATGTATGAAGACTGTTCCATGCATGCAGATCAGCAACCCGAAAGGCCCAATCACCCATTTTGGTCTTAGTTGCTGGAGCAAATACATTGGCAGACTTTGATGATCGCAGCTGCATTCAATTTGGGTTATCTGATGGTGGCCTGACGTCTGTGAGGTAATGTGGTACACAGTTTGTCAGACATTTCTACAATAGAACCTTACACTTTACTGACAAAGCTGCCAAGGGATCTGTAATACATGAAAATTTGGTTTTATTCTTGACCTAAGAACAACAGATCTAAATGAAGTGCAGTTTGCAAAATTTCTAGAATATTGTTACCTGTAATATGCCTTTGGATGTGCTACTTTATCTGTCGTCTCATGGTTTTCAGTGGTCACTGCCAGATGGCAGTAGCAACCGAAACACGAAACCAAGGCCAATAAGAACAATAGGCATAATTGGAGCAGGTACAATGGGAGCAGGAATAGCAATGAATGCACTAAATGCTGGATTAGTTGTCTATCTTGTGGAGCAAAACCAGGAGGTCAGACATTTCTCTCAATCAATTCTTATTATTAATACATTGGAAACTTTAACACTGCATTTTGTAGCAAGTTCTTCGTTATAATGATGTTGCAATATAATGAGGTGACCGTTCTATGCTAATAAGTTTGAGTCGGCAGCCTAATGCTGAAGCTACAGTAGGTTCCAAAGAGGCCATTCCACTGAGACAGTTTTGTTGCGTCGCATCGCAAACGTTTTGACACTGTTGACTCTGGACACTTGACGTCACTTGCTCTTTGGGACATGAGCTCAGATTTTTACACGGTCGATCATAAAATCCTTTATACTATACTTAGAATATTGTATGGAATAATTGGTTAACTTATAGAGTGGATCACCTTCCTGGATTAGCAAATGGAGATGGTGGCTGTTTGCTTGTAAAACTTAGTTTGGGCACTAGGAACTAGAAGAATTCCAATGTTTTACATGGCTCTGTTTTGGGGTTTCTTATCTACATACTGTACACAGCCTATCTGACACACCCATCATCAATCTTCGAACTTGGGTTCATTGATACACTGGTGATGTCCTGCTGCACTTAATAATTATATCATCGATCGTATGCACTAGATTGTGTGTCAAAAACCGGAATATCTTTGCTGAAGTGCAGGCCTGGCTATTTTCAAAAAATCCAACCGAAACATGCTACATATGGCTTGGCACATGACAGATCAAAGCAAAGATGAACAGACATTTTAATGACCGAATTCCGATGCTGGGAACCACAATCTTGCTACTGATGATGATTTTACTCTGATTGGTAACTCTAATCCTCTTTGCAAGTCCTTAGAACTGTCAGATCAGGGTCACATGTCGAACTGTATAAGCCAAGACCTTGGTCCATTTGTTATCCTGACTTGTTGGACTACTGCAATGCTGTCCTTGCAGGCCTGCCAAAATTTGTCTACATGAGCAACAGGCTGTCCTTAACGTGCCTCCAGAATCATGGCTAACCTGTAAATATTCCCATAATTATCATACTTATCAGGCCTTTTATGAGAAACAGTGCATTGGTCCTGGAAAGAATTAGATGAGTCACAGCAGTCAGGGTAGCCCCAGAACACATCAGGGAGTTCTGTGTTCCTTTCTGGGGTCAGCCTGGTTGCCAATCACTGTCTTCTGTAGCCTGTGGGGAGCTTCTTATCCCATGATCCTATACTGCTATGCAAGCTTGGCATGCTTTCTTGTCTGTTGGACCTTCCTTCTGGAACAGTTGTGTTGCTGAAATTCTGAACTGTTGCAGCTGATGCATGAGAAACATTTCAGCTAAACTTAAGATGCAGCTCTCTACGACTTTTAGATGACTATGTTTCAGTACTTTTGAGAAGTACCCTAAAGGTGCTATATAAATATCCAGATTCATGCATAGATACATGGTTATACATACTTAATTTCATGTCCCAGACTACATTTTGTAAGATTTGTGTTATAATGGGGCATGTTGTGAATAGGTTCCAGCATACTATGTTCTGTTATTCTTAAAATCCTGCATTTGATGTTTTATGTTATATAAAACCTTTCTGTAGTGTATTTTGTGTGTTTTTACAGTTTTTGACAAAAGGGGTGGCGCTGTTGAAGTCTCTTTTCCAAGGTAGTGTGGCTATCGGCAAAACAACTGAAACAGAAGTAAAGAAGCGGTTGGGCAATCTGAAAACAGCTGTCACCTATGAGTCTTTAAAAGATGTTGATTTGGTGAGCAAACACAAATGATTCAGCAACTGTGCTTGTCTGATATTAAGTAATCACACAAGTTTAACACAATAGTGTGATTAACATAGTAACCAGAATCAGAAGCTTCTTTTGATTGACCTCATGAAACAGTGCTAGTATGATTCAGTTTGAAGGCTGTTCAGCACCAGTGAAGTGTATAGATAATGTGATCAGACTTTCTTAGCACACCTTTAATAAAATACTCTTCATTACTTTCTGACCTAAGCCACTAAAAAACTTATGTTGTCTCTGTTAAGTTGTTCTCCTAGCTCCTGCCATTGTGAAACTCTCAGTCTTCATGAAACTTGAAGGATCCAGAAAGCCAGAGTATGATTTTTTTCATCCATGGAAGATAAGAGAAATGAGACAAGGCATTTGGTTAGGTGTATGTGTATTACTATTGAACATGTTGCTTAGGTGTATATTGATATTGAACATGTTGTTTAGGTGTATTTGTAGTGATATGGAACATGTTGCTTAGTTATATATATCTATTGATATTGAACATGTTGTTTAGGTGTATTTGTAGTGATATGGAACATGTTGCTTAGTTATATATATCTATTGATATTGAACATGTTGTTTTAAAGGACCTTTCCTTTTTCACAGCTGACCATGCTTTTCCTTAACTTCTGAAACAAGTCTTGTTATCTTCACATTTGTAGCTGTAGGAACCAAACTTAGGACGTTTTAAGCAATTCAGGTATCCAGTTCTCTGCTGTTTTATGCTGTTAGTTTGAACTATATAACTATGTTAAGTTAGACTTTTAAAACTTTTTATAATATTGCATTGTTTTCTACTGACATTGTGCTACTTTTTTTTACTACTGTATGCATTGTTGTAAAGTGTGGACCTTTGTCTTGCTCTAATAAAGATTACTTACTTACTGACTGACTTACAGCTTTGGATTATAGTAGTCATTTACAATCACTTCTCTGATTATTCCTTTTGCACTCTTTGATTGCAGGTGGTGGAAGCTGTTTATGAAAATTTGAAACTGAAGCAAGATGTCTTTGCAAAGCTTGGTCAGATTTGCAAGCGAGATGCAATACTGTGTTCCAACACTTCTGGACTTAGCATAGACAAGGTAATGAAAGCTAAAGCTGTCCTTGTCTGCCTATAGCAAATGTCTAGGTAAAGAAACCCAATGACCGGTCATCCTATGATTATATAGAAAGCATTAGCTTGGATTATTGTTGTCATTGTTGCTTTTGGTCTAGTTCCTGTATGTGTCCCTGGACTAGCTGTAAAACTATGAAGCTACATAATCTGTAGGCACAGCATATATGTTTGACCTGATATTTCCACCTTACTTTACTTGATACATTTCAAATGACTGTGCTTTTCATCAATGGTTTCTATATTTCAGGAGAGTCCTACAGCTACCGACATGACCAGTTGACCACCTCCATGTTTGCTCAAAATAGGCACACTTATATGAGAAAATTTTAACAACCGCATTTTAGTTTAGGTTCATCGTATGTCCTAGATATGAGCCTTTGAATTTTGACCAAAGGCACAGCAGTCAAACTGAAGGTCAAACTGCTGTGCTTTGTTTCTATTGCAATTTTTGTACAATCGTACATTTGACCAGTGAAGTGAAGACGCTGCTGATTTTTAGGCAGGTCCGAACACCAGTAATTGTGTATGGTACAGTCACCTACTTAAGTCTGCAATGCACTGTTACTTGGTAAAATTCTGTTGAATCCCATCCTTAACAGATGAATTGATGCATTACAGGGTTCTATAGGAATTTAGAAAATAATGTTTAAATAGTATTCCTATAAATTAAATCAGTGGCATTGTTGACAATGAAGAATATGACTTGGTTTTCACGAATTGCAAGTTCTATTTAAAAATCACTAAAAATAGATCTGATATCCCACTCCAAAAGTTTCAGCAATTGTTTACAACTTGATGCTGATACAAAGAAAAGTTGTTAGATTTGGTTTGTACAAACTGCCAACGTCTGTATTAACAGACTAAGATTGAGCAGCATTTTTAAAAACAAATATTAGGCACTCTAGTTAATAGAGCTTTGATTTAGGTTCAGTTTGGTGTAAATGTTATGATTTAGGTTCATTTTGGTGTAAATGTTATCTCTGCAGTTGCTATAGAACACGAGATACAGCCGTTTGACATGAGTGGGTCAAAACATTTAAGTCAAAGTTCAGAGACCCATATCTCGGACATGAGTTGACCAAAAAATCTGAAATTTGGTGTGTTTGAAAGTTTGTCATCAATGATGAAAAACTTTGCCAATTTTCAACAAAATCTGAGATGATAATGATGGGTGCTGCATTGATGTGACATAAAATGAGCCTAAATTTCTTCCAGTGGTAACAAGATCTTACCAAATACAGTTAACCCCTTAATCTAATCACATGGCTTCTTATGTAGTGCCAGTGTAATAATGCATAAGACTTTATGTAGTGCCAGTATAATAATGCAATGGTCGCTTCAAGTGTGTCCATAGTCAAAGTCCTAGCCCATTAGAGAAACCATTCACAGCTGAAAGTGAGTAAGTCAGGTGGTTCCACTTGAATAGATATTATTTCTACTAATCCAATCTTCACCCATGAGTAGCCCTCTTTATTTGAATCTTCAACTATACATTATTCATTGTTGTGTATGGTACATTATTTCTTTGTTATCAGCACCATCATTGTTAATTATATTAAATAGCTCAAGCCAAACATTGACTGAAGTTAGTTTTAAGTGTTCTAGAGGTAAGGAGGTTTTATCATTTGTATTTTCTTGCCTAGATTGCATCTGCAACCCATTGTGCAGATCGAGTGATTGGGACTCATTTCTTTGCTCCGGCTTATTACATGAAGTTGCTGGAGAATGTTCGAGGTCTGAAGACATCCCCCATAACTATGGCAACGGCCACTGCTTTTGGTCAGCTTCTGGGAAAAGTAATGCTACGTGTTTTTAATGAATTGCACCACTTTCAAATGATTTAAGAGGTTAATTTTATTATAGTCATAAAAGATGAATTTTATTCTGATCATGAAGTACCATGTAAAGAACAATACTCATAATAATCTTACTACATATAATGTACATGTTTGCTTTAACCTAACTTGACAAAGTGTAGGCATTCAAGTACTTTCTTAAGTAATTTCATATTTTGCCTTTTGAATTATTACACTTTATTAACCTTAATAATAATAGAATAATAATAGTTCATTTGCTGGTACTCTAATTTGTGTAAGTTCATAGGGATCAGTGTTAAATGTGGTAACAAATAATAAATGTGATGTGTCTAACTTGGACATTTCATTCCAGTATTTCTTGATACAGTGCTGGAATTTATAATTGATGTTAACTTGTTACATTGAAGGTTCCTGTGTTGGTTGGAAACTGTGAAGGTTTTGTTGGAAATCGAGTGATGAAACCTTCTGCTGTTGAGGTAGAAATTTTAAATTGTCTGATGTCTAGTATCAATTTGTCTTAACAGAAATATGGGTGTAATGTAATTTAACATTATTAAGTATTGGTTTGTATATAACCTTGTATGTATCTCAAAAGCAATTAACAAACAGGCTAAGTCAAATAAAAGGCGTTTATGAGTTCAGAAGGCCGTAAATATTTCATAGGAGATTGTGTTTCAAGGTTATTGCCAAGATGAAGTTGGCTCATAAGTCTTCGTTTATATGAGAATGAAGATTCATAATGTCTGCACATTGCCTCAAGGTCATGAACCAAGTCTTGGTCCTGTATCATGTTGGCTTTGGTCAGTAATACATGTTTTGAATTTATGAAGTCTGAGTCCCTTAAAAATTAACCTTGGAAGTGTAGATTAAGCTTGAAATGCAGAAAATCGAGACAAAAATTTGTGATAAGTTAAAGTAATGTGGCACAGGTCGGCCCACAGTGCAAATCTGCAGTAGCCCTGCAAAGGTAGTAGTTTCACATTTTGGATAAATTTATTTTGTTTTTTGTCTATGTTTAATAATGTTGAAAATAATGTCTCCATGTTGTTTTATATTCAGAGGAATCATATCAACTGCAGGAATAAATAAATGTTAATGTACCTTTGATGAGTTTTCAACTGCAGCTATTGAAATATCTGGCTATGTGCATACAATGATTTCTATCCCAACCTAATACTTTCATCTTTTTTTAATTATGACAAATTACCTTTTTATGACAGGCGATGTTCCTGGTTGAGGAAGGCTGTAGTATCGAAGATGTTGACCAGGTTTCGGAAGACTTTGGTTTGCCAATGGGTCGTTTTAAAGTCTTTGATTTGAGTGGTATTTGAATACTTTATTTGAGCTTCATTAATTTTAATTCTTATTACTTGATTTTCTAGTGCCTCATATTTAAAAAACAATAAACCTATATTTTTGGGCACTTTTGTCATAAATTTACTGTTAATTTCTACATTGAATAAAAAATTTTCATACACAGAAATGCCAGTACTGCCTGTATCTTTGAGATACCCTATCCTCAAAAGTACAAAATGTATGAGGTTGGGAGGAATTTATGACCAGGTTGTTACCAAGGTTGAAAAAGTCCAACATCTTCTGTTATGTATTATCTGGTTTTGACAAGTTGGTTTCATAAACATGTTGGAAATTTGGTATCTTATGTATTTTGATTTTTTAAAGAAAGAATAGCCTAAGAATAAGAAATGTAAAGAAATTTCTGTCCTGGTGGGGTTTGGACTCCCAACCTTGTCAGTCCAATGTGCAAACCCGTTTTCTTGAGAGCCAGTGAATAATAATGGCTAAGGGTTATTACAGTTGATTATTTTGAATCTCATATTTGCTAAAGTATAGGTGATTAAGACTAACATTGAAAGAAATTTAAAATGCTAGTGGACTAATCTGACAGAACCTTTATTGTTTTATATTTAAGGAATTGATATTGGAATAAGCCAGCTGAAAGAGGCTGCAAAATCTCTGAACGTAGACATTGATGAGAATACACGTTATTTCAATGGAAACCGCTTGAGTACACTTGGTCTTCATCTGTACAACAAGAAGAGATTTGGTCGAAAAACAGGTATAAACTGGGAGTCCATTTTGCCTCACACTATTTGGTATTTATTGACCAGAACATATAATACTCTAAATGTAGCTATCAGACAGTTGGCCTTGAGAGAAATTTTGTCTGACTCCTGTGAAGAAAAAAATTATAAGTTTGATAGTTGTAGTCTTTCTGCACTGGGTCCTAAAGTCAACAGAACCAGGAATCTATACTCTAAGACAGTGACTGACAGAATATGTTTGTGAAAATGTTAATATATGTGATCTCATTTTGCTATTACATATCTTTCTATGATCATATTTTGACATTGATCAAGTAACCATTGATTGATGATGCATAGTTCATTATACTAAAAGCAAGTTTCCAGGTAAGATTTTTCTCGACTTATCAGTTATGTTTAGGCCGGTTGTTTTTGTAGGGGCTGGGTGGTATGACTATGAACGCCCAGGGGCTAAGAAGCCATATCCCAGTGACTTTGTGAAGGACTTGATTGCAGACTATCGAAAACGTCATGGCATCGTGCAACGCAAAATCTCGACACAGGTATGCATTAATAAAGCGCAACACCTAAAACTTTAGTCATAAGTTGCACTTTATAGCAGCACTTCTTAAGAGGTTTGACTTTGCTGAGTGCCAGTGGACTCAAACTTGAAATAAAAGCATAGATTTAATATTTTAATGTACTCAGAGTATTTTTTGTTTTCTTTTTAGGTAGTTTTAAACACATCAACCTCAACTGTACTAAGCAGTCTTGAATCTTTTTCACCACCTTTGGCTAGGTTTGGCACTTTGGTGTCATTTTTGCCTTAACTCCTTTGTCTTCCTACAGGATGACAGAAAGGAGTCAAGGTGAAAATTACCTTACCTTAAGTCATTACCTCGAGTCGCTAGATTGAGGTAAGTTACATGTGATGAATTTTGCTGCCATTTTAATTTTGTCTTTGCTTCAAAGAAAGAGTGCTTAAAGTGATAGATAAGTATGTTGTGCTATCAAGTCTTTGACTTGTTGGTTTTTCAACTGTTTTAGGAAATCGTTGAACGACTTTTCTTTGGAGTGATCAATGAAGGATTCAAAATCCTCGAGGAAGGAATCGCCACAAAGCCACAAGAAATTGATACAATCTGGTATTTGAAGTTAATGGTTCTTTGCATCATTCATGCTATACACCACTGTGTTTCTAGTTGGTTTGGACATCCTACATACTTCAGGCTTAGATTAGTTAAGTTGCTCACTTTTCTAGCTGGCAATGACATCACTGAAATATTTCTTGTTTTGGCATTTATGATGCACGAGAAATGGAAACATTAGGTAACTACTGTCAAAGGGCATTAGCTACACAATGTGTAAAGGTATATAACTGGGTGTTTATGTAGAGCCTGTTCTGGACTTCAAAACCTTAACACAGCTCTCTGACACATCCAAATGTGATTTAGGGTAGGCTGCAATCATTTCTTGAGTTATTCTGGCAGACCAGTTTCAGTATTTTGTGAAACAATCTACAGTTAAAAATTTAAATTCACGTAGTGACAAACAACATATTACACAAGGCAGATGCTTACACAGGTTGTAATGTACTAGTAGTTGCAGATGGAATGCTGGCAGGTGCAGTGACGTTAAGTAACATCTACTATAGTTACTATTTTGTTGGGGAAACCATCCATAGAAAATCAGGATATCTGGAGAAACTCAGTTTTCCATCGTTTCAGAATTGCATGCAAACAACTGTTACCTTTATCTTTTTATGGTTGTGTTGTAATGTAGTAAAAAGGTCCACTGCCAAACCTGCGTGGTGCAACTGAGTGAATCACAGTTACTGTTGAATGTAATGACATTTCTAACATGGCCCAGTAGAGATACACACAATTTGTGAATTATGACTTGTGCCAGAACATCTGTATCATATACTTCTTGGTTTCCTTTCATGTGGCTAAATTTGTTGAATAGTATATTGGGCTATGGCTGGCCAAGACAAACTGGTGGACCAATGTTCTATGCCAGTACCATTGGACTGGACAATGTGTACAAAAAGATACTGGAATACAGCAGACAGCATGGCAAGTTTTCTTCTGGAAATTTCTTTTCTGTGGATTTAACATGTTAGGTTTCTTGTAGAATTTTGTAGTTAAATTTGTTCCAGTAAGCATAATCAAATGCGTGGCTAGGCAGAACAAGGTTATTTCCCTCCTGATTCTATTTGAATAAGCACAAGTTCTGCAAATAATAGCTGTATGTGAAGTGTGATGACACCACCATACTCAGGCCTTTTTCCATGCAATATAGCCAGTCTCAATGTTGACAAATTCTTCCTTACTCTGTTTCATATACCTGGCAGGCGGTCTTGCTGTCTTTTTCATTTAGTTGAGGCCCTGTTTAAAGCATTTCATGTTGCCCTCTCCTGTCATGGCTTGCACTAGTAGGCTGCCACTATAGAGTACTTTTGGAATTGAGTACTTTGTCGATTACTCAAGAGTTTTATGCATAGATTATCTATACATATAATATCCATATAGTGTCCATCCGACGATAAACGCTACGTCACAAACGGTTTCTGTTCTATTGTGAAATACCGTTTGTGACGTCAGTCTTGACGACGGCGATCAGAGCATTTTAATCAACGATATACACTGCCGTCATAATTATGATGGGCAAATACACTAGTATAGATTATATTGTTACTATTTGTAACATATTTTATAGATTATATAGATCATATTGTTACTATCTGTGCACTCATTTATGCACTCTCGGTTTATACAACTTTCTGCTTAATGCGAAGTGGTGTTATGTTCTTGAAAGCTATTAACACACCATACTGGTTAACGCACCAAACAAGAACTGCAGTGTAACACTAAATATTGACTTTTTCAGCATTATCCATTTTTATGCACAGCCTGGCTTGCTTGCTGTATCATAAGATATGTTCCTGATGTTTCACGCAGCTACTCTCGTTCATGCTTTCATTACCTGTCGACTTGATTACTGCTGTTCTCTCTATATTGGTCTCCCTCACACTCGACTGCATTGCCTTGAACGCGTTCTACGCTCTGCTGCGCGCCTCGTTGGGCGCATCCCTAAGTTTGGTCACGTGTCTGACTACATGCGTGACGTCCTCCACTGGCTTCCTTTTTCGCAACGCATTGTATACCGGGTTGCTTCTATTGTCTGGCAGTGTCAGCTTGGCCGCGCTCCTTTCTATCTACGTGAGCTTTGTTTTCCAGCGTCCGCACTTCTTGGTCGCCGTTCACTCCGTTCCACCGCCCGCGGTGACTTACATGTTCCTTTCGCTCGCACTGCAACCATGCAACAGCGAGCATTCTCCGTTGCCGGTCCCACTATCTGGAATGGCCTTCCTGTTGGACTGCGGTCTCTCCCTCGAGACTCATCCACCTCTTTCTTCTCTGCTCTTAAGGCTGTTCTCTTTCGTCGAGGTTGGGCTGGGAGCGCCTCTGAATAGTTGCCTTGAAGAGCGCGCTATATAAATGTCTAATTGATTGATTGATTGATTGATTGATTGATTGATTGATTGATGACTTTGCTTTAACAAGTCCACACTGTATAGTGTATATAAAATTTTTTGTGTTAGTTTATTTATACATTTGTAATTACTTCGGCATACTAGGTTCTCCTATAGTGGCTGCTGTAGCCATGGCTTATGATAGGCAATTCTTTAACAGATTAAAAATCAGAAAGAATCAGAAACTCAGCAGCTGCCAATACATCGCGTCCATCCAAAACATAGCTCTACGCTACTCAGCAAAATTCTGCGTGCCACATTCAAACTGATCATCCTACTAGACTTATTCCTCGAGATGTACCGTAGCTTGAAATGATACACGTATATTAAATTCCTGCTTTTTCATCACGTACCGTATGCATTGTATTTCTTCGTAACTTTCCATAACAGTGGTGCACAATAGTCTAATGCAGTGGTTCTCAACCTGTGGTCCGCGGACCACTGGTGGTCCGTGGCCATCTGCCTGGTGGTCCGCGAGCAAGGTCTAAAATTTAGATTTTTTACAATTAAAAGCATGCAAACAAACAAATTTTGTCAATTTTTTAAATTTCTGTTTCATTTCAATCACTAGAATCGGCTAGAAGGCAGCATGAAACTAATAATGCGAGGATTTATGGCAAAAAATTATTTTGTATTAATTTGCTTTTGGCACAATTTTTAGTGGTGGTCCACGACCGAGACACAAAATTTAGAAGTGGTCCTCGAGTCTAAAAATGTTGAGAACCGGTGGTCTAATGGATAGTGTTCTGGATTGTCAACTGATTATTTTCCTGGAGTGGCACTATATTCTACAGATTTTAAGTGTTTGTATTCATGTGAACTAATCACGGTGAAAGTCATCAACTACAAAGTAACTGCAAAAGACTTGACAACTGTTCTAAGCATTCTAAACCATATAGTGCATATGCACTTGTCAAATGCAAATAAATGCTACTTTATATAATTGATTAACCCACTGAAACATATCTTGTTTTAGTTACCAGTCAACACTGGAAGCCATCTACTCTATTGCAGAAGCTTGCAAGTGAAAAGACGCCACTCTCTGAGTGGCACACTCGACTTCCTACAAGTCGCCTCTAGAAGGCTGACTACTTGAAACATCAGTTTGAAATCAACATTGATTGGCCATTGGGATACCAGTCAGTTTAAAACTTTGTGCTAATACTGTGAAATTACTGTTGATTTGACAGTATTCTATTTTAGAGATTAGTTTGACCCTAGTACAAATCTAGACAAATAACCGGTGACCGAAATTTGTTTTGACTTGCACATTACTCACTCAACACAATCTGTTGGAAGTGAACAATAATTTATAAATGTGAAATATTTTATTTAAATATAGTTTTATGCACTAATCAGTAATCATCTCTGTTACTTGAATGCTTCTGAGTTTATATATCAATATTCCTATTGCCCATAAATATTAAACAATGTACAAATGCACAGAGCCTTTTGATAAACCTTGTAGCTATGTATGCTAATAACGTGGTTCTTGTGCATAAATGAAGATCTACAATTAAAACTGCCACACAGGTGTTTCTGCAATAAAAAAAGTTATAAATAATAAGACAGCGCTGCTTGATTAGAGACAGTGCTGCTTGGTTAGTTTTGCTCAGAAAGTCTTCTGACGTACATGCTGGCTCTTCTGGGCTTCTTGGTACTAGCTACTCCAATCGATTTCTTCTCTTTTGCCCTTTCCTCCTTCTCTTGACGGTACTGTTGTAAGCGCCTCACCTCGCGTCGTATTTCAGCAGCTAGGAAAGAAAACTCAACTTTGCAAACTGATATTTGGTCACAAGTCAATCGGGAGTGGTTTCTACCATGTCTTTGTCATGGCAAATTAAGAATTGCATTATTGTACTTATGTACCACCATTATCTCTTAACAAATTAAGGTTGTACAATGTACATCAATAGACAGCACTATGCTCAAGCCTCCAAACTCTGGATTACATGACCAATTAACCACTGGGTTACGGTGAAGTTGTCGTACCATACACTCCATAAAAAGAAAGGTTGTCAGAAGTTAGACTGGCAGGTACTAGTTTGTTGAAAACTCTCTGTATCTATGTTGCTTTGGAAAAGCAGAGCTATTTACTGTTAACAAAAATGGCAAAGGTCAGTTGTCACAAAGTTGCCATTCAGTTCTTATGCTGAAAAAGAAATGAGAACTGAAACATATGCACATCACAATACATGTACATTGATAAACTGACTAATTTATGTACAATACATTTACACAAGTGTTATCTTCTTCAATTAATTACACACATTGATGAAAGGTAATTGCCCATTAGCTATTATTGTTATTATTATTATGAATCTTGTACATGTGCAAAGTTGCAAAGAAATGCAAATCTGAGGTATGGTCAATCGCCAGGTGAAGAGCAGTTAAATATACACATCTTTGAAAGTCAATGAGAAGTAGTGAGTTTTGAGGCTTTCTTGAAAAATAAGAGTTCGAGCATTGGAGAAACATTGGTAGTCGGTTCCATTCCTAAAGAGCAGTATTACATGGAATGCACATGAACTAATGACCATCATGTTACCAGTTCTACAAGATCTCGAAGGGACAATGCTAAGCATGTCAGCTGATTGAGCTGAACAAGCTACAAACCAGTCCAACCGGTACCACCTATTGTTATAGGTTGCACAGCTCAAACCAAAATGTACATTTGACAAGATGGGGACCTTGTATTTGAACTTGGGGTACTTCAGAATGCAGGTACCCTTAGTATCTTCACAAAACTACTGAGAAATTTACACGAGACATTTTTAAAGTAGAAACTATTTTGTTGGTGTATGGTCTTGCTAGTCTTACGTTTATCGGGAATTGGCTTGTCAAATTCGTTCTTTTTGTACTCCTTCCAGTCGAGCAGCCGTTCCCAGGATGGAACTGAGTCCTGATCCAGGTGCTTAATGAAGCGCGACAGCATTCGGTGCCCAACTGAAATCCCATATTGGACACGTGAGGCATTAATGAGAGTACGGTCACTGCCTTCTGACTGCGAAACACTAAATGCCTTGATGAAGTAACCTGCTGACTGTAGGTAATTGCCCTGTTTGAGCAGAAAACAGATCTAGGTGACCAACAATGGAAAATTGGTCAAGGTAAGAGAAATAAATCCTTCAAATATATAAAATTAACCCATTATATACCACTACCAACTACATGTATATTCTTCAAATTTTGGTGTACTAATAAAATCAAATGAATTCTATACCAACAATATCATAACATATAAGGTGTCAGTCGATGGTATCACCCGGAACCATGTACAAAAATATCCTAACTGCACAATGCTTTACAATGATGTATAATGCCTTAAAGGTCTCCTGATGCCAGTCAATATTAAAAACTGGCAATCCAGACTGACAATCTGTATGACTTGAATGTAAGGCCTATGTCCAACCTCTTCTAGCTCATAAATGAGCTAGAAAAGATATATATACACACACACACACAAAATATCCCTAACTACAATGTTTTAAAATGTAGAATGCCTGACGGTGATACATACAATGCAGTTGTGAAGTGCTCCCAGATGCAGCGAAGCCTTTGCAAGTGCCTTGTCATCCTTCATTTCTTCAGCCACTTTGGTATACTCCTGAAATGCTGCTATTGCCTCATCTGTTCTACCTTCACTGCAATTGAAGGTGTTTTTAACTGTGTTACTTTTATTAATTAAACACTTTTCAAAGTGTAATTTACAATTGCCAGAAACTTTTAAGAGTAAAATTTTTTAAAGAAATTAATTATAATATAGACTCTACTTACAAATTTCAAGAAGTATCCATGTTGCAAGAAACATACAACCTGTTACTGGTGTTACGTAAGATAACAATTTACAGTGGTCTGAATATGTACATAAATAAAGCAAAAACTGCCTATTTGAAAGCCTCTTAGGAGATCAATCAATCAATCAATCAATGATGATAGGCTATAGAGTAGCCTGTTCCCTATTCCACCCTCCTCTGCACGTTTTGGAATACTTTTTTATGGCCATTAGCTGTATAATGCTAAGCTCAAGCTCGGTTAACAACTCGTTAACTGAAAGTTCAGTATTTGAATCCCTTCAGCTGCTTCAACATAAAGACAGTGCTCGGTTAACTTGGCAGAATTAAAGACACTGTTGAAGATGTACTAAGTATTTGGACAGTATACCAAAAGCACAACAGAAATTGACTGACCTCTGATAAGAGAAGGCTACAGCATCATAAGCCTTAGAAAGTCCTTCTTTATCATCTGCTTTCTGACAGCTTGCCAGATAATTTTCCAAATGCTGAAACATTGTGCAAAATGCAGAAATCTAACGTGCTATAGTAAAATTACTAAACTCAAATGTTGTCTTTTGCATAATTCATGAAAGTTAAATGCAGGGTAATTGTATTGGCTTGGAAATGGTAATATGTAAAAGGTAGAAAAGGTAATCACTTGTTTGGCCTCGTACATCTAAAATGGTTTTGTCCAAAGGACTCGGATTGGGAATGTGGTTTTGCTCAGAAGCAACTATCAAGTTTCCAGATAACACTAGATGATTATAGTAAGCACAGTTCAAAGATTGAAAGGATCATTTTGGATGAAGTACAAACATGATGACAGGAAACCAACAACCTTGTCAAACACTTTAACGACCAGCTGCATTGGTTTCCCAGTCACTTTTAGTACACGCTTGTTGTTACAGTGTTAACTTCCCAACTTGCATTTATAACAGCATAACTGGTAATAGCCAAGTGTTCATTGTCTTATTCACAGCATCACTTCATTACCCAGTTTAAACTGCAAGTCAATGCTAGAACACAAAATAATACTGTATAGTTTAGAAAAATCTAATACAGGAGCACTGCATAATTATGTATATAAAATGAAAAGCCTGGTAGCAAATTTTTATAAAATGAGACTGAGATAAAGCCAAAGCCAAAGCCAAAGCCAAGCCTGAGATAAAGCCAAAGGCAGTTGTGATGTTGAGATAAATTGTCAGTTTTAATGCAATTTTACTTTAATGCAATTTTGCTGCTACTCCAAAGAACACACAATATACAGGAAATTCTGTCTACATAAATTACCTTGAGAGCAGTTTCTGGATCCCCATTTTTGTGGTAAGCCAGTCCAAGCTGATAGGTCACCTCATTTATTAAGTTAGTGTCTTCACCTTGCCAAGGTAATATAGCATCCACAACATAATTAGATTACAACTATTACTTTAATGAGATCATTGGTACCCAGTAAACAAACTGCCTAGTGCATAGATGTTTATTCATTCATTCATTTTGACAATATAATTTATATAGCACCTCTTCAAGAAGTCTACTCAGAGGATACTATAATATTATGCAACATAACATATAGTAAGCAAGTATTTGTGTTGCATTGGGGCAGCAAAGAAAGCCAAGACAAAGAACAAAAACTACATTGAAGTAACGACACAATGCACATAGCTCAATAATGTTTACAACTTCCAAGTAACACAAGGTCTATGCATCAGTCATATGCTCAGTTCTCCTTCTGCTACTAACCTACACAAATGTGGAACACAACTACATTCTTAACCATTTAGTTTAGAAAGCTAGTACAGAAAAATTGTTATTGCCAAGGAAATTTTGATTCAATGCCCTAGAAATCTGTAGAAACAGTTTTCAAGTAAGGTAAAAAAAACTATTGGCATGTTTAATTGTTTATATAGGGATTTCATAACTGAAGTGTGCTATAAATGAACCCATTTATTCCCTAATGTACACAGTAAGAAATGACTAGAATAACTTAAACATTATTAAATATTATTACAAACATTTTTAACACGAGCAAGGTGACACAGAAATGTGAATCTCAGTCACCAGGTGAAGGAAGAGCTGTCCTTTATCCAACTGTTTGAAAGCCAATGAGAAATATGAGTTCCCAGGTGTTTCTTAAAGGAAGAAAAAGAGTTAGAGCACCGGACAGACATTGGTAGTCGGTTCTGTTAATTACGAGCTGCAACATGAGATGCACGAGAGCCCATGACTGCTACATCGAGGTACAACCTAAACACCCATACAAGATCGCAGACTGCGTGGCGAAAGGTAAGGAGATAGATAATAGTGGTAGAAGGTAGGAAGGAGTGCTCATTGAGGGTTTAATAGGTAAGACAGGCCAGTTTAAATCTTATTCTGAATTCTACAGGAAGCCAATGCAGCTGGCTGAGCAGAGTGTGAACAAGAAGACGCACACAGCACCACACAAGCAGATAATTTTGTATGTGCTGAAGCCTGCTGACTTCAAAATCTGATATACCTGCACACTACACAGAGTTGGCATAATCGAGATGAGAGCAAACAAGAGAGCAGGCTATGGTACCTTATGTGACGTATTGACCTAATACAGTGTTTCCGCAAAACCCTAGGGTTCTGTGAGGGGAAGACAAGGGTTCCATGAGGAAATTAGATAAGTGTTGTTTGAATGTGTTGTTACATTATAAATCAGAATCCGAGGTGAAGACAATGGTTCCATTGGAAAATTCATAAAAATAATTTATAATTTAATTTTATGGATTAAAACTGTATATACCCCGATCACAGGTTAGAAACATTGTACCATAATGTTTTGTTTAGAACTGGGTTCCATAAAAAAATTTTTAAGTCAAAAGGCTACCATAGGCAAAAAAAGATTGGGAAGCACTGCCTCAATATGACAGAAACATGATTTGCAAAGGTCTGTTATGTGGGATTGGAATTGGAATCTTAAGAGATGAATCTGACTTTGTTCTCCAGTGTTTTGCTCTTCAGCAATATAGTCAGACGGAGTTAATGACAGAAATGTCATCCTCACATAAACTCAATGAAACACAGCATGAGAGGACGATGTTCAAATGCACGAGAACCCTGAACAATAAAGTAACAAGCAACCAAATAAAATAATAAAACAGTGATACCATGAGAGAAAAAAGACTATGACAAAATCAGCACAACATGCTTTTACCAAAGTACAATCTGAATGTCAGATGAACTTTATGATGCACAAAATTTGACACCATAAAAAGTAATGCAAAATGACAAAAACAATTAAGAAAGTAGCGAACCGAATAATAACGCAAATATTGATATAAAATAAAGTAGATGATTAGGATTAAGCAATATAAACTGATAATGAACCACAAATGGAAGACAAATTGAAAAACGAAACAGTGCCTTGCTTACTTTCACCAGCTATGTTGAATGCCTTAGCATAGTGCTCTAAGCTAGCAGTTATATCTTCGTCATCCTGAAAATTCTGTGCCATCGCCGAATAGATGCGAGTCAGCTCACAACAGGCATCGGAATGCATTGTCCGACCTGTGCTTGTCATCCACGTTTTCTGACCTTTTGACAGTTGGTAGTATGAATTCATGTGCTCCAATGCAGTGACAAGGTCTCCTGATGCCATTCAACATTAACACACTGACAATCTACATGACATGAACGAGGTCTATGTCCTACCTACCTAGCTCTCATATAAATATTTATATAATGGGCAATATGTATATATATACATTATAGTTGCGAGTATGCCTAGAGAGAAACCGCCAAGAGGCCCAAGTTTAATACAAAACAACATTTAGTCAGCTATTTACATGCAAAATATACCTTCACACGCAGATGCAGCATACAAACATCAACCAGCGAAGAACAAGAAACCAGCAAGTCCTAACAGATTTAACATGCCTGGTTCAAAAACGATTACAAATGTCATCCATAATTGGAGACCCAAAACAACAGCTCGATGAGACTGAAACTAACAGAGAAATGACCTAACTGACGCTAATACGCAGTGTTCCCATATTTATAGTCATGCGGAACTCCAACCAAAGTCATAAGGCGGGTAACCCATCCTATCCACAACATCTGGTACAGACATGCATGTCCATCTGACTGATGTTACCAGATCTGGACTGGTGCTTTTAGTTAACACAATGTAGCTGCACCATTATGCATCAGATTCTGTTTCAGCACAGTCCACATGTAAGCGTATTACTATGCCTGTAAGATGATGGGACTGAAGCATAGACAATATTCTGACAAATGGACAATCTTGCATAACAGCCTAAACTGTGAGACCAAGTAGCAGAAAAGATACCTCTTCTGTCAGCAGACAGTCCAATATGGCAATGTGCCTCAGCCGTCTTCTTTCCTTCATCACCCTGAACAAGTTTACTGAACTTCAGGCAATTTTCAAAGAAGTGATCGCTAAGCCTGCGGTCTTCTTTGACTTGAAGAAACTTTGCCAGTGCAAAATTGACGGTATAGACTTCACCAAATTCACCTGTAGCAGAAGACTTTTGAAATTATCATTGAAATTATTACGAAAAAGAAATAATTTATATGTGTTGGTGATTCAAGAGATTTCCGGGCGCTGTGTCCTCACCCATCTGTGAGGGACTGCTGGAGAATGAGAAAACCATGAGCCACTGTGGTGGATCACATCGCCTATTGTCGTTCCTCATTCTTAATTCTATGTGCTTCAGAAACTCTGAACTTGTTTTCATCTATCAACTCCAGTTGAGAATCTGTTGGTTGGGATCTGAGTGTGCATGAGCCACCAACTAGTGACTCTTCTGCTTATCTGACCTATGGTGTTTGCTAATTGATGAATGTTCTGTTCTTAATATCAGATGGGGTGAACTAAACACAAGAGAGAAGAGCCACTCGCTTGAATACAGGTTATATTATAAAATACATGTATACCTTGAATAAGAACAATGCAAAGATACAATCTGCTCTCGTCGTCACTAACACCACGGCTTCTGCGTACACAACGGTGAACTGATGGCACACAAAATGCCGCTAAGTCTCGTCCGCTTGTCTTATACCTCAAAACTTTCTTCAGCCAGTCCACTAAGATACCACTAGGCTAGCACTATCTTCAGACCTAGGCTTAGCTCTCTTCCTCAGAAGAACACTCGCTATTCTCTCGGCCTATAGCCATCCCCAAGCCACACTGTCTTCCAGTTGACCATTGAAGTCCTGTTTTTCCTTCCCTCAATCAATCAATCAGTTTATTGACTCATCAATCATTACATAAACAAACACATTAGGTTAAACAAAATAGTACAAACTCTTTGTAGCAAAATGCATTTATAACCTGAGCTTACAGTACGAGACAATGAGTCTCTGGCTGGCTGGACTGTCTATCTACGTCATACCTCAGCCATAGCTCTTACAACTACCTCAACTACTACGCCTGATTCTATCCTATGCCTCATTCCCATTGGCTATCCACTATTCTAATCTTAGATTCCTGTAAACTCGATCCTAGCGCATACTGACCATTAAATATCTCTATCTATCACTGCATACCTTTCTGTGCCCTCCTATCTTCCTGGTTCCATGACATCGTACCTATGTGCCTTTTTCTGTCTGCGCTTCCAACTTCTAGCCTACCTCCATTCAATGCATTTGACTCACTAGCTGTATGCTAATGCCATTTCCATATCTAGGTGCTGACGTCAGTCATCTGCTTGCATCCGTTCCTATCTCACTGGCAGACCATTATGTCACCTCTATCTCCCTATGCAAGCTTGACCGCATCTCTACGTGTTTCCCCTACCCTTCCTAGGGACCATGACTTCTAAGTCAGAATTGCCTTTGGCACGCCTAATCTGACCGCTGATCTGTCAATCTCAATTTTGTCTTATCATCTATCTCCCCTAGAAATCGGTGGATAAGTTACAGCTGCAAGATATCATTTCCTACAAAGCAGTCTGTGGCCTACTAACCTACACTCACCTTCATTATTACGCTATGCATTGCTTTAACTTCTACGTCGCCTTCTAGCTGTCTCAAATTAATATCTTTATGCTAGTACAGAGAGCACCTTTGATTATTTCCATGACTGGCACTATATAAATTTCCTTAATAAATAAATAAATAATATGTTGCTCATAAAACATATAAATCCAAAGCTATCACTGAATATACAATTATACATTGTATTTATCTGCAACATGTATTCAACCAAGTAATCAGCACATCCATGGGTATACATGCGAGCACAAAAGTTTCAAAGACATAGATACGAGATTCAGTGACTGTTCCTTGTCTGTTGCAGGACTCACCGCATGGAATAGTCTTCCCGACCATATGCAGGATGTGCCATCTCTCCACACATTCAAATCACAGCTCAAGACCTATCTTTTTAAACTTTCCTATGACTCTCACTGATTTTTAAACTCGTGTACATCGCCCTTTTCTTTGCCTCGGCTGAGCTACAGCGCTTTTTAAGTCATCTTGTCATTATTATTTTACAAACAGCTAGACATTAGTGGTGATTTTACTTCAAACTAAGGCTATAACTATGCTCACTCTTTGTAACACAACTGCTGATCAATTGGTTCCCAAGTCACTGACCTTGACGACTTGCATCTTCAGCCTCTTTCAGAAATCTGGCCATCATTTCAAGCTTGCTGGGCTGCTGCGACAGTGGGGTACGATGCCAAAAAATCGAGTCTGGACCACCCTTCAAGCGGTCTTCAGCCTGCTTGCTAACCAGCTGGAAAATTTCTTCATAGGTCTTGAAGTAGCCATTTTGCAGTATGTCAATGTAGAGATTTTCCACATAAGATCGACGACGACTAAACAATGAAGGACAAAATTCAGTGGCTTTGTTATGAGGGATCAAGTTAATTATGAACTGAATAACTAAATAAATGATAAAGCTTTCACTCAAAACACTGCTCTTTCACATATCCTATCTTGATTCCTCCTCTTCCCCTTACCTCCTTCACCATTTCAATTCTAAACACCATCCACCCTAGCCGTCTGACTGTCTCCCTGCCTGAACCCTTTGGATCATGACATGGAACCGATTTTGACCCTACCTGGCTATCGATTTTGTTTTGACCAAGCACCTGTGAATAAGCTGGTTCCCATGATTTTGCTTTTTGGGTGCTGTAGAAGTCTCGAGAATACGATTACAACTGGAATGGTTAACCCAAAAGTCCAGAAATGAGCACTACCTACTTCAGCAGTAGTTAAACTACTTTCCTAACTACTAGCCAAGAAAGTAGTTAGAACTACTTTTTAACTACTTCAGTGGATAAATAATTCTTTAACTACCAGTAATACAGTTAACAACTTTCTTAACTACATAAGCAAGAACAACAATGTTAAAGAAGGTAAACATATTCAACTAAGTTATTTATATCTAATCACAAAGTACTGCAGCAGCCTGTAATGTACATTATTTGACTCACCTTGTCACCTCACCTTGTGCTGTCAGCTCGTGGAGCTCTAGCGATCGTCCTGGTGAACACACTCCACCGTCTCCTATTCGATGACAAGTCTTCATCTCTCCCTGTATCACGTCCATCTTTCCGCTCTGCATACTTCGCACGTTCCATGTGCCCAACTTCATCTTCTGCTTACAGCTCAGGTTGAGTCTTTCCCCTCCGAATCGATCCACCTCTAGACGTCCTTTCGGCTTTAGTCCTGTTGCTTCATTAGATCGAGGGGCCCTTGACTCTCCGTCTTGCTCTTCCCCAGTAGCTTCTAAGTCACGCTCCGGCCTGGGAGTCCCACCATTCGCAACTATCACCGTTTTTGGCTTAGTGTGTTTCATGACGATTTTCTTGGCAAGTTAACAGGGGTGGTTTGCCATTGCCTTCCCCTGGTTTTGCCTGCCGTGCCCGTTCGTTCCCCTTCCTAGGAAGGGTACCAACGGTCCGCACCACGAGAAGGTGGGCACGGAGGACTTTGGTTCACCAGCCCAGGTCGGATCCGAGTCTACGCTCAACAGAGACGTCGGTCAGGTCGCCTCCCCGTTTTACTCTGTTCCCCGTTTTACTCTGTACTAGAGTGACTGGTGAACCTTTGACTAAAACAAATAATCAGTTGTTAATATGCAAAAGTTAGCCTAACATATATTCATTATCTAGATCTATTTCCTATTTCTAGATCTATTACTTCAACATAAAATCTATTTAAATGTGGCAATAATATAATATGAAAGTAGTTTAAAAAAGTAGTTAACTACGTTAGCCAGTTATAACTACTGCAACAGTAGTTAAACTACTTTGTAACTACTTATTACTAAAGGTAGTTATAACTACTTGTTAACTACTTGATATAGTAGATAGTAACTATAGTAGGTAAAAGTGCCCATCACTGCAAAAGTCACTTAGGGCAAACATCTCCTCTTGTCCTCCTCCGCACATGTGTCATTTCTGTGTCATGGTTTCTGCATTTCACTTGCACTGATCACAGCTTCTCCCGTCTAGTCAAATTGTTTCATGTCCAGTCTCAAAAAGTAAATCATCTGTAGAAATTAAACCTATTTATTTTTTGTTATTCTAATTAAAAATGAAATTTAAGCAATGAAAACTAAGGTCTTGGATTCATGGGACCTGACCTCAGCTGTGCAAGGATGGCCTCGGCCTCGTGGCCTTGCTCAAAACACTGATGAATTGTCTAGAACAGAAGACGTGTTTAGATTTCTAAAGCCATGAAATTTATTTGTAACTGGAAGCTTTTGATCACCTACAATTATGACACAAGTGCCATAGAAAACACAAGACCGAACCAAAGTTCCATTTTACTTTAAGGTCTCCTGCTTAGTCAGTAGAGGCAGCTTTGCATCAAGCATTTTCCGTTGATTCTCTTTTGCACCCTTCAAAATTGACATACGACCCTTGGTTCCCGTTCCATCTTTCGCCGCCTCCTTACAAGCTGCCAACGCAATTGCCATCAGTTCTAGGTCCTGTGCTTGCTGTTGATCTGGCCTCGTGAAGGTCTGGTAAGTACTCGTGACATATTCCGGCTGTCACAGACAATTAAAAGTGCCATTTTAGTACTCTGCTTTCCTTTTACATATTACTATCTGCACCACCTTTTACACATTATCATCAGAAAACGGTTACAGTTAATTCATATCTTACTGTAAAAAATTATGTGGAGCAGTTTTTCGCATGTACCAGTCAATAAATTCATAAAATTGCAGAGAAAGTATGTTTCTTGCTAATCCTAACCACTATAGCCATTGCTGACTTATCAAAACCTTGGCAATTTTCGAAAGTTGTGCAAAATGAATCGTATCTAGCTGTCTAACAACTTCCATAGCGACGTTGCCTGAAGCATTATTATTATTAATTAATTAAATCTGTAATGCGCGTATACGCCGTACAGTCAAACCAAAATGTGAACCTAAGGCGCAGATAGCAGAGCATATTTTAGTGAATTTGAAGTTGTGGGACAAAAACCTGGTGAAAGCAAAAATTTTTTGCTTGTGAAAGTTTTTTGACCATTTTTTCATAATTTTACAGAAAAAAGAAACCATTGGTTAATGTAACCACTGTTACTCTGAAAGTATCATTATCTACACATTTACACAATTATTATTTATTACATTTTACTTTACAGTTTCCTGAGTTATGACATGATTTGTGTTAGGTATTAAATGCACTGAATGTTATTAAAAGTATTCACTGAAACTGAAAAGCATAAACTTTTTTCTTCGACTAGAACAGTATTCAATTAAAATTATGAGTTTGTTTTATAAATTCAGACTAGAGCAGAACCAATAGTTATTCACTGAAATTTACACATAAAGATAATCTTCAATTGTTCTTTTCTTCAAACAAGAACAGTAGAACTCAGTGGCAATAGTATTAAGTTAAAATTATTAAAATGCTATACAGACTAGAACAGTGACACTAGTTATTAACTGTTATTCACTGAAGTTTAATGATCTAAAGGATGTTGTCATTTCCGCATAAAAACGCTTTGCACATGTTTCTGGACCTGGCTCCACATGGTTCTAGGAGTTGATAGAAATTGTGCAACAGATGGTCTAGGATCGAAATTGGCTGTGCGGACACCATTGAGTGAAATAGCAAGATGATTGTTTACAGCAGGGTCTATCCATGGTCATGGATAAGCGATGTGGTGGGCAGATATTGTTGTACTGTTAAATTATATGCTCCACCTGCATGGAGTGAGGTTACCCTGACATAATTGGGCAATGGCTTGCAAAACCAGGACCAAGACTTTGAACTTCAAGACCAAAACCAAGACTTTTGGTCTCAAGACCAAGACCAAGACTTAAAAACGAACTCGAGTCCACTCGACACCAAGACCTCGGTCTCGAGGACAAGAAGACTGCAAACACCCTGTAGTTACTGGTACTAATTGATGCAATCTAGTTCACAATACACAACCCCTATCATCCCTTCAGGTCAGGGATCGGTTGGGACCGGAACGCACCGGAACGGCGTTCTGGTTCTTTTTTGTCGCCCGGTATTTTTTCAATGGGATTTACAGGAAAATTTCTACCTTAACATGGCGAGTGACGCCGGCATTCCGGTTCTTTTTTGTTTAGGATGGGATCCCTGCTTCAGGTAGGTGTGGAATATTTTGAAACCGAATCCCAACACTCACAAACACAATTAATCTGTAAACTTGCTTAGTTCACCAGGGAACAGCTGCTGAACCAATGAAGTTTCTTCTTTTATTAATTCGTGGCATGACCTAGGTCCTAGCCTGTAGTACACCTCTGAATGTAGCAAGCATTGGTAACTCTGCTCTAATCCACTCTGTAGTATTATAGTAGAAAATTATACTTAAGATCTGTTTTCAAATTAATGTTAAAATAACAACTTTAATTAATATATTAATACCTCACAAAACGAGTGGTGAGACAGTGGTGGAACAAAATCAGTGGTGGGTCAAATCCGAGCAATGGTGGGACATTTGTACCATTTAAGTCTTAAGCAATCAAAATATGCACTGGTGGATAGTTAGTCACCAGGAGAAGATGCAGTTAGATATCCAAGTGCTTGAAAGCCAAGGAGAAATAGTGAGTTTTGAGCCGCCGTTTGAAGATAGGAAGTGAATTTGAGCCACAAAGAGAGAGTGGCAGTCACTTCCATGCCTTTGGGACAGAGGCACGAAATGCATTCAAGCCTTAGGAGCCTATAACTGTTCTTCCGTGTCACGATTCACGACAAATGGTTCACCGACAAATGGTTCACGATCTTCCAGCTTCTAGTTGCTTCTAGAAGCTAGATGAGCGATGATGAAAATATAGCTCAAACTAGAAGCTGGAAGATTGTGAACCATTTTCTGTGAACCATTTCACCACAAATTAGACAGACTCTGTGGCCTTTGAATCGACATCGTTCGGTTTGTCCGTGAACCATTTGTCGTGAAACCCTGTTCTTCATCGTGGCTTATCTAGACCCGTAGGGGTCTACTTGGATGATCGCAGGCAACGAGGAGGGATTTAAGAAGTCAAAAAGGCCAATTTAAATGTTATTCTGAACTCAACAGGAAGCTAATGCAGCTAATGGAGTAGGATTGATGAGCTTGTTCGTAGTGGGACATGCAGGCTGCAGCACTACGCGTAATCTAAGACTAGAAAAAACGGACGATTTCTTACAAGCATTGGAAGGCTTGGTCCTCTGGTTGATAAATTAGACAGACTCTGTGGCCTTTGAATCGACATCGTTTGGTTGTACTTGGCTCTTAGGCTTACTACAAACAAAAGGGTAGCCTACTCCAGGAATAACGATTATAAGCCTGTTGGAAAAAATTAACACTCGTTCATATTTGAAGATAATTTCATTAGAAAAAATTTAATCCATTTAAATGATTAATATGACGATATACATCCATCTTCGTTCACGAACGAGACGCGACAACGTTCATAGTCCGCAGAAAGTTTTTTCTGGAACGTGATTGGACGAAAAGTCTCTGGTCAAAACTACGTATGGCCCATCGACGTATAATATTGAGGCCATTAACCTAGGTCCTTGTCCGTACGAAGATGGTAATCATTAGCTTCCTGTTGAGTAACTGTTCAGAATAACCTTTTATACGGACTGACGATGTAATGGTCAAGATCAATGAGGTATTATGCATCCCAGCATGATAAAAATAAACTTCAAGCAATTATAAACAAGATGACTAGGCAGGGGTACCTGCTGGAGGGTGGGCCAACGTTTGACCAACTCTGTAGGAAGGCGGATGTTGGCCTATTCACGGGGTCTTAAACAACCCTGGTCATGTACTACACAAATTGCTCCCACCCAAGGAACCTAAAAATTATGTTCTGCCACCTCGGTCTCACGATAGAGTGCTTACTCCACTGGACAATAAGATGAGGAAAAATTTCATTGGAAGAATGCTGTATTCTTATTGATTGTGATGTTGTTTTTAAACTGTTGTATTATGTATTGTATTAATTGATGCATGTACACTGGAGTGCTAATCTCTTGCAACCAGTTAAATAAAGAAAATACTTACTTACTTACTTACATAAAACACCTCGTCCTCAATGGTCAAGAGCTAGAGATCTACAGATCACGCGACGTTGGCGATGCCTTCTCCTTTGAGTTTGTAGCTTACAGTGGCAGAGTTGCGAACATGGTAGAGAGTTCCTTATATAAGTGACCATCGATTGGTGTTTTTTGCGTAATTATAACGGCGCTATAGAAGTCGTTAGATTAGAATATAATGAAGTAAGTAAGCAAACCAACTGCTAACCGTACTTTGGTGTACATGAAATTAGTTTAATCGAAATTTTTAATAAGTGTGTATATATAATATTAATAGATAGGAGGTTTGGGGGCTTTGGGGCCATCCATATATTACGTACGCAAAAATCCGGGAAAATTGGATCCCCTCCCCCCTGTTCGCAAGCGTAGGCTACTTTCTTCCGCACCCCCCCGCGTACGTACACTTGACGCACACCCCCCCCCGAAGACCAGCTGCATAAAGTGTCTCGAAAGTCTGCACTTTAGGCCAGATTGAAGGATGAGTGAGGGCCAATATAGACAAATTATAGGTGTCTCGTTCACAGCACAGAATAACTGCACATGGCTTTTATATAATGTAATAAAATGCCATCGGACGACTATAGGACAATAGAGAGTTATAAATAGGCTAATGTGGATGTCATAATTAGAAATTTATTTTGCGTACGTACACTTTTGTCCCCCCCTCCCCCCGTTCGCACCCGCACGCAAAATCGCCAAAATCCGACCCCCTCCCCCCTCAGTGCGTACGTAATATGTGGACGGCCCCTTTTGTGAAAATTGTCATTTGAACATATTTGTAAAAAATATTATATTCCAGACCACAAATTTGGTTGATATAATTATTGATTACGTTGATTTTTAGGGGCGCGATATTTAGGACTATCTGGAGGGTTGGTTTTTTCACGCTTGGCACAGAGTGCAATATAGCTCGATACGTTTCTGAAAATCAAAATTTAAGAAACAATTACATAATTATAACATGCAGACGATCAAATTTCTTCTTTGAAATCTTTCAAACTATGCAGTCCCGCCTACCGAATCCCCAGCTCGACAGCATTATAACGTCACAAAGACGTTATCAACTTCTCTTGCATAAATACCGCCTAAAACCATACCTATTGGCGATGTGCCGCGTGGCTGGTTGCCACCGTGTCACTCACCAGATGTGTACGGACCCCGGTTCGATACCCGCCTGCGCAGTGACATGATTTTTTTTCTTCAATTTTTAGTTTTCTACTACCTACTGTTAAATTCCTTTCAAAAAACAACTCGAATCGTTTACTGGTAGAAGTTTGAAACGTATAAAGAAAGCTTTAGCTCTTGCCTATAGGCTTACGCGCCATTCATCGCTCCCAGGTCTCCCTTCTTGCACTCTTCGATGTCAGCGCTGCTTTTGACTCGGTCGACCATGCCATCCTCCTCCTCAATCGCTTGTTTATATCCTTCGGTCTATCTGAAAAGCCCCTCGAGTGGCTGGCTTTCTACCTTTGTGACAGGCTCCTCTTTGACTGTCTACTGTTCTGCCACGTTCCTCTAGAAACTGTACCCCAGTCCGTTTTGGCCTTCCTCAAGGTTTCGTTTTGGGCCCTCTGCTCTATATTATCTTCACCTTTGACTTCAGTCGTCTTCTTGCCACCTGCTCTTTGTCCAGCCAGTTATATGCTGACGACATACAGGCTTACACCCACTGCTTTCCTTCTGATGCCACTGCTGGAGTCCGCCTCGTGCCATTTCATGATTTCACCGACTCGTTGACTGCCTGGATGTCTTCCAACCGCCTTCGCTTGAATCCATTTAAGACTCAAAAGGCCTCAATGAGGCTGGGCACCCCTAGGCGGCTTCCTAAGATTGATCATTCTAGTCTTACCTCTGAGTTCCCCCATAGGCCTATTGTCTTTTCAACCTCCGTCAGAGATCTTGGCGTCATCTTGGATTCAGAACTCACCATCTCTTTAAATAAACAATAGCAGATAATGTTTTAGTACAAAAACATTACTAAAGATACTGTATGGTCTGGTAAGGGACTATATATAGTTTATATACTAATGTTAAAGGTCGCTCGATCCTCTCTTCGAAGCATGTTGTTCCTGGTACGCGTCTTGTCTTTGATCGGCGTTCATTCACAGTTTCCGGTCCCCAGAGGCGTCTATCCCCCCAATCATTGGAGCAACTTCCTCTGTCCCCTTTTTCCCCCACTTCCCCATTCCACCACCCCTCCCCAGTTAATGGTGTCACATGCATTGACAGATCCCCCTATTTCTTGGATGGAGCATTTGCTCCAAGGTTTCTCTGGTGTAGACGCCCCTACCGGTCCCTCCATCTGGAACTCTCTACCTCCTCACGTTTGCAACTCTCCCACCGAGAGACCGTCTTTCGCTTCAACCTGAAAACCTGCCTCTTCCCAGGGACGTAACTTAATTTGGTCTAAAAGTGGGGTTACCAATTTATTCTCCACTTTAGCTTTTCGCATGGAGGCCATTTTGGACATAGGCCATTTTGGACATAGGCCTAAGTGCAGAGGGAGCAGAAGACAGGGGCGTAACTTTAGTCTAAAAAGTGGGGGGTACCAATACTCTGGTCTAAAAAGTGGGGGTACCAATTTCTTCTCCACTTTAGCTTTTCGCATGGTGCCCATTCCCCGCCAGTATTCACATTAATTTTGGCTCTCGGTTTACCTGTGTATCTAAGTATTTTCATACTTTTGGTGGTGACTGCGTTCTCTGAGAAGGCACAATAATAAAATATTGATTGGCATTGTTTAAAAAGTGGGGGGTACAGTACCCACAGTCCAAAAGTGGGGGTACGGGGACCCCGACAGATCCCGTCTTAAGCAAAAAAGAACCGGAACGCCGGCGTCAGACGCCATGTTAATCTAGAAATGTTCCTGTGAATCCTGTCTAAAAACTACCGGTCGTCAAAAAAGAACCGGAACGCCGTTCCGGTCCCAACCGATCCCTGGGTACCCCTCGTACCCCCCACAAATTACGCCTATGGCAGAAGAGCTGGTAGCCTACATCCTGTGGCATAGTGCATTTTTAAAGTCGAAGTAGGCCTACACTAACAACCGACATTAGGCCTAAAGCTAAAGCTGAACTTAGTAAACATTTTATCTGGGAAGCCTAACCTTTGTTGCTACCTACCGTTAGACAGGTAGGTAGCAACAGCAAGGTGAAGACAGTCGAGCCTTTTGTTGACCATTGCTGACTTGCAGACAACTGAGGTGTCGTCCTTGCAGGATGTCTGCAAAATAACCCCTATACTTTGGAGAAACTCGTCTTGTCCGCATTTGACATTAGCTTCTTTATGAATGTGGTAGCCGAATGGATGGAACGCTTAGCCTGTAAGGCAGGCAGGACGAGTTTGAGCCTCTGCTCAGCTGGAAGGCCGTTTCAGAATGAGGGCAATATCAAATACAGTTGTATTATATATCCATACAATTGTATTGTATCAAATACAGTCAGTGGCGGCGATCTTGTCTGAGAGGTGGGGGGGGGGGCAAAGTCGGCCTTGATCTCGTCGACGACCGGTTTTGGAAAATGTTGTCCCCCAAAAAATTATCTCCCACTTCATCTCCGAAAAATTTCGCTTTCATCTCTGAAAAAAGTTGACCTTTTTTGTTTGTTTTTTTGTTTAGTCCTGATCACCTCTTTTTACAACTTTTTCTTACACTATCCTCTTTTTTCCCCACTTCTTCACTTTTAACTTTTTTCCCCACTTTCATTTTCACCAATTCATCTTCGGAAAATATCGATTTCATCTAAAAAAAAGTTTTTGACCTTTTTTTGGTCATTCACCTACTTTTTCCCGTCTCCCAGCAATAACCTTTTTCTTTTTCTGATTTCTTCGTCTAAAAATGTTTTACTATTTTGATGAATTCCTTCTTCTTTCTCATAATTTTGGGGGACACTTCTGCTAAAAAAAAATAAGTTTTGCCTGGTCTGGTCAAAAACGCTGCGAAAACCCTCACGCGCAATTACATTTCTCCGCCTTTTTGGTGTTTCTTCAAAATGTGGGGGGGGGGAACAAATGCATGGAGTGTCACCCCCCACTCTTAAAGGTGGGGAAATGTCCCCCGTCGGACCGTCCCCCCTAGATCGCCGCCCATGGCTACGCCACTGAGCTTACTTATCTGTGGAGATCGAGGCCTAGCGGATTGAAATTGAAGAGTATGAGTTCCAGCCTCCTTCTCTACAGGCATGGGCAGCAATCATGGGGGGGGTCAGGGGGACAAGACCCCCACCTTTAACAGTGGGGGGACACGCCATGCAATGCATCGGACCCCCGACATTTTGAAGAAACACCAAAAAAGGTCATGAAATTTGTTCGCGCATAAGTGCGAAAAAAATTTTTACTTTTTTTTCACCAGATCCGTTCACGGCGATAAATTTTTTTACCTCTTTTTTGACCAGATCAGTTCAAAACTCTTTTTTGACCAGATCATTTCAAAAGTGTTCCCCCACCTGTCAAACAAGATCGCCACCACTGTCTGCGGGTCAATAATAGTGACCTTGAGCAAGGCCTTCACAACTGCTCAGAACAGTCGATCGACTGATCATGCTTGGTCATTAGAAAGTGGCGCTGAAACGCCTGAATAAATGCATAATAGAAAGAGTATGTAATTGTAATGTCTCTCCAAAATACCTCAGCATCACAAAGCCGCGTAAATCAAATCAAGACCGCGAAGAGCCAGGTTGTTTGGGTAGCTTCGGGGCACGCTGTGCCACGCTCTGAATCGGGAAGGGGTAGGCCTACACGTGGTTCATGCCGGGGAGATATAAATTATATGGTCCTATGGCGGAAATTGCTGGCAATGGTGGTCATGGGACCCTGGAGAAAGGGAAGCAGGATAGAACAAGTTGAGATTCGGTTTTGCATACGGTATGTCACATGCATTACCTCTGAACATTGATTCTTGTGGAGATCAACAGTTCACTCAAATGTTTACGTGAAATTTATCACAGCCGAATCGTAATCGCAATCTCGAAATTTCTACAGCGCCCCAAGAGCGAAGTTGGGGGAACCAGCTTATTCACAGGCGCTTGGTCAAAACATAATCGATATGCGAGTGGGAGGGTGAAACCGGTTCTAGGTCAAGATCCAAAGGGGTCAGCAGGCACAGTCAAACGGCTAAGGAGGATGGTGTATAGAGTTGAAATGGCGAGGGAAGCAAGTGCAAGATCAGGAATCGGGCAATTCTATAGGTCCTGGCATAAGTTTGCTTTTAAGTTTTAACATAAAGCCAGTCTTGTTGTCAAGACCTTAAACCTCAAGACCAAGACCAAGACTTTGAACCTCAAGACCAAGACCAAGACTTTGAACCTCAAGACCAAGACTTTGAACCTCGAGACCAAGACCAAGACACGAAAAATCAGTCAGGTCAAGACTTCTATTCCTTACTAAAAAATGTCGTCGGAATACTCGCTATTTTAATGACAACATGAGTCTTTTATTTTATTCAAGCAAATTAACTTTAAATGCAGACTGCAGAGATTTCCGAATTCGTATTTACAAAAGTCCTTCATGAAAAATGTTATTCCAAATGTCTTTTGTATTCTATAAAAACCAATTCGCTCAGAATTTTCTGATCAAGACGTGCCTTGTGGGGCCTCATAAAAATTCCACCATGTGAAAAATATGTTCTACAGGTGCTGAAGGCGCTGACACACACGTATAGCTTTTCAAGCACTGGATGTAAATGTACAAATCGTGAGTTTTTTTTAAATCCTCCCATGGTTTCTCAGACCAGTTGCGTCACTAGGGCTGGTGTCACCCGGTGCGGTAAGTCATGGTGTCACCCTGAAAAAAGTGATGACCTTTTTTTAGGAATTCGTCTCCCGAAAAAAGTGATGACCTTTTTTTAGGAATTCCTCATCTTCCAAAAATTTCATCATTTTCTCATGTTGGGTGTCACCCCCGTCTGAGGGTGTCACCCCCGTCTGAGGGTGTCACCCGGTGCGGTCCGCACCCCCTCGTGACACCACTGTCAGACCATCTGATACAGCATAACTGTTGCTGCTGCGGATAAGTTTCCTGACCATGAAGACGTGTATTACTCCGTAGATCAATCGTGAGTCTTTTTGAAATCCTCCCATGGTTTCTCAGACCGTCTGATACAGCATAACTGTTGCTGCTGCCGATAAGTTTCCTGTCTAAGAAGACTTGTATTTGTCCGTAGATCTTGGTCGTATGAAGCAATAAGCAGGCTTGATAAATTTTTAAATTCTTGAGTTTTGTTAAATGACTGTTTTATATTTTTTCTTTACTTTTTCAACAATGTGCGGTTCGCTTTTGGTTTTTCAATAAGGAATATTAATAATAATAATAATAAATAATAATAATATTGACAGCCAGGTCTTGGTCTTGCGAGACCAAGACCAAGACTTTGAACCTCAAGACCAAGACTTTTGGTCTCAAGACCAAGACTTTCAAAAACGAACTCGAGTGCACTCGAGACCAAGACCTTGGTCTTGAGGACAAGATTACATAAAGCCTATACGTAATTTGATTCAAATATAACAGAAATGCCACTGAATGATGGCATCTTACTGTAAAAAATAGTATGTACCACTGCTCTTAATCATTGCTCGGCTTCAATGTGCACTTCTGAACTTTGTAAGGAGGCCATTATCAAATTACAGTTGTATTGTATTGTATTGCTAACCCACCAGTAAGCTGCTTGTCTCACTGTAAATGAGTTGCATTTTAATATTAGTGTCACATATGAATTAAGATATATGAAAAAAATTAGTTGCATTTTAATATTAGTGTCACGTATATGAATTAACATATATGAAAAAAATAGCTGTCCATATTAAGGAATAAACTTTGTATCAGTTAAATCTGAAGCCTAACTAGAATTTTAGATCAGTAATAAGTTAATTTGTCCAATAATCTGCTTTAGGTATAATTATTCTAAAGATCGCAACCATGCAAATGTGTAAGAATTTCACTCTACAATGTATCTTATCAATTCTTAGCAGTTCATTGTGTTTTCTGCTGCATCTTTGATGGACTACTACTCTGACTGTTCAGTGGTGATCAGCAGATCAAGATCCGGGACTTCCTGCGAAGATGGCTTGAAGCCTGATGCCCTTTTGTTGCAAGGCTTCTCTACATTGTAACAAACAAGCAAACCAAATTCGTTTCAAACTTTGCATGTTTTCAAAACTTTTTCAGTGTCACTTCTAACTTACAGTTTCCATATGCAGCCAAAATGAGAATTCAAGATTCTGTTTTAATTAGCACACACATGAGATTGCACACACACATGACATTGTTGGGGCTGACCCAGGGCTGTAGTGGTAAAATTAGAGGCGAGAACACGCTACCGGTTAGTTTTCCTAAACAAATTAGAGGTGAGTATACACTACAGTATTTTGTGAGTATACGCTATAGTATTTTAATATAAATAAATATAAATACTTTGTGAGGTGAGTATACGGTCTCCAGAGGTGAGTACACGCTGTATACCCACGTATACCCTTGACTACAGCCTTGGGCTGACCTGAATTTCAATTGGTCATGTAATGTAAACAACACATTGTATTGCATCTTCATGAGACCTACAAAAGTAACACGTAATCAATGGCTATTTGATCTGTACAGGCAGAATGAAGGGAAAGACCACTGGATAGTGGATATGCCATGATCAGTGAACCTACTGCTTGTAGCTCAGCCTCACCCATGTCAACTATAAAATACCTTTACTTATGAGGTCAGCCCCAACAACCCCATCCTCCAGCTGTCCCCATTACCTGCCCCTCCCCTTAGTGACTGACCCTACCTCTGATTCAAGTGTTGATGTCTTGTGCCTAAATCTAATTATTTATTCATTCATGATGAATTGTCTCAATTCCAGCATTTATTCCTGCCCATTACATTCACAGTACAGACTGGAGAAAAACGTTTATTGGCTGATGTTGATAATGTAAGAAAGATTATGCCTAACTGGATAATGATTTAAGATAAACAGTTAAATAAATACTAAGAAAGATCATAATTATAATTTCAGGACCCTTCACCACTAAAACAAGATAAGTCATGGGAACTAGCTTATTCACAGGTGCTCACCTCTACAAGAGTTTACAGGTGCAGTCATTATATACCTGGTGGTTTAATATTGCTGAGTTGTTTGCAGATAGTAAGCAGTTGTTCTTCCTCAATGTCGGTATCGGACGTTGTTATTATCGGACAGTTTCCTTCGGGTCTGTGTCGTGTTTCCCATTTCCCAAGAAATTTAGAGAAGTTTTCAGTTTTCATACTTGGTGTCTTTCCAGTCAATCCAGCACATTGTTCTGGCATATTTCCTGGCTCCTTTACCTTGACAGGTGTAGCACAAGGTTTAATGTCAACAGTGACTATGATTTCTTCACCTGCATTTTCTTCCACAGATGATGTTCTGAATCCTTGGTGATGATTTCTTAATGACTTGCCTAATTTCTCATTATCAGCTAAAAAAGATATGAATAATATTTTGAAAACATCTTTGATGTATGCATCAAATAAAAACATACTCAAAATCCCTCCCAAACTGGTGCCAAAGGTCTAAATGCCAGCATGCACTGCCAATCCGGAGCTATAACCATTGCGTTCCCCAGCTTAACCCTCCTGGATTTTGACCTAGCACCTAAACTAACCAAACAACCTGGTGCTTGATGACTTGATACATTGCCAATGAATAAGCTCGTCTCCCTGACATGGCTTGTGTGTGGTGTTGAATAATTTACGAGATATGCACTTACCTTACAACCCTGTGCATTTAATGGTATACGGGTCAAGCACTGAAAGGCATGTTTGATATAAATTTTACATACATTTATGGAAGGAATTCGTTTTACATTCTATAAGTCTTTTAAAAAAATTATATATTAAGATACAGAATTCTGCCTGCTGATCTAATTTACCTATAATGTGTATCTGTTAACAACCAAGTAAAATATTACTAGTTACCCAATTTGGGCTAGCTTATTCAAAAAAGAAACATTTCATGGAATACTACACTTATACAGTAAATGAAAACCGAACATGTAATCATTCAAAATGCCATCTTGAAATCCGCTATAGTGACCTCATAAGCAGAACTTGTTCTGTTAGTTGCGCCTTTTGATGCATTTTAGTATTCTGCTTAAATGAAATATAATACCGATTCGTTATTTGGTGTTCAATAAAAGGCTTTGAAAGCAATACAATTCAATACCTCGGCATCAACTGATGGAAAGCCGAATTGAGCACCTCTGAGTAGTTATCTTCCCGGGGCACCATACAACTCATTTTAATAAATTCATAACTATAAATATTAGCCTTAAGACCAAGTGCAAAGTCATTTAAGTGAAAGGTAGATTGTGAAAAAGGCCAGAAGCAAGTTCTTTTCCCTTTACCTCATCACTCAAAAGGAGGCTTGCAAAATGATGACAAAAATGGTGAAAATACTGGTAAATATAAATCCAGCATTGACACAGTGAATGAACTTTAATGGAAACTTTGGTATCTTTTCATGTTTTAATTGTAAATGCTTGTGAAAATAGATGTTAGCACCACACAAAACTGCATCAGTGAGACCGGTGTAATCACCGCTGCTATACTAAGTCAGGTCTGCAAGAGCCAGGCAGACTGGTCAGTTTTGGCATCAGAATCTGGAAACTGAGGCTAGCACAGACAGCTCTTTATGAGGCGCTTAAAAGACACAACATTAAGTGTCTGAATATTCACATACATAGTCACTGGATGTCTGGGTTTTAAATTATGTAATATCAGATTAATACAGTCAGAAACAGTGTTTTGTTGTCAACTCAAGCAACTTGAACACGAGTTGTGCTTAGTTTAGAAGGTCTTACACAGAACTACCTGGAAGCAAGTAACAACATGTACTATTGTCATGAAGCTCATAATTTGTCTCATGTCTTAAAGTTAAACCCATATTTAACACACTGTACAGTTTATTTTTAAATTTAGTGTTTGATGTTTCTGACAGTAAGAAGCAGATAAACAGTTTTGATATTTGTCATTGCAAGGTTGTAGATGTAAAAAGAATTATTCCTTACTATTGTTTGATGAAGCATGGTCAACCGACCGAGTTGATGTGCCCAAAAGGTTGCACAGGTCAGTGATGCGCTGCTTGAGAGCACCCATCGTAAACTGAACATCACATGGCTTACGGCTGAGCACTGCACTGCCTTTGTTGAATTGCATTGTTTCATTTAGAGATGCAACAGCCAACAGCGTCTTCTCTTCCCATCCCTACAGCAATACATTTGCAACTAAAAAATGCAGCATTTTCAAATCATCTGACAAATATACAAGGTCAAAGTCTCTTACACATTCTTAAGAGGTCAGTAAGCGTATATTGGTTGGTCAGCCATCATCTAGGTTCACCTACTTAACCGGAAAAAGAAAGCCTTCAACCACTCTTGGCAGCTTACCTAAACTGTTTGTTGATCCTGAAGATCTTCCATGTCCAATTCCAGTTTATTCTGTTACTTACAGAGATTTCTCAATTGCAAAGGCTTCAGTGCACCCTTGTTAGGTTAGCTCTCTTTTATTTTAAGATATAAATACAATGGCATCATTACTGAACTATTACCTTACCTGACTTTTAATTCCACATGCACTAGAATTTGCTATCAGCAATACCTGACTGTCGTGCGGATAAACACTCAGGCTGAAAGCAGATGCAATCTGGAGCCAATCTTGAGGTTGGAAGTCCTTAAGAGATTTCAAGGCCAACAGAAACAAATGAGATGCACAACTCAGATGTGCAGAAACTTTTGTCAGCATCCGGGTGTTTTGGTCCAAGTTGTCTATGGCTGACAGTATCTATTGAACAGTTAGGAACAATGCACTGAGTATTAAAGATCAGAACAACAGATGTTGACAGAGAGAAACAGGTGTCCTAAAGGAAACAGGTGTCCTAAAGGATTGTTGTGGTCAAGTTTGTGCCCAAGCCATATGCCCCTTCAAAACCAGGCTTGTGGTGAGTTTTTTATAGGCATGTTAATAAAGTTTTGCCTCTTTGTTTTAACCAACATGTTCCACTTTGCTGTGTATAGATGTCAAGGAAACAGCCAGCAAACAAAGTGGCATCATCTGATAAAACCAGAAAATCTAGCAACACAAGTTAAGACATTGAAGGATCTATCAGATGAAACTCAAACACAACAATAAACCAATATCCAGTGGACACAATGAATAAACCAATTTTCACATCTGTGGCTCCTACTATGATACTGATAAGCATGTCAAATAGTGCATAAACACCACTCACATAATGGAATATCAGAACAACTTAGTTAATGTCACTCACAAAAGTTAAGCTGTATGCGCATAAGATTGTCAGATAAGGTTAGAAATGAAAATAAAAGTTATACTTTCAGTAGTAAATTGAAAGACTTGTTACTATCAATTAAAAGCTGATTAATTTGTCTGTTTGGCTGAATTTGGTTTTGAACCCTGGGAAAAGCTACAAAAAGAAAATGCACTATCAATGGATGGGTCACCAAATAATCATAATTGTTTCTGATGTTTAGATATTCACTTAAACCTGCTTCTTATATTGATCAATAGAACAAATTCTGCTACCTGGTCAGAAACACAGATCAAAAAAAAGTAGTCAGATTTGGAAACTGACTTCATTATAAAGCAACATATAATAACCAAGTAAGTTTATGGTATGTGCATACATATCTAAACATTTAAAAATTATAATAGAATAAGAATGATTATTACTTTTTAGTAGAATAATCTTTGTTTTGGATATAAATGATCAGATGTGTCTACAAACTGTGGAGTTGTAAGTTTATGTACCGTATGTATGCACTGATATGTGTCCATGCATTATAACTGGACATCATAACATTTTAAAACTTTTCAAAATGTATGCTATATAACAAAAATAAATTTACATCCTTGTAAGTTGCCTCCAGTAACATCTCAAGGTTGTTAATTTTATTTGAAGTAAAATCCTTCATCGAGGTTAGCAGCTTCACTTGGACCTTACGAAACTGGATGGCATAGCTTTCAAGTGCTTTTTCCAGGGCTTTACATTTCTGGCCACACTAAAAGACAAACACAGACAAACAACTCACTGGTATACACAGGTACTACTGCTTACGAAGCAGACATGAAGTGACCATATTCAAACAGAAACAGCTGGCTTTCAATCTTAAATTTCAGCTGTTTGAAAGTATACCATTCCAATAACTAATAACTAATGTCCAATGTATTTTTACCTGAGGAATTTTTCAAAGGAATTTTTAAATAGTGAGATCAGAATTCAACTATGAACACCCTTTTCCACATTCACTTCACCTGCCAGGTATTGCCAAATATGAGACTTCTCTCCTCTCCACAATTCTAATGATCTCTCCTTGAACCTAGATCCCTAGCTCCTTCCACTCTCTTCTAATCCATCGAGTTACTGAATCCAACATTTAACCATTATAAGCATTTATAAAATGTTGTTAGATGCCTTTACCAATTAAAACTTCATTTTGCTTCGTTTCATACGAAGCATAGAGCTCTGTTCTACTGTAGCCAAAGAGTCATAGAAAAGTAAGGCAAGATAATGTGAGTTAAGCTAACACTAGTGTTAAATATGCTCATAAACTTTAGGTCTCGTTCTCTGGCTACAGCTATGGAAGCTATTCAGTCACTAATGAAATCATGGGTGTCAGCATGAATTTTTTTGGAGGGGGAATTTTTGTAGGAGGGTGGCAACATTTTTGTAGGGGAAGTAAAGCATTCGTTTTTGCATAGAATGAACACAGAACACATGACAACTTTAAAAATAAATTATGGTAAAGGACTTACCTAAATAATTAATTGTTTTTTGCATTGAAATCGTGTTGGGACTGTTGTAATAACCAAAATAATCAAAAGATTTTATTTTTGTAAAATATTTGCAAAATCCAGCGGGCAAATGCCCCCTTGCCCCTCCAGACGCCGATGACGGCTCACTCCAATCACAGTCATAGAAGTCATGGTCAAGCTGAAGGATCTTAAGGAATCTGAATCAGAGATACAAGGACAAAAAGTGAACATGTCAGCAGTCACTATGCTGCTAAAGCTAAAGTGAGCTAAAGTGTTATAAGTAAGTAAGTAAGTATGTTCTTACATACATTATAATAGGGCTACATCAAGCAGTCAGATTTCCAGAAATCATCTAGACATGAAAAAATCACCTCAAAATGTCTATCGATAACTTCAAAGTATTCGTTTATAGGCAAAGGCCCCTTGCAGGACAGCAACAGACACTGGGAAGTTGATGCTGACTCTTCATAGAACTTTGACAACCTGCTAAGCAGCTCATTTGCAATGTGCCAAATGTAAGGATAGTCGGAGCACTGCAAACGATAGTCTGAAACAAATAGTCATTCAACAAAAGTTCCTGAGATTCCGACAAAAGGCAGTTTTTTTATTGCAAATTATATTATTAAACTGACAGTAAGATCACTATATGTCAATTGCAGATATCTGAGCTCTGACAAATTCTGTGTGAGTCTTACATGTTGTTGTTTGGTGAAGGTTTCTGCATTCTCATCAGTTTACCACTAAATGTGGTTATCAAGCTGCAGCATAGGAACTATGTGTAACTTTGCCTAAAATTGTGAAATAGTCATCTGCAACAAGAATTTAGTAACTTTCCTTTACCTTTCTTCCAAAAAGAGGCTATACCATCCTCCTTGACAATGACCTTGGATTTCTATTGGTAACTTCTCTTGAAGCTCATAACTGTAAAACTTTAAATTTCTAAAGTGCTACTCTAAAGCTAAGCACAGGGCACCAGCTTATTCACGAGCTCTGTGTCATATCAGAAGGGTTGTCCAGAGATTGATGTCCAGTGGATGAAGCTGATTCTCAAGTACATTGTTTTACAACACACTTCGTCTAGCACTAACAAAGTGGAATCCCTATTATTTACATTCAATAAATAAAAGCAGTTTAGTATAAAGACTAATTCAAACTGAATGTATTTCCAGGTAGTTTGCTCACTTACAAAGAACTACTTGTGCGTACCTTAGTGTAAATTAGCCATACCTAAAAAGGTAACACACAACACTTTTGTGAGGAACTTAAAGGAGCTATATTAAGTGTCTTGATACATACAAGACACACATGTAATACACAAGCAGTTTACACAGAATCAGTACCATGGATTATCATACAGTGTGCATTGATGATCTTTAAAGCGTAAAGAAATTAGACTATGGACCTTCTAGCCAGGGATGTAAGTTTGGTCTAAAAAGTGGGGGGGTACCAATTGCTTACATACACAAAGCAAGATGGAGACTGCGATCTCTGGGAAGGCTCAATAATAAAATATTGATTTGCATTGTTTAAAAAGTGGGGGTACGGTATCCCCAGTAAAAAAAGTGGGGGTACGGGTACCCCTCATACCTCCCACAAATTACGCCTATGCTTCTAGTGTATACATACTTTGGCTTTTATCCACAAAGAGTGTGATTACCGGCTCCAGACCATAATATTGAAAGCCAAGCATGTTTCGTTGGTTGGAACCATCACCAAGCAGGTCTAAAAATAAATGTTAAATAATGGTAAGCATAATATGAGACAGTTTGGTATAAATATGCGATTAACTGAGTGACTATATTTCTATTTCTACCATTCTTTTTCATCTGAAATCCTACAGTGAGGGCTCACTGTATGTACAGAAATACTTTTGATATTTCATCTTGCTGATTTCAGCTATTTGCCTCTGACTTAAGTTTGACATCCAGCACATTAATTTCATTATTATTATGGGTCAAGTTCAGTATTATCCAAGTCCTGCTTCCTTCAGTCACATAGGGTAGGCTGGAGGCAGAGGTCGAAGGTCAGAAGTCATCAAGAACTGCAGGCATTCAGAGCCACTTCACAGGAACTGGTCGCTGCAGGCGGCAATGCAGACCTTCTTCATTGTTAGTCTGTTTTCCTCCTCCTCTTTTTGTTTATATAATAAAGCACTTTGGTTCTTCATTGTTGATTACAACTGTTTATCAATTGTTGACTCTTGTTAAACATCTAGAAGTAGGCATCTTGTATAAGCTTATAAATGCTATTTGCACTTTTTCTCTGTCAAGTGGTTTATGTGCAGAAAACATTTAAAGCAATGCAGGTTTTCTAATGAAAAAGCAGGAGTAACCCATAAATTTATTTTATAGCTAAAAGCAACAATACCTGAAAATAACTTCTCCAAACTGACTGCTGGTTTGTTGCTCTCAATGGTCACATTGTATGAAGCTAACTTTGATGGCTTGCAAGCCCTGGCCACTAGAGTCAAAGGCAGAACCATAGATGAGGTGACAACTCGTGGGCTACCTATGAAAAGGTAATGAAAAGTATGTAAAATAACTGTTTTATATCACTCGGTTGAAACAACCCTTGATCAACCCTAGTCATGAAAATACGCAGGGTTGAGAGGAATTTTGGCTTGAATTACATGCAAGAGGAAGAGCGACAACCTCACCAAAACTATGCACAATGAAATCCATTGGCATCCCATTAGACATTGAATATTAGACATTGAATCACCATTTGGCTCCAGAGTACATCATCAAATTATGCATGTCAATTTCTTTATTCCACAACTCTCTTCATTTGCGTTTGGCAACTTACATGGAACTCCATGATCCAGCAACAATACTGGGGTAAGTACCTGATATGGTTCAAGGTGTTTTTGCTGTTGCTGAACCATCTGTCTGAAACAGCCTAGTGCCTGGCATCCCCAACCACAAGCAGTCAATCAATTGATTTAGAATAGGACTTAAAACAATTGAACAATCAAATTCCAATGACTGAGCGAGTCCATGACAGCCAAGGCTGTTAGGGTCATGGAGTTAAAAAGCCCATATAACAATAGTAAAATAATAATAATTATATCATTAGTACATTGGGAAAAATTCTAATAATCAAATGCTGAGGAAAATATAGTCAACCTTGAAGATTTAAGCCCCAGAATACAAGTCCACAATTACATAAATCCAAGAAATAATGGTAGTGGCCCACTTAAGTGAAGTTGGATATTGAAAAGAGTCCAACTAAGCTAATGCACTGACCAAATGCGTTGACGTAAGTTGCGACACAGGTTAAATCTAGTGAGACAGGAAGCATACTGTACTCCATAAAGCACGTAGAAGCACAGCTAAAACCATCTTCATCTACAGAAGAAAAACACATACAGCGCTTCAAAATGTCACAGGACAACACAATTTTTGCAGTTTTTATTCAACATCCAATTCAAAATAATATACTGGTGGCCAAATCCTTTTGTGAACAGACTCTGCATTACTGTTTGAATCATCTGCAACAGTCCATTTGGTTTATCTTTTTTGCCTCTTCTGAACTGGGTGATCTGTATAAACTATGGCCTAGTGAATCCTCTTCAGTGGCTATTCCATCTTCTTGAAACCATCTTTCACCCACCATTTACACTCATTTGCTGCGCCTCACGATGCCAAGATTCAATCATTTCCACAGAGTCCGGTGAGTGGCTTCACTGTAATGGAAAAGATGTCAATCTCAACTACACAGTACCACAGAAATCATTAGGTAAGATTCAATCTCTAATCTCTACTGAAGTCGAGCGTCACTCAAGTTTGCTTAACACAACAGCACTCAATTACATCAATTCACCTCATTTAAAAGAATTTTGCCAGTATTTCTTACCAACCCAGAATTGGAATTGAATGTGCAGACTGGTCAACCTTCAAAGGCGGCTGGACAATGATGCGCAATCTTATATTTTGCAGAGTACCAATGCCTGCTTTCACTTTGAGATGAACCTGCACCACAGAAGAAAGAGTACTTTGGAGAACACAATAGATCAGGTTAACTAGCCAAACACAATAGATGGCGATGTTTGCAAATAATAGAAGACACTGCAGTGTACGGTATGTAATCGCCTATCGTCGTTCCCCATTGTCGATACTACATGCGTTTGGAACTCTGAATTTGTCATCATTTGTCAACTCTAGCCGGGATACTGTTGGTTGGGTCTGCACGTGTGTGTGTGAACTAACCACTGGTGACTCTTATGGTTATCTCAGCAATGTTTGCTAACTGATAAATGTTCTGTACTTAATGACATTTAACATTGTATACTCGTGTAGGCTGGTGCAGAAAGCACCTGTAACTATTTTTCTGAAGTGGTGCTATATAATTTTTTTAATAAATAAATAAATCAAAATAAACAGCTATAGCTAAATACCACCAATCCATTGCACTTCTACCACATGTGTATGTGCTTATGAACTTGCACAAGAAAATCGAAAAGTCTTACTGTAACTGTAATTGAAGGCATTCTTTCAGCATCTGCAACTTTTGAAGCACAAGACTTCTACATAGACAAGCATTTTATAGTTAAACACTGAACTGTTAAAATGAATCCATAACCTAATATATCTTATAATCTCTGCAGCTCTAGTATCTGATGACACATTCTTACTTCTAAATTCTAGTAATGGTCTTTAATACCCAGTAAATTAAAACTTTGTCTGGCTCTACTGAAAGGAAAGCTGCAGCAAGTTATGTTGCTGGAACCTAGTGTACAATTTGACTAATGTCTGGCAACAACACAATTTTTAAAAGCAGAGTTGAAATCCTGTAAGTTAAGCAACATGTTGTTCTGTATTTAAATTCTGCTGAATACATAGGCTTTTACAGGTTCCTCGCCTCCGTACATCATTTCGCATGTGTTGGGCTCGTTTGTGTGCATTGGAACTTAACTCTTGTAACGATCTTCCTTAAAACACATTTTCTGTTTACCTTAATTGCACTTGTTTATATCAGCTAGACAGCCATTCAAGGAACACTTTAGGGAAGGGCCTACAAGGCACCAAATAATTTGTTTACATTATACATCATTGCTGTTGTAGTTATTGTAGTACTGTGAGCCTTAAGTGCAGCATCTGAATCCTCACTTTGATTTAACATCACTCTATCGTTATTATCCTCTATTCTAAATTCCTGTGGCTTACATCTACTCTTCCAGATCATATCATTACCACTCTCGAGACAGTGAAAGGAATTGTTGGCTGGTGCCATACTTTAGATCTTAGTTCCAGTTCGTAAGAAAAAATCCATATGGAATGCCCAAACAGATGAGGCTGATCTCAGATTTCAGCCTGCCTTTTACGTAAGTAAGAAATTTCTTTGATTAATACATTATGTGTTTTTACACGAGCAATAAAGAATATTAATTGTTATTAATCATTCAACACGAAATGTGTCGATTATAATTATTAAGACATTATGTGTTTTTACACGAGCAATAAAGAATATTAATTGTTATTAATCATTCAACACGAAATGTGTCGATTATAATTATTAAGACATTATGTGTTTTTACACGAGCAATAAAGAATATTAATTGTTATTAATCATTCAACACGAAATGTGTCGATTATAATTATTAAGACATTTGTTGAAAAAGCTGGTCTCCTTACAGGTGGGTAGTCAAGGGCTGATGGCACTTCAACAGATATTTCTATTTCTTCCCGTTTATTTGCATTCATAAATGAAAAATCTGCATGAAAACATACATTTTTCAAAGTTAGTGAAGTTCAGATCAACAGGGTATGAGAATTGTAGAAAAGACTGGGGGGGGGGGGTTAGACCATGATTCAAGTGGAGTTGGGGTGTGCAATGAAGGCTTAACTATGGGGTCCTAAGAAAGACTGGAGATTGAACCCCCACCCCCTGACAATCCTCACCCTGGATCAACCTAGGAAAATTACATGCATGGAAACATGATATTGCCACTGACATGACCACTGTCATCATCTGATTCCTAGAGACAAATGCTAAACATCATATCACAAATCATTATTTATATGAACTTAAAATCTAGAATATTGGCAAAACTGTAGACTGATGTATCATACAAACAAAGCAGGCAGACAATGTGCTATATTTGTAACACTTATTGTGAATGTTCAGCACTATGAACTGAATTTGCATTTCTCAGATTCAAAAATGCCATTTACCTGCTTACCTATTTGAACACACACAACATGCAGAAAGTTATAAAAGGTAGAGAAGGCCAAATTTAAACTTTATCAACATAGGCAAAACTAAGTTAAAGTTGTGCTACCTTGATTGGTTTCCAGCTGACAGATTTCCTTTGTAAGGCTATTCAACTCAGAAATAAAGTGAGCATTATTCTTCAGAGTCGTGAGAGATCGTGAGGCTGCTGAATCTCCGAGCGTCGTTCCAAGGTATGTGCACAATAGAACACCATCATCACCAACTGTTACAATTAAGCCACTTAGGTTTCTACAGAAAATTCAAAACTCTGCCAACAGCGTTCACATGACACATAATCATTGTGTTAATCCTTTAACGATTACAGGGATTAGTTTTCCAAGCATTTTAGTTCAAGCTCGTCATTAAAGGGTTAATTATCAAACACTACTAGTAATTTTTGCATCTTAAATGCAACTGGTGATCAGAATTCTCTCAGGTTATAAACATTACACTAATGAATAATACTGTACAACAGTGTATATCCTTAACAGTAATGCTTGGCAACAGCAGAAATTAAGGAGGCCAGATAGACAACACTTGTTTAGTAATAAAGCAGCCAATGTGGCCAAAAGCAGATGAGGCCTAAGTTGAAATCATGGTAACAAAAGAAAACTGAGTTAGTAGCAGTACATGATGAGTGTGCTTTGATGCCAGACGAAGCACATTAATTAAATTTCTAAGTTTTAGTGTCTGCTGCCTTTAGAAGTGAAGAAAATATGCTGAGGCATGTGTCAAGCATATACGTGTGGGTATATGCCTGCACACAAACTGTAAACCAACAGACTACATTACATTACCCCTCTCGGCGTCTCGCGCACTCTTTCGGGGTCTCGTGAACTGGGAGCGCCTCTGAATGGTCTATACCGCGAGAGGCGCTTTATAAATGCCCATATACAATACAATTACATTATATTATATGCCAGAATAAACTGCAAACAAAAGCCAATTTCTTACAGTATACTCTAATCATATTTATGATCTAGAAGGTATCCAGTATCAACAGCACCAAGCCACATGATAATCATATAATTATGATTTGTATAAAATATGCATCTTACCTGAAATTGCCCACCTTAACCTGCCATGGTATGTGAGGAAGCTTTGCAGACCACAAAAGTCTTGTGTTTTGATGAACCATCAAGGTCTTGGTGTTCGTCCCAACGATGTATAAAAATTCACTACAATCCGTGTCTGTAAACACACACAGAGTCTGCTTAATTTTCTGTGGCTAGTTTTCCTCAAAAATTCCTTTATAGTTTTTCATCACAAAATTCTTCCCGACATTTTAACTCCAACCACAGAGAAAGATGCACATTCTTAATTAGCTTTTAGATGAAAATGTTAATTTCTTACATTTATACAAGGCTAATTAATATCTACCAACAAAGATTAATTAGTGGTGCCAAGCAATTGTGCATGAAAACATACTCAAGTCCCTGCTTGCACACTTACACATCGCATGGGAGGCCTGAAACCACTCCACAATCCACATGCCTAGTAATGTGGGTGATCAATAGCTGATTACTGATGCTTGAGTTCAGTATGCACTTCAACCACCACAGTATAACATCTCCCTCAGCAAATACTACTACATCACTAGCTGAATGCTTTGAGTTTCAACCAAGAAACAGACAATGTTAACTTTCTGGAAAGCTCTTGGTCAAGCAGTCACCAACATCCCCAAATCACATTTATAATCCAGTTCTCAAATCTCTTCAATGCCTTACGGACCCTGGCACATCCGTTACAAAATTGTAACTCACATCTATGACGTTCTTCAAACTTCTCAACGTTCTTACATTTGCAAGCTGCAGACTACCAACTGCCATCTCTCTCACCTAATGCTGTACTTGCTTTGTCCATGCCTTTATCAGTAGTAGGATTGACTACTGCAATGCCATATATGTAGGCCTCGTTTGGGATTCACTGGACAGCTTGAATGCATGCTGCATGCAGCTGTTAGACTCATTGGTAGCATATCAGAATTTTACCATATCTTGCATTTCATGCATGACATAGGGCCTACTGAATTGGCTGCCTATTTCCCAGCTTACTGAATTTAAAATTTTAATTTGGGTTTGGCAATGCCAAATGGGGAATGCCACAGGCTATTTACACAAGCTATGTTGCCCCATTTCAGGTTTGACTGACCGCAGAAAATTTCGTTCCACTGCTTGGGGAGAATTAGTTGTTCCATTTGCATGCACCTCATTGAAACAGCATCCTTTCTCAAATTCCAGAATTGCTTCTTCATCTATGCTTTGCCAGCACTTTTACATTTCTTTACATTACAACCTCTAACTCAATCAATGATAAGCTGCAACTGACTCACTTGTGGCATATGCAGTAAAACAAGTTGGAGAGTAGTCCAATTTCAGCATAGTTTTCAGTTTTCCATCATGAGAAACAACAAAAATGCTCCTTTCTCCTGATAAGAAAATACAGAAATCAATATCTCAATTACACTGAAATGACTGAATGTCTTCATCAGTGTAGGTTTCCTCAGAGTCAAGGGCTTGGTGTTGATTAATTGTGACATTTGGTTTCTGCCACAAAATATGGCAGAAGCATCCAATAACATGACAGTCTAACTTTACAACTGAATGGAAACCATCTCACAATCAGACACAAAAACACAAAACACACAAGCATATAAACATGCACTTATTCTATACCCAAGTTAACTATGAAGCATAAGTGGAGCAGGGGTCTCAAAATGACTTTTTGCCCTGGTGTGGTTTGAACCCTTGACAGACAGTAGCATATTAACCACTAGACTGCCATACATTCCAGCTAAAGTTAAACTGAATTGTAAAAATTCACCAGTTTAATCTAAAACGCTTAATAATGAAAATAACAAACCTAAAACTGCAATTTCAGTGTTTTTAGAAGATGTCACCACATTTATCTGCAGAGCAGCTTCACTCAAGTTGACAGCCCAGTCGCACTGTTGAACAATAAAACAATAGCACCATATAGTTGAACTGAAACAAATATAATGCCCAACAATAGTTCAGAGTTGCACCCTAAAACATGGCAACAGGAAATATTATTATATTATAGGCAGAAGAGTATCTCTAGGCAAATTTTCAGCTTATATTTAATAGATAAGCTACATATTTTCCAATCTAGACTTGAATAAACAACAGGCTAGACCTTGACTTTTTAACAGTTTATTGTAACAAAACTGAACACTTATGCACAGAAATGAAATAACAGCCAGACTTCTATGTATACCTTGAAAACTAACTTCTTAGTGTGTCAAGAGAAAAAACAACCGGCCTCTGTTCTCTGTCTGTTGAAAGCAGGGAGCCAAATCTCTGATCTCACAACCTCATGTGAGGTAAGCCAAGGATCTCTGAACATATAGGAGCCCATATACTAACTCCCCTGGACACAACAGCTAATCCTCATCCTCTTTTTAAACTTAATGCCTCCAGGCAGCAATATTACAAATAATCAAGTCTTTACCTGCAGGTGGCCTTTACCTTTCCTTCTTTTATAGAATGGTGTATTGAAGGCTTGGAATCATCCCTTCAATCCTCATACAAGTTCATGTTGCACCTTTTGCTTAGCATCAATTCTCTTTGGACGACAGTGGAACAACCAGGGTCCCATACAGTGACAACCTTCTGTTGTCAGAACCAACCTTCCACAGTTGGCACTTGGATTTACTTTAAAAATATTTTACCACTAGCTGGATTACCCGGCGTTGCCCGGGGTTATAAGTTTCACACCACCACCACCACCACCACCACCACCACCACCACCACCACCACCACCACCACCACCACCACCACCACCACCACCACCACCACCACCACCACCACCACCACCAACAACAACAACAACAACAACAACAACAACAACAACAACAACGACTGCTTGGCAATCTTGGCAGTCGCCCTCTGGCGGCGACTGCTTGGCAGTCTTGGATGCCCTTGTGGCGTCTGGCGACGTCTGACGGAGACTGCTTTGTGGCGGAGACTGCTTCGAAAGTCTTGTAGACGCCTTCTGGCATCTAGCGACCTCTGCCGTGGAGTGACTGCTTCGCAGTCGCCCTCTGGCGGCGACTGCTTCGCAGTCTTGGATGCCCTTGTGGCGTCTGGCGACGTCTGACGGAGACTGCTTTGCAGTCTTGTAGACGCCTTCTGGCGTCTAGCGACCTCTGCCGTGGAGTGACTGCTTCGCAGTCGCCCTCTGGCGGCGACTGCTTCACAGTCTTGGAGGCCCTTGTGGCGTCTGGCGACCTCTGGCGGAGACTGCTTCGCAGTCTTGTAAACGCCTTCTGGCGTCTAGCGACCTCTGCCGTGGAGTGACTGCTTCGCAGTCGCCCTCTGGCGGCGACTGCTTCGCAGTCTTGGAAGCCCTTGTGGCGTGTGGCGACCTGTGGGGGAGACTGCTTCGCAGTCTTGTAGACGCCTTCTGGCGTACAGCGGAGACTGCTTCGCAGTCTTGTATACGCCTTCTGGCGTCTAGCGACCTCTGCCGTGAAGTGACTGCTTCGCAGTCGCCCTCTGGCGGCGACTGCTTCGCAGTCTTGGAGGCCCTTGTGGCGTCTGGCGACCTGTGGGGGAGACTGCTTTGCAGTCTCCCGTGGACTGACTGCTTCGCAGTCGAAGAGGGTGAACCGGGCGTTGGCGTGTTAAAGAAAACGCCAGAAATCTAGCCCTCACTGCCGGTCTGTAGTCGGCCTCGCCCTTAGTAGAGCAGACTGGTTGTTTGATATACTGTAAATAATTTAGATCTTTGTCTTTGAACATACATGTGTTAAAATTTTGCTGTAAAACGATGAATATACTTCGAATCGATCGTCATTATATTTTGTGCGAAAGTAAACAACTTACGCGCATTATTAGTGACGTTGGGGAATACCGGCGCCATAAATAGAACCGCGGTGTCGTTAAGCAGATTATTAATGACGTTGTGGAATACCGGCGCCATAAATAGAACCGCTTGGCAGTGGAATAGGCGAGCTTGCGCGTTATGGACGGTCGGGTGGGTAGCGTTTTGGGGCATTTTCACCATGGTAGGGTTGAAAACGGAGGACGCGAACCCCTCCACTGGGTGTCCGAAGCCGAGGCCGACACATTAGTGAAGGTTTCGAGTGAAAAGGTGCAAAATTGTAGAAGTTAAGCCCGGTCAAACAGACAGACAGACAGACAGACACACACACAGACACACAGAAAGCTGGCTTTATTTATATAGATAAACTCAGGTGATGTTAAATCTGTGACTGAAATCAACAATTCGTTTTTCTATGAGCTGGATCCTGGTTAGAGAACTATTCATGACTGATCATGTGAGCTCCTTCAACCTGTGCAATATGTTGCTTAGTGCCACAGTGGTACTAATCTGAAACAATTAGGACCAATGTGGCACTAAACAACATATTCCTTCATCTTGGTGCATCTCGACTACTGCAATTCCACCTTTGCAAGCTTGCCAAAGTTCAGAATCTGTCATCTTCAGTTCACTGGCATTAGGCAACTGTGCCACTCAACTTTTGTTCTCCGAACAAGGACAACAGAAAGACAATGAACAACGAACTAACGCTAATCTGCCCAAATTCTCTCATATATCTCACTGCAGAACAGCAAAACTTCAGGTGAGGAAAGAATAATGTCAAAGAACCTCTTCCTGGGATGGAATTACTTGGTTTGCTCCACCTCTACATACAAAGCAGCTCTTTGCTGCAACTTAGAGTCAACTGTGTGGGTGATCATTGTGCTCTGCTGTTTGTAGAGATACCACACTTCCATACAATGATATCAGCCAATCAAGTCTTCTCCTCTGTTGGACCTCCCTCTTTGAACAGTCTACCACTGGATAGACTGTATGTACTGTTTCACTTGACTCAACAACCTACCAAACACATTTAGTAAGATAGACATGTGCAGTGCATTTTTGGAAGTACTTAAAATGCACCCCATCCAGGGTCTTGATACATACATAAATACATACCGACCAGTAAAATAACTAATATCATGTAGATGATGGCAGACATAGTTGGTAGACGAATACACCCAAGAAATTCTCAAGGGGCTTTCGCTGTGAAGCACAAGTTTTGTGCTGTTTTGCATAGCATAGCCTCCTGACAAAGGAATTAAATTCACTTTGGAAATTATATATCTTACTGAGACTCTTTTTCCAGTGCTATGTGGTTCGGTCCAAGACTGGGATTGAGCAGAGGCCACAAGCATCTGAAATCTAGCATAACACAGACACAAAAATTCCTTTGCTGGTGAAAAGTAAAACTTTTAAAAATCACTTAAACATTGATAATTAATCACTGGTTATAAAAACACCAGTACATGACAGAGTTTCATTTGGCTAAGATACATTGTATTTAATTACTACATGTCATGCAGTTAATTTCTTTACTGCATGAAATATAGTAACTGATTATTGAAAATGTGTGTGGAGCAGAGTCAAATGCACCAGTAAGTATATGCAATGGTAGACTGTTCCAGGACAGTCCAACACAAGAGACATCACAATGGGCTTGGTGGGATGTGCAGAAGCAGGGCACCAGTAAATCCATATCTATAGGCAGCACAGTAAAAGCCAACCTGGATTCCTGAAGACTGGAACACAGAGCTCCTAACCTAGACACTGTAGACAGTGCCAACAAGTGAGGAACATCTCAGCAAAAGGATCTTGAATGTAATTCACTCAGCAAAGGAGACTGCTGTACATAGAGTTTCTTTCTTGCCATATCTTGGGACATAATGAATCAGGTGGCAGAGTTAAAGATGGACTGGAGCTGGTGCAACCGGATCTGCAGCAGCCCTGCAAGACGGACAGGAATTCTAGTGATCAAGGAATGTCCGACTGAACGAGTGAACGAGTCTCTGTTGTGCTAAACAATAGACTGCGCTACATGACCTGTATCTGGCACAGCTGATAGAAGCAGGACTTCACCTAGGTTATGGCCCACGAACTGTTGACATGAGTTAAGGGACCAATGACGTCTGCATCTATGCCCATGATTCAATTTGCAGTTCAACATGCATAATTCAAAATCTGTTGTTGAGCAACGCAAGTCAATTTAATGGTTGTTTCGTTGTTCAGTTTTAAAGTAGTATTAGGAATACACGCAAAGTGACGCAATTGATAAATAAGTGATCATTTTATCTGAACTAATCAACCTATATATTGTGAATATGTTTAATTTCTTCTTTTCAAATAACATACGCAATGATATCTTATCTAATTACAATGACAATGCCAGCTACACAGACAAGACCACATAGCAATATAAGCTCTAAGCCACCACCTGTAGCATTCCAGCTGATGATTTGATGAGACTGCTAGGATGCTGTCAGCAACTGGCAAATATGCAATTGGACCAGGAAGAAGAGCATCAGGCAGCAAATGACTGAAGAGAAAATTGTTTTCATCAAAGAATGACAAAGTTCCATCCAACGACTGTACACAAATTAGCTCTCGACCTAAACAAAATTACAGACACTCTTAATCATGAGTAACAGAAAGTAACACTGTAACACTCTAAGAAGGTTTTGTTATAATAGGGCTGGCTTCTAAAGCCAAATTAAATTTGGTACTTACACTTGTGACTGCCTTGTATCACAATAGGTGCTTTAATGCTGTGTGCTACAATGAAGTGTGTTATATAAGGTGCATTATAAATGATGTGCATAACAAAGAGGTTTAGTGCACAGCTACTATTAACCCAGTACAGGAAAGCCAGTTCAAACAGATGCATCTTAGGTCAAAATCAGTAGCCATTTGTTCAGTCATCTCATTTGGAGTTACAGTTATACTGTTCTAGGCAATAACTATAGTATGTCGAACCTTTGAATTGATGAGTATGTATAGTTGTATGTATAATGTATTAAATTCAATTCAAATCAATTGAATTCAATTCATAAGCTCTACTGCTCACCAAAATACAAGTTCATGTTACAATTTGTTGTTGTAGTTCATGGGAGTTAAATATCATAAGTCTGTCAGCAGAACAATGGCAAACACATGGAGTACATATATATGGCAGTGTAAAATATACTTTGAGAATGAATCCTGGTTCAATCTGAAATAATCAACTCATTCTGAAGCCACGTAAACCATGTTAAAAGCTGTCATGTTTATGCTTTATCAAATACAACTTTTCATACCAAATTGGGCTTCTTAGCAGTAAAAACATGTGTTGTTTGAGCAATTAACTTTCCACACTTCATTTCATGAGCAAACATGGAAAACCAAGTTTCAAAAATAGAGCACCATTTTTTCGCAAAGCAAATGCACGAATGCAACCCACATATGAAAAATGCAATGTTTAAAGTTACCTTCAACTTTTCCAGATGAGTTCCCATTTTTATGGTTCATTTTTCCAAATGAACCACAACAAAAGTTGTATGCACTTTTTTGCAACAGGTGATCATACTTCAAAATGAGTTCACACTGAAAGCCATGCGACACAGCTCCAACCTTCACTGTTCACAAAATAAAAATCAGTTTTAATTTACCATTACTTTCTTGATCTATATTTACCTGGATGATTATGTCTTCTGCCAGAGTGTGATCATAGACCTTGTGGATTTAGTAATGCAAATTTAAAAGATTAGAGTTGGCTAGTTCAGTGATGTATTGTATGCCTATATTGCCGTTGTGAAAGTGCACAAGGCATCAAATGAAGGCACACCTTTATGCCTCACCACAATGTTGGTCAATTTTAAGATGTACAGCCAAACACCCAGGCGTCATATAATTACCATTGACTGAAGTCTTGGGCATTATGATGGTGGTGCTACAGAAGTAATTTGATTTTATTAATAGATCTTATAGGAAATAGAATAGACAAACTCAGTAGACTACAGACAAATTTCATAGTTACCCCAGTACTATGAAGTGCCAGCCAGTCTGTAAACATGCGAAACATGATGGCATTTTTCTTATTATTGAAGCCTCGTGCAGCACCAGTGTTCTTCTGCTGTAAGAGGTGTAAGTTACTTACTGGACAGTGTTCAAACTACGGTACATCTGGAAAGGCCAAGAAAGTCCTTGAATTATTGATGACCATTCTACTTTGGTGACACTCTCCATTCTACTTTGGTGACACTCTCCATTCTACTTTGGCGACACTCTATGACCAGCAGCAGAAAACATCGTCCTCCACATACCAGGTGGTAGAGGGATGCTTGGATGCAGCATCTTCTGCCAGGAACATGCTGCCTAGAACCTGCAACATGACCTTCTCAGCCTCTCTTTGCCTCTTGTCCGCAAACGCTTGAAGACCATTTTGTTCAATTGTGGTTTCATTGTGTTAGGTCGGGATGTCTCTGACGAGTCTCTCTTGAAGTGGCACTATATAAATTTGCAATTACCACTACCATTGCTTAGGCATTTTAAAATACCATACAAAAAGCACAACCTGTCAGCAAGTAGACCGACAACTTGGAAGGATGTAAGACCGCCAAATGCACTGCAGAACTCCTTGACACAATAACAAAAAACATAAATTTGTTAAAAGAGTGCTGAAGTGTAGTGATGCAATTTTATGTCACATACTTATATTTTTAACATTTAAGTAACTCTAACTTCTAATATAATACCTTTCAGCAGCCCTTAAAACATGTGGTTTTGTCATACTACAACAATATTCAACATTTAAGTCGTTCTTTCAAATGAGATGGTAAGTAAAAGTAAAGTAAGTAAGTATATTCTTTACTAAACGCTAGCAAACGCACAGCGCTTTACATACAATATTACACAAAGAGGAAAGAAAAATATAACCGTAATAATGACGTTAGATTATAAATGAAATAATAGCAACAGAGCCTAACTGTACAGCATCCTACCCAGAAAACCTCGTCGGGTAAGGGAGTCAAATCTAGGGAGAACCAGATTATGAGAACGGGGGCGCAAATCATACCCGGTCTTTAGAACAGGAGGTAGAAGGTCGTGGAGGAGGTGACTAGGGTGAAACACTTCCCAAAGCAGGAACACATTGTGTGTGTTCAGATGAAACGCAATGCATCAATCAATCAACAAAATCAATCACATTTGAGCACTGTATCAATGAAGCATTTTGTTTGTACTATACAAATAAATCAATTATTTAAACTGTGGGCCTCAGAGATAAATTACTCTGCACTATATAATTGGATAAAATTACACTGTAGCCATATATCAGTAATTGACTAATTGAGTGATGCATTGATATCAATGAAAAAGATTTCCATTCTACTAACGATATGAAATTTCCTGCTTCAACCTGAAGTACAGGTGCCTTCAGCTGAATTTCGCAAAGCAGATCATCTGCCTTATATCCCATCCAGCCACCATTTGCTCTGGTACAATAAGGATGAAATATGCGCAGGCAGCCTTCATAGTCACACACAACGATCTCATCTGTCCAGTTCAAAAGTAAAAATCATGTGGCAATGGGTAAGTGTTCAAATTCAGTAACTGTTATATTGTTTTATTATAATACTAAATGCATTTTTGATGCAACCATATACTGAATATCAAAATTAAGGTAACAAAACTACATTAATCTCTGAGTAGCCCCCTTGAAGGGTTGCTGTATAAATACTCGAATGAATTAACTTCATCAGTTTAGGGATTCAAACTGTTCTGAAAAGTCATTGCTACACTTGAACATGAAGATCAACCATAAGCCTACTAAGCCGACTGAAGGAAGAAAGGACACTACAACAAACAAAAACACAACTCTTATTAATTAGTAACTTCTACCATGCCACTGCACAAGGCATCAACTGATAGCACACCAAAACCAAGCCATAATCAGATCAATATCCAGAAGATCAGTCCAAATAAGACAGAGAGGCAACCAAATAATTAAATCAGATGACTTTGTTGAATAATAGACTGGCATCAAATTCAAATACTGAGTTTGGCCAGCACTGAATTTTTGTGAACTACGAGCCCTAATTTAACACATCTTTGCTGAACAGGAAGCAATGATTTAAGCACAAGTAAGTAAGCAAGCAAGTAAGTATGACAAGGGTCATATGTTCAATTGTTCATATCTAGATGTTTTAGTGATAGCCCTAGTCAAAGAGTTCTGAACATTTTGGACTTTCATCATGTTTGACTTTGTGATAACAAGCAAAGACAGTGACTCAAGACCAACAAGTTTGCCATAGAAATTCTTGAAGAAATGGGGACAAATCACCTAATTCTGCATATTGTTGTGAATGAGTTTAGAGATTCAAATTTGATGTCAGTCTTTATTATTCAACAAAGTCATCTGATTTAATTATTTGGTTGCCTCTCTGTCTTATTGGTCTGATCTTCTGGATGTTGACCTGATTATGGCTTGGTTTGGTGCGCTATTGCTTGATGCCTTACAAATACCTTTTATATCATACATTTGCATACTTACAGTGAGTTGAGCTTGCACTTGCCTTTCAGTTCTGCACTTGTGGTTCAAATCCCAGTGCATAATGTTAACTGACACTGCAGCTGGACAGAAATGTCTACTCCTCAGCCAAAATAATTTACATATCCTGAACCACACTTTCCTCATTCTCATCTTATCTCAGCCAGTGACCAGCTGAATATTCAGGTACATGTAAATCAGTCTTTGTAATGACGTCAGGTGACTTACGATATCCTTTGTTTACAATGTCAGCCAAACAGAGACATCCAAAACCAAGTTTCTCTGATGAACCAACATTCACAGACCACCAGTCCAGTGCCCTGAAAAGTGACATTTCTGAAAGCACAATAGAAATGCGCCTTTACAGAAACTCTACAGAAATAAGATTCTCAGGTTAAAGGATCGATTTAGCTGTGGCACAAATGTGACTACAGCAACTAAACCACAAGACAACTGAACATTTACCTTCCAACCTGTATTGGCACTCATATAATAACCTTGAAAACATTGCATTATATATTCACTAGGGTGGCTCATTCACCTTCTCAAACTGTTCCATTTTTACGGACAATCACACTGTACAAAACCATCTTTTCATTTGTACTTTGTACAATATTTAGGGGTAGGGCCAAAACTGTAAATTTTACTTACTGATTCATGTGAGAGCTTGGAATAGTGCAGAAGTGTCCAGCAGCGTAACTAGGACTTTTCGTTTGGGGGGGGGCTTAAGCCTTGAGTATGGCAACATTTATACAGTGTTCTTACGAATTTATTGCCGTAAGGATACAACAGCTTGATTTGTTTGGGGGGCTTCAGCTCGTTTGAGGGGCTTAAGAACCCCCAAGCCCAACGCTTTTTACGTCCCTGGAAGTGTCACTGAATGACTTCAAATTGTAATTGTGATCAAGAATTTGTAATATAGCGCCACTCAAAGTCAGAAGCATCTTCACTGATGAAAAGAAAATAAAGCTCATAGGAAAACTGTGAAGATACCCACAAGCTGCTGTTTCTCTGGCCAATAGCAAGAAGTTTGCATTTGTTTAGGATTTGATTGGATCTTTACCACTTGTGAGCTTGGAATAGTAAACCAATGGCTATACAAGTGCAACCATTTACAGCATTAGCATCAGCTGATAAATCTAAATCAACCTATTTTTTATCGACCAAATATGTTTATAAATATCTGTGGTCTAATAAGTGTATTCTGAAATTCTAACAGTCTCAAAAGATACAACTGAAGAAATATAAATTACTTTAACCCTTTACAGTGAGATGCATAGGCATAATTTATGGGGGTACAAGGGGTACCCATACCCCCACTTTTTCTACTGGAGGGTATCGTACACGGTACCCCCACTTTTCATACCCATTGTTTTTGCCCATTATTATTTTATCTGAGGAAGCCCTCAAGATTCAAAACAATTACCAAGCATTATCATCAGTGTGATCACCATCATCATCCCTCTCGTTGTTATTATTATTTTTTTAAATAAAAGAAGTGGCAATATATTATCTGTGAAATCACAATGCAATTATTACAAGATGTTACAAGATGTTGCTACGGAAATATACCCTGTATGAAATCATAATGCGATTATTACAAGAAATTGCTACGGCAATATATCCTGTATGAAATCACAATGCAATTATTACAAGAGGCTGTTACTGTAATACATCCTCTGTGAAAATGTCATCACAATGCAATTATTCCCAGAAGATAAAAGAGGTTGGCAACATGCCCTCTATGAAATCACAATGCAATTATTACAAGATGCTGCTATGGAAATATACTTTGCATGAAATCACAATGAGATCATTGCAAGAGATTGCTATGACAATATTTCTTACATGAAAATAATCACAATGCAATTATTACAAGAGGCTGCTACTGCAATACATCCTCTGTGAAAATGTAATCACAATGCAATTATTCCCAGAAGTTAAAAGACGTTGCTACGGAAATACAGCTTGTATGAAATCACAATGCAATTACTACATGAGGTTGCTAAGGCAATATATCCTTTGAAATCACAAAGCAATTATTCCCAGAGACAATCATTGCTATGGCAACATGTTCTCTATGAAATCACAAAGCAATTATTCAGTCTTGTTGTCCTCAAGATTAAAGGTCTTGGTCTCGAGTGCACTCGAGTTCGTTTTTAAAAGTCTTGGTCTTGGTCTTGAGACCAAAAGTCTTGGTCTTGGTCTTGAGGTTCAAGGTCATTAGATATGTAATGGTATTACAGCATACTTAACTAAAGACTCGACAGCACATCTTGAAGCCATAGGCTTACTGTGTACGCTCACTGTATATCAGTTGATTAAACTGTGGGGTGTTAATTAGTGTCCCTCGAACATGGAAGTCTAGCTTTTGCTTAAACGATCATAGGTTGAGTAGTTGCTGAATTAATGAAGAATTGCTGCTATTATTATTATTATTAGTTGTAGTAGTAGTAGTATCATCATCATCATTATTAAGCCTATAATTATTATTATGCTTGTAATACAAAAGATGGCGTTACAATTATTTAACAGCCACAAAGTTGAAACAATGTGAAATTTGGTACCTCTCACTTTCTAGATCAAAGTTACACCCATGGAGAGAAGGCACTAAAAGCTACTGTGGAAATACTTCTCGTTATTAAAGTACTATAGTAAATAGTGGCGAAAAACATTCCAGATGCTAATCAGTTGAACTATGGCATGTCAAAAGTTCAGAGTCTAGGGCCACCTTTAAATATTTTCTGAATTAAAACATAGTTTGCAGTATTTTTTTCTACATCTGACATAAAACAGTTGAATTAGACAGTATGATTTTTGCGTTTAATGTTTTGGCTATATGTTACGGGTCAACCTATAGAGTGTACCACACACCAACACCTCTGCCATGGGTGTGGATGCGGGCTGGAATTTTCAAGCTGTTGATAGCCACATGACCAAACTCTGACTTCAGCTTATGACCAAGTTTCAACTAACAGTATCAACTAAACCACTTGTGTTCATAGCTATCATCAGGTTGAATTTGAAGAGCTTGAGCAAGTCCACAAAACCCTAATCTATTAAGTTGAATTTTTGAAAAATCCTGGAAAATTCACCGATCGGTTATGGAGAATGGGAATAGGAATTTTAGACTATTTGTATTACTAAATACCACTGTGTAAAATTTTAAGGCATTCAGTAACAGTCCCCAAACTCAAAACCTAACCCGTGCCAAAATTTAAATACATGTCACTGGCGGCGATCTTGTTTGACAGGGGGGGCGAAGGGGACACTTTTGTACTGACCTGGTTAAAAGACTTTTGAACTGATCTGGTCAAAAAAGAGGTAAAAAATTTTCCCCACTAAATTTGTTGACTTTTTGGTGTTTCTTTCAAAATTTGGAGGGACAGATGTATGGTGTGTCCCCATAGGCGTAATTTGTGGGGGGTGCGAGGGTACCCGTACCCCCACTTTTTGGATTGGGGGGTACCGTACCCCCCACTTTTTGAGCAATGCCAATCAATATTTTATTATTGTGCCTGCCCTGAGATCGCAGTCGCCGCCTTGCTTCGTGTATGTAAGAAATTGGTACCCCCCACTTTTTAGACTAAAGTTACGCCCCTGTGTGTCCCCCCACTCTTAAAGGTGTGGGTCTTGTCCCCCTCGACCTCCTCGGGATCGCCGCCCATGACGTAAATATTCACTCTAACTTTACGAAGTTGACGGACACATATTTCTGCGCCTCGGTTTCGCATTTCTGAGCGACACTGCCTGTGTTAAAAATTTTCGTAACAACACACGTACCAATAGGGGGCCTAGTAATAATAATAACACCGATGTAGAATTGCAACAAATTCAACTTTTGCCAAGTACAACATAACTCTTAATTGCTTTGTCAGTAGGCTATATCCTAAAATTTGGTTAATTTTGCATTTCCCATACGGGCCATACGCCTATTACTATATTACTTAATTAAGCGCCTGCAAACGCACTGCGCTGTACATGTACATGTTATGCGATAAACCTTAACTACTAACAGAACAGACAGCCTGCAATACACGGCGCAAATTGCAGCCTACAAAGCATGTCCGCCTATGGGACTCGATTTCTGTACCTCTCCCACTCTACGCCAGATGTTATCCAATGCGCTATCGTATACGTTTTTAAATTCGATTTTCTCCACAACCATTTGGACATTCCCGCTAATTGCATTATATTACATTCCACTTTAATTACAATGTACATACTAAATTGCAGTAAATGACAGAATTCGTTACCAACTTAATTAACGTTGTTTTATGCTAGCATCGCGGCGTCTGTGATGCAACTACGGATTATTCTAGATTAACCCATTAGCGCCCATTGTTCCCATTTGGGAACACGATGATAAATTTAAGCAAAAAAGAAGTGTGTTATTTTATTTAGTTACTGTGAGCAGCTCTTGGCTGCTAAATAGTGGGTGTACTATTATTTAGCATAATCATGACTTTTAAGAAATTACTATGTGCGGTAGCCATCTTGGAAGTTGGCGGTTTTTGTCAAATTTCGGTTGCGTCCGGTTTCTCATCTGCATATATGGTATGGGATTTTAAATTTTTGAAGTATATATGTGATTTAAGTGTAACATAGTGCTGCTACTGCTATGCAAAAGGTGCATGTGAAAATCAGATGTTTTGAGGTAGAAATGTTTGATAAATCAGTGATGTTCCCAAATGGGAACAATGGGCACAAGTACTACTGTGTTCCCATTTGGGAACATGATGGAAAGATGCATTGAATGTTTGAAAGCTCCGCTTGGAGTGCATTACTGCTGTCCATATTTATAAAAGAATATGAGATAAATCAGAATTTGTAGTCTACAAAGTAATAACGCTTTCTGTTTGATGACTTTCTCAGTTGTCGAAAAGAAAAATTTCCTTGTCTGAGGTGAACGCCATTATACAGTCGGAAGCAGATAGTGAAAATGATGACAGTGAGCAGTTTGCGCACCTAGCAGAAGTTTCATATGCAGTATCTGCTATTGAGAAAGAAGTTGACATAGTTACAATGCCACCGGAAATGGTTGGTATTGTGTCCGATGAGGAGTTTGTGGATGAAGATGGCCTATTGCTTTCGACTCTTCCCTCTTATGTTCCTGAGCCAGTTACTGCTGTTGTGTATAGAGGTCCAGACGATGAGAGTCACAATACTAGAATCTCTGGCGCTCCAAAGCACGTGATGGCCGTGATTTTATTTGGTTTGGCCGTCTGGAAACCGGACTCGGACCTCTTTTGGACTACTCTCTGGAAACACCCTCTCACGCAGCGCTCGTGAATAGGCTGGTGCCCTGCGCTTGGCCTTCGAGTGGCGCTTTAGAAGTTTGGAGATTACGATTACGATGGCACGGCAACCAGTGTGTGACTGTCGCTAGCAATTTCAGTTCAGTGGAATCATTAGGTAAAGCGATGGAGTTCAGCCAAGAAATCTGTGGTTGATATTACTCAACCAGCTCTCATTGGACACTACAACCTTCACATGGGTGGTGTGGACATTCTGGACCGCTTCATTTCTAACTATCGGCCTATGTTTCGCATCAACAAGTGGTGGTGGCCACTCTTTATCAATAGCTTGAACATGGCTGTTGTTGCAGCCTGGCATCTTCATGTCGAGGTCGGTGGATCATTTGATCACTTTGAGTTCCGATGGCACATTGTTTGAACAATACCTCGACGGTCGGACAAGCCTCCAACAGCTATGTCAGGACCAGCTAGCCACCCAGTCAATGATATTCGCTATGTTGGAGCCGACCACCATCTGCTTTCGAGTGCATGACAATCAAGATGTAGTTTGTGTAAGAAGAACGCAAGGCTGCGCTGTACAAAGTGCTCGACTGCACTTCACCTGCACTGCGAGCAGAAGTATTATACTCGCATTTGAGACAGACAATTGTCAGTCTCTTGGAAGGAACTGTAGAGAATACTTAGAATATGTTGAAGTCTTGGAATGTTATGCGACTTAGAATTAGACGCAGAATAAAACTGTTACGAAGGCAATCTTATTATTGATCATACTTTATAATGTCTGAAAACTAGTTACTTCAACATCGATTTGCAGTTTTATTGATCTCTCAAAGCATCATGTGCTGTGCATAAAGTAAAACTATTGTAGCAATGGAAAAGTGCAACTTGAAATGGTTTGCTATGATAAATTTGCATGTTGTTCCCAAATGGGAACAAAGCACTATGGTGAATTTGCATGTTGTTCCCAAATGGGAACATAGTACCATATGTGCCCATTGTTCCCAAATGGGAACAACACGCCATCTAGCGGCTTATCACTGAATCACAAAAATAAAAATTCTAAGGACCTTACTTTTGCACCATTTGTTATATTATAAAGTATCATAATGATTGGCAGTCGGGGGAAAGCTTGGGCTCTAAAGGGTTAAACACTTGATGACGCATGGTGCTATCGCTTATTATAATAATAACATTTTTGTCAAAAAGCTGTTATCGAAACAAATATTAATGTTCGTGTATATGGAAACATCCTAAATTTCACATCGGTGTCGACATATTTGAGTAAAACTACGACAAAAGTTGAGGACTCTTGCATAATTATGTTTGGGCTTAATATTTATACTGTGCTAATATTGTCTACGCAAACCTGGGACTAACATTGCATGTTAGTCCCAGCGCAAACCATGATACAAGTTTATAAAATCCGTTGCTAGTTAACGTGAAATTAACAGATTACTGAATTCTTAAAATTTAGAATGAAGGCAAAATAGAAACAAGCGCATTAGTTGTGCAGCGGAAACCGCTCCAAGACACGAGCTACGTCATGGCTAAAAGTCCCTCAACGCATCCGATACAAAATCATATCTCTGACCCCTCTGATCTGGTTAGGTAGGCCTACCCTGGAAATCGGACTTGGACCTCTTTTAGACTACTCTCTGGAAACCCCCTTTGATTTGGTTTGGCCTCCTGGAAATCGGACTTGGACCTCTTTGACTTTTGGACCACTCTCTGGAAACCCTCTGATCTGGTCTTCCCCGTTACCTTCAGCAAAGTCATTCATGCTGAATTACTCAATGCCTTTAGTTGATGTTTGCTATTTAGAGCCTGTTGCTATTAAGAAATATGAACGTACAGAATCCTTCTCTTTTAGCGCGTTTCAACACTAAATGATTTTTCTGTATGATTTTCAATGCTTCGCTTTTTGAAGGTGATTTGTTTTGTTTTTTGCAGGTGGCGGTTTGGGCAACACCCGTAAAGGTGGGGCAGATGTGAACACAAAGTATTCTGGCAGAGATGACTTTGTTGGAAGAGACAGGTAATTATTAATCAATTCATTTCTGGCTGCAGTCGGTCCTCTTATTATATTTCTCATATACTTTGGAATTATTGTGCACAGCTTTTGGTTTTGATGCATGTTCACTTTTGACCAATTCTCAATCCATGTCTGCACAGTGCACATCAAAGACTTTTTTAGAGAACTGCTCGTGAATACAGTCATGTCTTGTTGCTTCATGGCATAATTCCTTCAGTTCTTTAAAGTCAAAGTGCTTGATAGCTGTGTAGAATTGCAGCTTGGGAATTTTGTAAAAGTTGCGCTGTACATCATTGTCGCTAGTGTTGTTCAAGTCACTTAATAAATCCCAAGCTCAAAAATGTCAATCATGCCAATGAAGTTTACGGGAAGTCTGCAATTCGTAGTACTGCCCTCATGCTACTGTCAATCTTGTCTGTTAGATAGACACTAGATCTGGACTGTGGTAATTAGTGAACTGTTTTCAGCACGATTAAATGTGTCGCTACTTTGAAGGGCTGTTCCTGACGACCGCAAGTCACTTGAAGTCCATTCGATGCGTGATGAACGTCCGCGAAGTCCCGATCGTTTCCGTCGATCGACAAGAAGTCGCGAACGCAGTCGCGAAAGAAGGCGCCCTAGGAGTCGCAGCCGTGATCGCAGACGTCGCAGCCGTGAGCGTCGCCGATCTCCAGAGAAGGAAGATCAAGAAGGAACCGGTTGACGAGAATAGTGAGTTGGAAGAAAGGAAGCCGCCTCGAGGTATGACATTTTTATAGCGTTGGTCTGTTATGCAAATTCCTGTGAGTGATGTGAATGAGTTTTTGGATGTTGTTGATTGATGAGTAGTAGACGATTGGGTTGGTTGTCGTGATTGATTGGTAATATGGTTATGCCTGTTGTGTTGGATATTGTTGGTTGATTTGTAATACGATTACTAATCGTAAACTCCAAATTTCTTGTGAGCTACTCTAAAGCTAAACTCCAAATTTCTTGTGAGCTACTCTAAAGCTACACACAGAGCACCCACTTTTTGACAAGCACTGCGTTGTGATGCAAGGATTGTCCAGAGATGGTAATACGTAGTTCCAAGTGCAGTTGCTAGAGAGCAGAGAGAAGAGGCTGAGAAGCAGGTTGCATTGAGTACGAGATGGCTTGGAAGGCGGAGGATTGAATGGATTGCTACGGTTGGGCACGTTGATCGGGTAGTGTTCTTAAAAATTTGAGACAGGCCCATAATTTCAACAGCAGACTGATTGCATCGAAGTAATAATTCTATAAATTACTCAGACTAATATATAAACTTGCTGTTGATGCTTTCAGGACAGTTTGCCCATTTGATTCTGTTGATTCATTTACTTGTGGATTTGTGTTTTTTTAAAGGAATGCCATTATTGGCAAATGTCATAAAGTGACCAAAGAGTACCCAACCAGCGTGAATATTTTTTAAAAAAATCCAGTGTTTACGTGAGTCATGTTTTTTTTCAGATGAAGGATCGAGAAAGCGTCGTCGCAGTCGTTCCCCACGCGAACGTCGTCACAGCCGATCACCACGTACGTGATCGCAAGCGTGGTCGTCGCTCGCGAAGCCGTGAGCGTCGTGGAAGCAAGCCTCGTGACCGTACCAAAGGAGAGAAAGGTGTTGGAGAGGGTGGTCCGGACGCTAACGGTGACTCTGGCGTTTTCATAAAGCAAGAAGTCGACGATAAAGAATACGAAGGAGCCTACGACGCCTCTGGTGACCAGTACCAGAACTACGACAATGCCGGCAGCACTGATTATCCGAATTACGAGGACGCATGATCAAGCAGCTGCAAATCTTTAAGCAAAAGCAAATGGACCGAATTAAGGGCGCGTTGATTTGGTAGTGTTCTTAAAATTTTGGGACAGGCAGATAATTTAAATGGCAGACTAATTGCCTTGAAGCAATTCAATAAATTACAGAGACTAATTTACAAACTTGCTGTTGACGCTTTCTGGGAAGTTTGCCTGGGAATTTTATCGACTGAGTGTTTGAAGTTTTTGTGCTGTCGTTTTTGAAAAGGGAACGCTTGGTGGATTTCAAGGTTTTCAGATGGTTTTGACAATTGAGATTCTGTGAGAATAAGAGTCTTTTGATATTTCCTATTAGTCTATCATTTTTTTAAATATAAGAAATAAGCTTACTGGTGAAAGTGATGCTAGGCCATATGTAGCCTATAACAGTGTAGGCTATGTGTCAAACTTTGTGGTGCATTAACAGCCCAAACAGGCCAAATCATTCCATAAACCCTGACATCGCTGGAAAAATTGGGCTATTACCAGTCTTGTTGTCAAGATCTTAAACACCACGACCAAGACCTTGAACTTCAAGACCAAGACCTTGAACCTCAAGACCAAGACTTTGAAACTCAAGACCAAAACCGAGAAAAATACCCAAAAAATCACAACCATATCCAGCTAGGCTTCTATTCCTTACTAAAAAAAATTTCAAGTCGGACTACTCGCTATTTTAATTAAAACATGAATCTTTTATTTTATTCAAGCAAAGCAACTCCAAATGCAGACTGCAGAGAATTCCGAATTCGTATTTACAAAAGTCCATGCGAAATGTTATTCCAAATGCCTTTTTTCAGTTTATAAAAACCAATTCACTTAGAATTTTCTGATCAAGACGTGAACTGTGGGCCTCATAAAAATTCTGCCATGTGAAAAATCCGTTCTACAGTGCTGATTTCGCTGGCACACAGAGCAGCTTTTCAAGTACCGGATATACATGTACAAATTGTGAGTCTATTTTGAAATCATTCCATATGGTAAATAACCGGAAGTCAAAATAAATGTCCCAAAACAACAGTAAAGCCTCACTCACATCGTGTAAATACTAAAGCAATTGTATTAGTAATTACTGGATAAGTTTTTAAAATCCTTACGTTTTGTTAAATGACTGTTCATATTGTCAAAAGTCTTGGTCTTGGTCTTGCAAATCCAAGACCAAGAGTTTGAGCCTCAAGACCAAGACCTTGAACCTCAAGACCAAGACTTTTGGTCTCAAGACCAAGACCAATACTTTTAAAAACGAACTCGAGTGCACTCGAGACCAAGACCTTGGTCTCGAGGACAACAAGACTGATTCTATGCTAACAAATTTAAGGAGTTTTGGCATTCTATTGCATTTGTGAACTTTCTCAGTTTACGAGCTATGGATAAAAGATTCAACTCCATATGGGTCAAACTCATCAAAGTCTACCCCCACCCACCCCGTCTTTTTCTACGATTCCGACACTGAATTTATGTAGTCTACAGCTTAACTCAGACGATATCTTAATTTATTGACCCAGACTTTTTATCATCTCTATACGTTCCGTGCCTTAAAACCTGTCACCCGCTGTTTTAGTGAGTTCATGTCGACCCGTGCCTACAACAGCTCCATGCGTTGGGCCCATAGCTGGCGAAGAGCTGGCGCCAGAACTGATGTAATCATAGGCGTAGACTCTGGGGGCAGCCGGGGCACGCGCCCCCAATAATTGAGATGGACTGTACACCCATTGCAACAAGTGTAGAATTAATAAGCAAATCCCCCCCCAATATGTTCGATAAGTTTACGCCAGTGGATGTAATTCAGACCGAATCTGCACACAGTGAACGTGACTGTATGGGGAACACAATAGTAACGGTGATAGGCCTACTGATGAAGCTGGGCCTATGGGGGTTGTAGGTGGAAGGGAAGGGACTAGCAAGAGGTGGAGGGGAAGGAAGGGGAGGGAAAGGAAGGGTCTGAAGAAGGGGAGGGATATGGACGAAGGGCGGGGAAGGGAGGTACAGGAAGGGGATGGAGAAAAAGGGAGGGCAGAGGGAGAGGAGAAATGGGAGGGCTTAGTAATAGTAATAATAATAATAACGCTGTTGTTCAATGACTGGAACGTTTGAAGTGCTTAAGGTCCTGCTTCCACAGATATATATGGACCCTGTCCAATATAGAGTTTAATCTGGTCTAAGATCTATTCAGGTCGGTTTAGGCTTCTGCGCTGCTACGAGTAAAATGGTCCGTTATAGCGGAGTCGTCTGTTGCAAACAAACGATCCTTAGTTACGACTGAACCTAACCTTCAAACGTGATTTTTATGGGTCAAAATGGGCTTCTCAAGTGGAATCATCTCAGTTTGGACAGGAACTGTCCTTTGGTGTTGAACTTGAAGCAGACAGTTTTTCCGTATAGAGTTCGGCTCAACGCTTCACATCTTGGTCAGCAGCTAAGTAGGCCTAGGTGGGTCGGTGTTCATCCCATCTACTGAAATGCCGCCTTACATATGAACACCCACGTTAGCAAGGGCACTGAAGTCCAGTCAAGGAACGTCCTTTTAAGTAAGTAAAGTAAGTATATTCTTTATTAAACGCTAGCAAACGCACAGCTGTCAATCACAAAGCAAACCACCGAGAAGCCCTCTGCTGATGTTCCAGATTATGTCAGGTTCAGCTCCACCTTGTCATCTCTAGTTACACCATATGCTGCCCTTGAACCAAGGCGAGCTTTACGCTCAGTGTCAAAAGGAGACTTTATAGTCAAAAGATCAAATCTTCAATTTCGAAATAGGATGTTTGAAGTGGCTGGTCCAGCTGAATGGAACTCTGCCAGAATCAGTTCCAAGATCCACTTTGATAAATACTTTTAAACCTAAACTCAAAACTCATTTATTCTCCAAGTAGGCCTACTAGCCTATAATTAACCACTGGCTTGCAACGTGTCCTTTAAGTAGGCCTAAGAATCTGTTTTATTAAGGCGCTTTATAAATTTAAGTTGTATTGTATGCATCATGTGCGCTTTCGAAATATACGTGTCTTCAGCTGTGAATTTGTAGTGTGTGGTTGTGCATCAAGCCTACTCTTGACGTCGCTGACAATAGCTAATCATATATACTAAGAGCCAAAAGCATCTGTAGAGGAGCTACATAAATTCGCCGAATGCAAGAATTAGTAAAGGAATGGGTGGATGGATAGATGAATTAATGAAGAAACGACGGAGTACCTGAATTGACTGACTGCATGAATGAATGAGTTAACGAACGGACGGATGGATGGAAGAAAGGAAAGACGAATCAACAGTTAAAAGAATGAACGATCAATGGTTGAACTAAAGTAGTGAAGGGAAGGAATAGATGGATGGATGAATGACTGGATGGATATAGGAATAAGTGGACAAATAAATGAATAATTGTTTTTCGTTTCCATTTGTTGTACACCAATCAATTGCTAAATTTTATCGACAATCTTTGTCCAAAGAATACCAGTCATTCTAGAATATTTTCTTCAGCATTGATAGCCCCCAGCGTCTCGACAGAAAAGTAGAATTCAGTCTGCTCTTATATATTGTTAATCGATTACTTCTAAGTATAAGAACGTTGCTTCACTGGCATATAAAGAAGAACTTCTGTGCCGGCGTCTCTGTTTCGTTTAGTTCTGAGTTGCGGTTCTGCTCTTGCGACTGTCTTTTCGTTGATGACTTGTGATTTGATTCCACATCCTTCACTTTTTCCTTCTATCAACCTCCATCTCATCCCTCGGCTCATTCCATGGCAAAAAAATGACAATAAACAATAAAAAACCACAATAAACCCCAAAAAACAAATAATAAAAATAATAATAAAGATTATACATCAGGAAGACGTGCTGGTGGTCGAACAGAGAACAGAACTGTTTATCTCCATGGATGGAGGTCCATGGTTCTTTCGTATTTCATTTCTCCACACTTGAAATCTTTATATCCATGTCTTTTCTCTTTTTTTGTCGCTTTTGGTCCTTTCTTCTGCCTCTTCGGCGTAATAGAAGTGTTCATGACCGATGGATGGACCTTCTACAGGAACCCTCGTATGATTGTCAGAGGTTCTGTGTTCATCTGCTTTGTGTTGTATGCTTTCAGATCTGAGCAGATCTGAAAGATCCATGTCTCTTTTATTTATTTTTTCTTTTCTTTTCCGGTTTGACTGGAATGTCTGATGCAAGATTTTTTGTTGAACATTGTTTGAGCTGGGTTCGTGGAGGATCTTTTGTTGGACTTGCAGTTGGCCAAGTGTTCTTTGTTATCATTGCCACTCCAACTGTACCTGTTGTATGAAGGGGAAAATGATATGAGAAACAAACAAGATGAAATACTTATAAGCCACCTACCTACAACTGTGCCTCTACTACATATGCTCTTGTAAGGTTCTTAAAAGGCATCATATAAATGGTATGGTATGGCAACATATAAATAGCCAGGTACATACATATATACATATACAGGGTGAGAATTGTCGAGGTTGGGGGTTCAACCCCCAGTCTATCTTAGGACCCACCCAGTGTTACAGTCAAGAGATATTGATAATATTTATTTAAAGAGAAAGGTGGCACACTTTGTTTGGGCAAATTAATTATCATTACGCTGAAAAGTTCATGCATTGTTTTCAAGCATATTATAGAATTCACTGCATATCATGAAACTGATATGCGGTCATTGTAATTTCAAATTTATAAATTCAAATCAGGATAAGTCTTTTCAATGTAGGCTTCATATCCACACTTAAAAACAAAATCCCAACAGTTTAATGCCAAAAAAGTAAACAAAGAAAGAAGTGCATATAATATATGATCTGTACATAATAATAATAATTTTACAATAATTTTAATAATTAACAATTAAAAATAATAATTATAATAATAATAAATAAATCATAATAATACTAATCAAGGGGTTCTGATAAGTAGTATGTCAATTTTTTCAATTTCCTGACTTTAGTTAACTGTAATAAACAGTAGATTTCTGAAATATCTCAAGGGTTAGATTGCCATTAGACCATCCAATTATGTATAGGACTAAACCACTTCGTTTCTAGAAATATACGAAATAAAGCACTTGAAATATTTATTGTCTTGCCTTAGTTTGAGCCAATATTTTCTTAACAGACAGCAGCAGGTAGCATCAGGCTACTTGCAACCAGATTTAAACCACATCTTACTTACTACTTACTAACTTACTTGCTTATAACATGGTAAACAAATAAGACGAAGAAAGAAATTCTATATATCAGTCAACCAAATTGAATGTTTGCTGTCTTTCAAAGGGCATACAAGTAAACCCAACATCTAATTCTTTATAGAATATAATTGTGGGACTTCTATATCACCCCTATAATAATGCACGCAGGATTATGAAACCAACATTCAAACTCTAAGCCATGTGAACCACATCACTAGACAGCATACTAAACAGTGTACAACTACTTAAAAATTGTCCAGATAAAAAGGTACAAACATATACAATCCGGGCTCCAACCCTTGTACTTCACACTTAAAAACAAAATCAACAGTTTAATACCAAAAAAGTAAACAAAGAAAGTGTATATAATATACAATCTTTACATAATAATTATAATAATAATAATAAATAATAATAATAATAATAATTACTAATTCATAAGTACTCTTCTGCAAAATGCCTGGACTTTTGCTAAATTTTGGTACACGAACAACTGAAACTGAGCAGCACAATCACACACATAACAAAAAGTCAGATCCAAAATATTACGTTGTCCAATTTACCTTCAAAGTTCGTAGCCTTTCCGTTCTTTCTGCAGCTCGAGCTGCGTGCTCACTGATTCGGTCAAGGTCTCTGAGCAGTTGCTCATTCCGCCTCTGACTTTGCTTCTCTTCTTCACAGAGTTTCTTCCATTAGTTTTGGAGTTGTGATCGAGCAGAAGCTCACTGATTCGGTCATGGTCTTTGAACACCCGCTCATTCCGCCTCTGACTTTGCTTCTCTTCTTCACAGAGTTTCTTCCATTAGTTTTGGAGTTGTGATCGAGCAGAAGCTCACTGATTCGGTCACGGTCTTTGAACACCCGCTCATTCCGCCTCTGACTTTGCTTCTCTTCTTCACAGAGTTTCTTCCATTAGTTTTGGAGTTGTAATCGAGCAGAAGCTCACTGATTCGGTCACGGTCTTTGAACACCCGCTCATTCCGCCTCTGACTTTGCTTCTTTTCTTCACAGAGTTTCTTCCATTAGTTTTGGAGTTGTGCTACTCTCAATGCATGTCTGAATACAGAATACAGAGCTATGTAATGCAAAAATACAGTCAAACCATTTTGTGGCATAAAACTCGTGCAATATGTCAGACTTTACTTTAAGAAAGTTGCATTGCAACACATGAAAAATATTGCATTTTGAATAGTTAAATGCTCACATGCATGTTTTTATAAACTGTAAATTCTACAAATGTATCTCTCTATATATTAGGATGGCCCTTATATTTTATTTAAAAAAATTTGTAAAGTCTCTCAACCTTTCAAATGCTTTCATTTCAGTAAAAACACTTCATGTAAAATAAAAATGCTATATATGCCCTAGACAGGTTTTTAAAAGGCACTATGTAAATAGCCAGATACATACATACATACATAAATATAGGATAACGAGCAAACCTAGTCCTAACTGTCACCTACCTAGAGGCATTTGTTGAAGGCACGAATCCAGTCAACTCTGGACCAGAAAGAGATAAACTCTTTTTTCATCGTGTGGTGATGGTTGCTGGCCAGGCCTGGTTTCAGGGAAACGAAGTCATTTCTTTAGGCTGCTTCCTTGAACAGAAGACTGTGGTTTCTCTTATTTTTCTGTAAACGTGTCGAAGGCATGAATTCACTCAACTCTGGACCAGAAAGAGATAAACTCTTTTTTCATCGTGTGGTGATGATTGCTGGCCAGGACTGGTTTCAGGGAAACGAAGTCATTTCTTTAGGCTGCTTCCTTGAACAGAAGACTGTGGTTTCTCTTCTTTTTCTGTAAACGTGTCGAAGGCATGAATCCACTCAACTCTGGACCAGAAAGAGATGGACTCTTTTGCATCGTGTGGTGATGGCTGCTGGCCAGGACTGGTTTCAGGGAAATGAAGTCATTTCTTTAGGCTGCTTCCTTGAACAGAAGACTGTGGTTTCTCTTCTTTTTCTGTAAACGTGTCGAAGGCATGAATTCACTCAACTCTGGACCAAAAAAGAGATGGACTCTTTTGCATCGTGTGGTGATGATTGCTGGCCACGGGCTGGTTTCAGGGAAATGAAGTCATTTCTTTAGGCTGCTTCCTTGAACAGAAGACTGTGGTTTCTCTTATTTTTCTGTAAACGTGTCGAAGGCATGAATTCACTCAACTCTGGACCAGAAAGAGATGGACTCTTTTGCATCGTGTGGTGATGATTGCTGGCCACGGGCTGGTTTCAGGGAAATGAAGTCATTTCTTTAGGCTGCTTCCTTGAACAGAAGACTGTGGTTTCTCTTATTTTTCTGTAAACGTGTCGAAGGCATGAATTCACTCAACTCTGGACCAGAAAGAGATGGACTCTTTTGCATCGTGTGGTGATGATTGCTGGCCACGGGCTGGTTTCAGGGAAATGAAGTCATTTCTTTAGGCTGCTTCCTTGAACAGAAGACTGTGGTTTCTCTTATTTTTCTGTAAACGTGTCGAAGGCATGAATTCACTCAACTCTGGACCAGAAAGAGATGGACTCTTTTGCATCGTGTGGTGATGATTGCTGGCCACGGGCTGGTTTCAGGGAAATGAAGTCATTTCTTTAGGCTGCTTCCTTGAACAGAAGACTGTGGTTTCTCTTATTTTTCTGTAAACGTGTCGAAGGCATGAATTCACTCAACTCTGGACCAAAAAAGAGATGGACTCTTGCATCGTGTGGTGATGATTGCTGGCCACGGGCTGGTTTCAGGGAAATGAAGTCATTTCTTTAGGCTGCTTCCTTTATGGACTCTCTCGCATCGTGTGCTGATGGTTGCTGGCCAGGGCTGGTTTCTGGGAAATGAAGTCATTTCTTCAGGGCTGGCTTCCTTGAACAGAAGACCGGTTTCCCGAAATAGAAGCTATTGGCCGTGTTGTTCCATGCATATCAGACTCAAAATTCTGACATTCTGAATGATAGGTTGCTACTTCACCTTTGCTGGCTGAAACATTTAATCAATTTTACATTTTGCTACACAATTTAATAATGTAAGTAGGGCATAAAATGCCAAGATTATGTCTGAAATATAATCGTTAACTTTGTATTCAGTGACCCCAAAAATCTAAGTGCCAATATAATGTCTAAAATATAATAAACATAAACTCTGTAATATTAAAAAAATCTAAATCATGGGAAGAAGACCAGTCATCAGATTTTTCATGAAAGCATAAATATCATGAAATAAATTGAAAGTAATAGTTACAGCATAATGTGGATTATTCTACGTGAACTTTAAATACTTAGCTTTCACTTCATGCAACAAAAATAGCAGAAGTAACATAGTTAAAAACGATTTTAGGTGTTAGCTGTCCGATCAAAGCTTAGAAGTAATTTTGACTGATACTATAGAAATGAGCTAAAACGCATTAAAAACAACTTGTAAGGCATTGCAATATACCTGATATGTTTCCTTTCCTCAAGCACCTCTATTTCTAAGTTTAGCACTAACAGTTTACACAAGTTTGCAGTCTTGGAATAACTTGAAAATTCTAAGTAAGAAGTACCTTATTTGCTCATTATTTACAGTTATAAACAAATATCACAATGAAAACTGAATTTGACTTACAGGCTACGTTGACTAATCAGATCTCTGAAAAGCCGTAGACATGCCGAGGATCAAGTCAGGATTTGATGGGTGACAGAACTTGTAGCTTTTTGGATCAAGACTCTTGTGAGCAGTTGCCTATTTGAACATTCTGACAGAAGGGTTCACGGCTTAACAGGCATCGTGTATTTCTGATTGTTCGGCAGACTGACGATCAGTCGCTGGGTGATCTAAGACAAAATGCAACGTTATAATTTATATTGGTTTGAGAAACAGAGTTCTCTGTGATGCACAACAAAAATAAGAACACATTTTATCTGAATTCCAAATTCATATTCTTGTTCTTCTTCCTTAGGCAGACACTTCCAACAAAGAAGCAGCATTGTACCAGAAATAGCCTTCCTCGGGATGTTGTCATGGTTAGAAATGCTACTCTTTATCAACACTTAATACTCTTTTGCCTGTGGGGATGGGCTGGAAGTGAATGCATATGAGGAGACATTTAGAAGAAGTGCTACACGAATGCCCTGAATGAATTAAAGAATTCCATATTCAGAAGAATTTTAACTGTAGTCTTGCAAAGTTCCGAGAAGCATTGTAAGTTAACCTTTTCACAAACTCAAATTAAAATTCTACCGATATATTAACCACTTGCCAATTTAAATCATGTTTTTAATTTATAAGCTCATCTTGAACTTGGTAAAGAAGAATTCAGACTTCATGAAGTGTAAAACCAAATCTACTGAAAAATGAAACTGCTATTTTCTTACTTCAAAACAGCTTCTAGGTTGACAATTTGAGGACTTGAGTTTGTTGTTCTCAAATTCTGGGTCTGATCTGCTCTGTGGCTGACTGCCAACTGCTGTCTTCCATGAATACCTCCAAATTGTGCTCCTGCTGGGGTGATGATTTGACTGTCTTTTGCTAATTTTTTAAAATTACAACCAGCTTAACTTGTGCTGGCTTAGCAATGACAGAATCTTGTCTGCTCTTTGGCTGGCTGCCAACTGCTGTCTTCCATGAATACCTCCAAATTGTGCTCCTGCAGGTGTGATGATTTGACTGTCTTTTGCTAATTTTTTAAAATTATAACCAGCTTAACTTGTGCTGGCTTAGCAATGACAGAATCTTGTCTGCTCTTTGGCTGGCTGCCAACTGCTGTCTTCCATGAATACCTCCAAATTGTGCTCCTGCTGGGGTGATGATTTGACTGTCTTTTGCTAATTTTTTAAAATTACAACTAGCTTAACTTGTGCTGGCTTAGCAATGACAGAATCTTGTCTGCTCTTTGGCTGACTGCCAGCTGCTGTCTTCCATGAATACCTCCAAATTGTGCTCTTGCTGGATTGATGATTTGGCTATCTTTTGCTAATTATTTTTAGAACCAGCTTAACTTGTGCTGGCTTAGCAATGACAGAATCTTGTCTGCTCTTTGGCTGACTGCCAGCTGCTGTCTTCCATGAATACCTCCAAATTTTGCTCCTGCTGGAGTGATGATTTGGCTGTCTTTCACTAATTTTTTCTAGAACCAGCTTAACTGGTGCTGGCTTAGCGATGACAGAATCTTGTCTGCTCTTTGGCTGACTGCCAACTGCCATTTCCAATGAACACAGACTGTGCACCGCTGGGCTAAGTCGCAGCTGTCCACTGTCTTTATCAACAGGTCCATCATTGGCTTACTATAATAAACGATAACATATCAAACAAATCAGCAAGAATATTTTATCCAGAAGATTAATCCACCATAAACAAATTCGCAGCACAATATTACTATGATATTTGCCATCAATCCACCAATTTTAAATTAAAATCATAAAATTTTGACAAAATTGTCATTATAAACACAACTTACTTTCTACACCATGGCCTCATGTAAATTCTTCATTTGGCAAATAACTAATCAAGCTAATTAATAACTGGGCAAATTAATTGTCATTCAGCTATTAAAATAATAAATTAATAAAAATAAGTAATAATTAAATAATAATAAATCCTAATAATAATAACAATGATTGATAATAATTCAATTAAATGGGCAAATTAATTACCATTAGGCTGTAAAATTCATGCGTTGTTTTCAAGCATATTACAGAATTCATTGCATATCAAAATGAAACTGATATGCTGTCATTGTAATTTCAAATTTATATAGCACCTTGTTAATAGAGCTGGTTTCAGCAAAAGAAACAAAACCGTGATCAAAGAGATTTTAAAAGCCATAACAGAACATTAAAATCCAATTAATAATAAATAGGAAAATAAATACATAAATTACAAATCTTATTTTCCCTTTACACATATTTGTCTGGTCCTCAGAATGGGATTTACTGGTCGTGTGCTCATAGCAGCTGTAACAACAAAATGAAATTAAAGAATAAATTTGTAGCATTATTAAGCCAAAGAATACCTGGGATCGATGGATACCAGGGCAGTGCTGCCATCTGGCAGATGAATGGCTATACTCCTGAACCTCGGGTGAAGATGATCTTGTAGTTGCTGCTGTCCACTCGTTTCGTCTGGCTCTCGAGCAGCGGCCAGTGAATGTGGAATTGGAGGAGTAGGTTTCTTAGCCACAGTATGCATCTTCAGAAATCTTACAAAATGTAAATGACACAAAATGGAGACATAAAAAAATATAAAATCTTACATGGCAATGACACAGCATTTTGCATTAAAATTCATGCTAAATAAAGAATGGAATTTTCAGCCAACTCAAGCGACGACACTGACCTTCTTCTCGTGGTTTGCGATGATAAATCGCACAAAATTTGGGTTCATGTTGTTCAGTGTCTGCATCATTTTGTACAGCTGCTTCTTGTACAGTTGGCTGACAGTGCGGAACATTCCCTTCCTTGTCTTAGCAATACCAACCATTGCACCAGCTCATCCACTACTCTCAGTGAAAGTCATGCCAACTATCTCGGCTGAAAAGAAATTAAATCAGTTAAACAACATTTAAAAAACAGTTTTTAAAAAACTGTACATTGCCATTTGAAATTTGTGATTAAAAGTAACATTAACTTGGCTGAAAAAGAATTTCAATCAGTAAAAAAAACAGACTAAAAAATACAAAAAATTTAAAAAAAATAAATCATGATTTTAACTTTGAATAAAAGCAACATTACTTGGCTAAAAAGAATTTAATCCATTGTACACACTAAACACACAAAAACTGTAAAACATTCAAATTGTGATTTATAAATTTCAATTACTAGTAACGTCAAATACGATTAATTTCTTGATCGTAGGATATACATGCAACTGGCCATTAGTTTTTTTAAAGATCACAATGGGAGACTACCGTACTCTTTCCGCATCAGAATACTTCATAGAAACCCATATTCCTTATTAGCAAAGCAAAACTTAAGCCCCATATGACACCAATATTTAAAAGTCACAGCTTCAACTCTGTGCTCCCTTCTAATCCCAAAACCGATCATTTTGAAAAGGACAATACCATCCTTCCAGAAGCAGAGTAACAACATTCTCTGTCACAGGATCCATGTTCTTCAGCACCCACTGTGCTGCGTTGTAATCCACCGTTCCAGCATAATGGATCAGACAGAAGCGGGCCTTGTCCTTAGGCGGGTCACGTTTCTGGAACTTGGGGTGTGAAGTTTTTCAACGAGGATCTTGTCAGCCTTTGGGAACCAACATTCCTCATTCTTGAACTATTTCAACGGATGCAACAACAAGAATCAATCAGTTCAACCAAGAACTATTAGATACTTATCATTGCATACTCTAGATGACTATGCAAAATCGAAGCGACGTCTTACCAAAAACTCAGAAGGTTATATAATCATCAAAGATACTACTCTAAACTACAATTAAACTAAAACTAAGAGTCTTTGGAACAGATGTATATATTCTGATATGCCACACAAAGAGGTTTTACAATTATATTTTGATCATCTTTACAAAGAAATCATTAGAGGTAAATTTTGATTAGCCATGCAAAGAGGTCCTTAGCGGTATTTCTTTACTGGTATAATCTGATTAGTCATACAAAGAAGCCTTTCAGGATATACTTTGATTAGTCAGACAAATAGGTCTTCATAGGTATATTTTGATTAGCCAGGCAAAGAAGTCCTTAAAGGTACATTTTTATTGGCTGTGCAAGTGAGTCAATATGTTGTGTTGATCTTTAGCCAATTGGTATTCTGGCGCTGTTGAAATAGTTCAAGAATAAATGTTCAAAACAAGTCGCAGTATGGGCTATAGGACAAAATCTAAGAAGCCACAATCATCATAGAACTACCTAAAACACATTGGTCCCAACACGACATTGTAATAATCAAATAAAACACGGAAATAAATATACAGTGATCAACACTGTTTGAATTTACGCCATCACTGACAACGTCAATTCTTTTAAGGTCATTCCAAAACCAGTGTCAAATGAAAACAAGTCTCAAAGTTCAAATAATACTAACAAGGCTAGTATTTTGTAGACAAGTACTTTGTCTGCAATTACCTTCTCAAGCGGTTCAATGGTTGACTGAAGGCCCAAGGAGGTGAAGGTCCAGTCGATGCCCTCATGTTTGTACTCGTCCTGCTCGAGGATGTGTGTACACACACCCACACCACCCAAACCCACCAACCACCCACCCACCCACCCGACCAACCAACCAACCAACCAACCAATCCACCAACCAACCAATCCACCAACCAACCAACCAACCCACCCACCCACCCACCCACCCACCCACCCACCCACCAACCAATCCACCAACCAACCAACCAATCCACCAACCAACCAATCCACCAACCAACCAACCAATCCACCAACCAATCCACCAACCAACCAATCCACCAACCAACCAACCCACCCACCCATACCCACCCAGCCACCCAGCCAGCCACCCACCCACCCACCCACCCACCAACCAATCCACCAACCAACCAACCAATCCACCAACCAACCAACCAATCCACCAACCAACCAATCCACCAACCAACCAACCAATCCACCAACCAATCCACCAACCAACCAACCAACCAACCAACCAACCAACCAACCAACCAACCAACCAACCCACCAACCAACCACACACACACACACGCACGCACGCACGCACGCACGCACGCACGCACACACACACACAACATCGTGTGGTTGAATAACTGCTGGAGTTTTTCGTTTGCGTAGTTGAGGCACAACTGTTCGAAAGATGTACTCTGGAAAGAGATAAAGCAAAAACCTCTCTCGTTAAATAAAGTCACCAGAAACCACTAATGCAAAGAAACCAGTTTATCTACCAAATTACGTCTATACGTGCAAAGACCCTTTGTCAGCACTCAATCAAATTGTGTCAGCAATTGTAAAAACTTAGTTTATGGCGAGTACTCAACCAAATTATGATTACAAACGCTAAGTCTGTTAGAGAACTAAATAACTACCTGAAAACCCTGATCAAGATACCAAATTGTATTAATCACAACGATGAGATACACATATGCCTGAAAGAAAATACAGAATAGAATGTGACAGTAAGAATGCGAGGTGACAGACTGGTCCAAGAGGAAGGGCCAACACAGAAGGTATACAGGCCTCGGATTGAGGTGCATAAGTATGGCACTTGACAAACCTCCAAGAGCATAGGAACATTAATCATTGCAAAGAACTATGTAAATCTCAGTTTCTTCTCTCATAGCTTCTATCAATCAAAAACATACCGATTTCGCAGCACTTCCCAGTGAAGTTAGCTTCAATTTTGCCACATTGCTCATTAACTTATTTACCGCTAATTCCTTATAAGATTAACTCATTTGCTGCAGAATATTTCATTTGCTGACTCCCTTATTACTTCCAAAACAGGAAAAGCATCGTCACTCACAACTGCTGTTGTCCAGCATGTTTTGGCTGATGAGTTCGCGAGTTCCATGTGTCAGCTCCAGAACTTTCTCATCAATGGTGTTGTCTCTCCGTTGCAGCTGATTGTTTTTTTACCATGATCTGGTACTCATTGAGTATGCTAGAGACACAGAGCAAAAACAAGTACTATAATGAAAAGTTTCAATGAAATTTCTAACGTTGACATCAGTGCGACATGAACAGAATTTCTCAGGAGTCTCAAGTTATACAAACTAGAAATTAAAATTATGGTTACATAAGTACATGGCATAATTGTATGTTTTGTCCCCAGTTTATACACATAGAATTTATGTATTATATACACCAGGGGTGTTGTACCTGTTTAGGTGAAGGGCCACTTTGCCAGGTTTCTAATATTGCAGGGGCTGAAGACAAAATTTCATCAATAATAAAAACAATTCATGCAATTCATACTAACGATTAATAACGTAACATGCCTACCTCATGATCAGATACCACTTGTTCACATTTTTGCTGATTTATTTGTTCATCGTCTTCATCTTGGTGATGTTCTTCGTCTTTGCCGCCAGCAATTTGGGCTTCTTGTCCTTCTTCTCGGCCTGTTCTACGGCTGTGGCACCGAGGCAGAAGCTGCCGGACGCGCTAGAATCCTTGGACTGCTTGAGGCTGTCTTGACTCCGTTGCGCAGGGCCATCTTGAGGTGCTGATTGACGACGCGTTCGTCGGTGCCGACCTTGAAATTCTTGAGAATGTATCTGAGGATGGCCTGTCGCGACGAACCGCCCATGTCTTTCAACGTCGTCAGCGCCACTCGGATCATCTCGCTGTATTTGGGACGAGCTGCTGGTGCCTTCTTCGCTGCTGAGGAGGAGCTCTTCTTTGTAGTCGTTGCATTCTTTGGCTGCTGCTTCTTCGCCGGGCTCTTGGGCGCGGCTGCCGACTGGGCATATGTGGCGCCTGAAATGTCTGCTAGCAGTGCTGCTGATGCTGCATCTGACATGGTTGCTGAATGACCGACTGACTCATGGGTAACCTAGGAAACGGAAGAAAGCAGTGTTATCACTGGATAACGGATGCGACGTCAGCGTCGAAACCATAATCTCTTATCATATCTTGTCTTAAACTAAACCAAACTAACCAACTGATCTAAACTGGTTTGTTTTAATGCAGTTTGAAATGTTTGTTGAACAGAATAGAATGTGAAAGTAAGAATGCACGGTGGCAGACTGGTCCTAGGGGAAGGTTCAACAAAGAAGGCAAACAGGCCTCGACTTGAGGCGTATAACCATGGCAATTAACAAACCTCCAAGAGTATAGGAACATTAATCATTGCAAAGAACTCTCTAAATCTCAATTTCTTCTCTCATATCTTGCCTCGTCAGAAAAAAACACATACCAATTTCGCATTACTGTGCAGTGAAGTTTCACAGCTGTCATCTTGCACCGTGCGACGAAGCAGAGTGTCGCACGGACTGTGATGTGACAATTTTTCCTTAAGTCTGGGGTTTTCCATGAGTAGACGTGAACACACAGCTATCTTTTATTTTGACGACATCTTGCACCGTTACAGTGCTCTACTCAATGCAGGACTTCAATTCCTAAACAGATATGAAGACAGGCAGAGATTAAAATGACTACCAAATAAATCATCTCAAATGTTCACTCAGTATAATAAGGTAGTAGAACTTCAAATGTCTCCTAAAGCTAAGGTAACTTGCACATTTGTCAAAGGTAAAGAAAGCAAATTAAGACAAAGATAAGGTCACTTCATATCTTTGTGAAAGGCCAGGATGGCAATGTGACAAGTTCAAAAAAAATAAGTAACTGCTACTAAGGATATGACAATTGTAAATTTCACCTATAGACCTGGATAATCTTATTTGTGAACACTTTGTTAACACTTTAACGACAACATGCACTGGTTTCCCAGTCACTTTTAGTATACGCTCATTATTAAAGTGCATGAAAAACAAGATTCGGTTGCTAGATCAAAGACAAAAGTAGACAGACGAGCTGTTGCAGTCAGCTGTGTTTAGGTTAAGAGAAATGGCAAGATGCCAGAAGCGACTGATGTCATGGATTTACATGAGTATTTCACAAAAATACACTTATTTACATTTACTTAAAAGTTTACGAACTTAATATTTACAACAAACTCTAATTGACCTGTAGACAGAAACGTTGCACATGCTAAATTGAATTTTGAATAACTGGAAATACATAAATATCATCAAAGAAAATAAAGTGGTTGGCACATTCCAAAAATTATTACTTGCTAAACGATGAAGAGAAGCCCTGACTAGTTTGATGCATGAATTCTTTTATAATATTACAAAGTTTTGATCACCTATAGCATGTGAGATGTCTGTGAATGGAAAGTCGCTTCCTGTTTCTGCGTTAGAGGCAGAATCGCTCCGTACGAGTAGTAGCTCCGACACAGGCGAAGGATATGTTCCAGCGCTCCCTTCACGTAGAACAGTTGGAACAGTAGAACTGTAGGAAAACACAGCAACCATAATCGTAGTCGTAAATTCCAAATTTCCAAGTACAGGGAACCAGCTGTGGCATCATTCAGAAAACTTTGATGAGACAGTTATCTGAACTTCAAGATGAAGGCAGAGTTGGTTAAGTTGAGGTTCGGTGCCTGTTGCGGCTTCCTCATCGGTCGAAGTTTAGACTGAAGAGTCTAGCGTTGCTCAGAGCCAGTGGTCGTTTTGTACAAAAGCCAGCCACATACCTGTTGGAGGTGGTGCTCATCGCTTTGTTTTCCTGTCTTTTGTAGAAGACCAAGGGATGAAACTGGACAGTTGAACCAGAATTCACCACAGCAGAAGACACGCATTATTTTTTATATTCTCCTTCTCCTCTTACCCCTCCATTCATATTCAATGCTGCTGAATCCGATTTATCGAGAGACCCAGCAACGAGAAAAGTTGGTTTCTTAGATTCCTCTAAGGGTGAAGGCGACATTTCTACAAATCCGCTTGACTGTGAACTCGACCGAGAATGTCCAATTCCGTTAACCAGTGGGATTGTTACATCTCCCACTGTAAGGTTTTTTGTTTGTGAAGGTTTTTCACATTTTTTTCACTTGTTTTCACATTGTTTTTTCCACAGTTTTCACATCTGCTTCACACTGTGAAGGTTTTTTTGTTTTGTCAGCTGGGTTGCTACATATCCAGTTCCCTCACCTTGTGAAGGTTGAATAACACCACGCATCTGGGGTGATAGTCTGACCGAGTCTTCGACACCATTCCTTGTTGTCAGTGGATGTGAAACACCAGGAAGACGCTGTGGTGGTCAAACCTATCGACCGGATACTGTCCGTCACCAATCACAGAAGAACTCCAGGATGTAGTGGAAAAGGGCGTTTCTTGGATGCAGCTGGAATTTACAACTGCAACTGGGATGGCATGCATCTGTCGTGAAGGTGATGCAAGCGTTTGTGTAATCGAAGTTGGCTGTGAATTCCTGTGCAAGTGTGAGTATCCAGCTTTTGTTTTGTCAACTGGATTGCTACATCTTCAGTTCCCTCACCTTTTGAGGGTTCTATAACACCCAGCACTTGGGATCACAGTCAAACCAAGTCTTTGACACCATTCCTTGTTGTCAGTGGACGTGAAACACCAGGAAGACGTGCTGGTGGTCGAACAGAGAATAGAACGGTTTATCTCCATGGATGGAAGTCAGTGGTTCTTTCGTATTTCTTCATTTCTCCGCATTTGAAATTGGACTTTGGCAACCTTTCTGGTTGAACTTTGTTTGAGCTGGGTTGGTGAAGGATGTTTTGTTGGACTCGCAGTTGGATCCTTTGCAGCTCATCGATCTTTTGAAGCATGACTTTTGGCTGGATTTAAGATTGGTGTATTTTTTGAAGTAAGGTATCTTGCTGGAATTATGTTTGGATCCTTTGAACAACCAATAACTAGTGGACGGATCTTTGGCAGCATGACCGTTGACTGGGCTTTCTTTGTGTGGTTGTCATAGGCAGATCTGATATCAACGTCACTTAAATTTTTTTTAAATTATTTTTTTCCGGTTTGGTCCTTTCTTCTGCCTCTTCGGCGTAATAGAAGTGTTCCTGACCGATGGCTGGACATTCTACAGAGACCCTCGTATGATTGTCAGAGGTTCTGCGTTCGTCTGCTTTGCGTTCTACACTTTCAGATCTTAGCAGATCTGAAAGATCTATGTTTTTTTAATTTTTTTTAATTTTTTTTCGGGTTGACTGGAATGTGACGCAAGATTTTTTTGATGAACTTTGTTTGAGCTGGGTTCGTGGAGGATCTTTTGTTGGACTCGCAGTTGACCAAGTGTTCTCTATGAGAAACAAACAAGATAAAATACTTATATAAAGCCACCTACCTAGAACTGTGCTTCTACTACATATACTCTAGTAAGGTTCTCAAAAGACATCATATAAATGGTATGGTACGGCAACATATAAATAGCCAGGTACATACATATATACATACATATATACATACACAGGGTGAGAATTGTCGAGGGTGGGGTTGGGGGTTCAACCCCCAGTCTATCTTAGGACCCCACAGTGTAACAGTCAACAGATATTGGTAATATTTATTTAAGGAGAAAGGTGGCACACTTTGTTTGGGCAAATTAATTATCATTAGGCTGAAAAGTTCATGCATTGTTTTCAAGCATATTATAGAATTCATTGCATATCATAATGAAACTGATATGCTGTCATTGTAATTTCAAATTTATATAACACCTCGTTCAGAGAACTGGCTTCAGCAAAAGAAACAAAACCGTGACCAAAGATATCAAAAGCCATAACTGAACATTAAAATCCAAATAATAATAAATAGGAAAATGAATACATAAATTACAAACCTTATTTTCCATATATCGACTTAAGTCCCCGATGCAGTATTCTTGGAACAGTTTGTCGTGGTACCTCTTTGCAAGGCATTTCTCCCTGAACACATTTCCCAAGTTACCTTCTTTTTTCGAAATAGTAAAAGACTCGACAGCTTTCGAACCCATGGTACTGTAGAAGAAAGGAATACAAGCAGCTTCCTGGACTAACCCAAGGAGGCAACCATGGCTACACAGAATCAGCAACTTCAGTTTCTTGGCCTTGGCATACCACGACAAGTGAGCTCTTGGTCTTCCCAATGACACAGTACAGATGACGTACCTGGCTTCTCCAAATGGATCATAATTTTTTGGGCTATTTTACTCAAAGTGATCATCAACTGATGATAGCTAGCAGCAGTAGTACGAAGAGCCTGATAGCCCGGTTTTGACCTCACTCTTCCACAATTTCTCTGATTTTTCTGACTCTGATGATGTATTAATTGATGGTGTATATTGGGGCCTTCTGCCAGATGGGCCCACGGAGGAAAGCAAGGTGACACCGACTGCCAAAGAGACGATCGTGGGGAGTGGAGGTCCTGTGCCTACGGCTGGTGCGGCGGTGCTCGACCCCATCATAATAGATTCGTATTTGATCTTGGTCCAGAACAGAAGAAGGGACCTTCTCCTTTGTATGGTTTCGGGGAAGTTGTGGCAATCTGCCATTTTTGTTTATGGGGGCTCCACAGCCACTGCTGAAATCAAAGTACACCAAGTTCCCGTTTAAAATAGAAAATGTCTAGCACCAGTAACTAGTTAGAAATTTACTGCAAAATATTATTTTCGTTTATTCTCTAAACCCTGAATAAGCAAAATCACTTTCTCTGCACCGGATACAGAAACACAAAAAAGACTAAGAATAAAGGCTAACAAAAGACGAGACAGAGATGACAATGACCAAAACAGAAAGGACGGTAGTGAAAAAATGTGCTTCAAACGACCGAACATAAGAGCTACATGCACAAACTTCACCATTAAAAGTCTAACAGTACAGTTCAAGATTCACAATAGACTAGTTCTGTAATGTGAACAAGTACAGTTCAATTAAGAGTCATGGTAGTCTAGTACTGAACTGTGAACAGTGGACTGCAAATAGACATGACATATTAAAAATCCATCAAACCTAACAACTCTGCACGGGATGGGATGAAACCCAAAAGAATTACAATCACACGATCCAAAGCTGAGGAGCAGCATACTCACATACAGAAAGTCAGGAAAAGTGTTTCATGGTTAAAAGTACACGTAGAGGATTCAAAAAAGTACTGACAGACAGAGATAAATATATTTCTGAAGAATAGCCAACTGTGAATGAGTTTAAACTTGGGACCTTTCGGTACACAGGACATTGCTATAGCTAAATATGTCTAATTAATGTATTCATTCATTCGTAAATTTATATAGCGCCACTTCAAGGGAACTACTCAGAGGCGCTCCCGACTCCAGCACGGCGAAAAAGAGCAGTTTTCAGGTGGTCATAGAAGGTACCAGAGGAAGACCTAGGATGTAGGCGCAGCTCAGGCGGAAGGCCATTCCATATGGTCGGGCCAACCACCGAGAAAGCGCGGGTCTGCATGATAGCAGTACGGGCAAACGGGACGGATAGCATCCCCCTCCCCACCGAGCGGAGGACTCGAGCAGTCCGAGAAGCAGACACAGGCCGGAAGAGATCCATCAGGTATTTTGGTGCGAGACCCAGTTGACATCGCCAACCAAAGGAGGCGATCCTGTACTCAATGCGCTGCCGTACAGGGAGCCAATGCAGGACCTCCAGCATATAATTTGATACATGGCCAAAATATGGTATTTGGCCAATAAGGCGTGCAGCAGAGCGCAAGATGCGGTCAAGGCAGTCTAGGCGTGCAGAAGGGAGGCCAGAGTAAAGAGATAGGCAATAGTCAAGACGAGATGTGACGAAAGCGTGAACAAGTGTAGTTGCTGTTGTTGCTGAGAGAGAGCGAGCGACAGTACGAAGCTGACGGAGCTGATAAAGGCAGTCGCGGCTGAGGCGATGAAGGTGTGGTGCAAAACTTAATTCCTGGTCCAATAGAATGCCAAGGTCACGGACCGAGGCAGAGAAAGTAAAGCCAGGAAACTGTGCGGAGAGAGAGGGAAAGTTGAGTTTAGCCAATTGCTGACGGGTTCCCAGCCACATAAATTTAGTTTTAGAAGGGTTTAAGCGGAGGCGGTTTGACGCCATCCACATCTCCAGATCAGACTGTGTCTGAGCCATAGCCGCTACAACAGAAGCAGCATTTTGCGGCGGACAATGCATGTACGCCTGCGTGTCACCTGCATAGAGCTGAGCTAAGGCACCATGATCCGCAAGGAGCAGGGAAAGCATTTATATAGTCACACAAGGTATACACAATTGCAAGTCTATATATACACACATGTATTGTATACACGTGAAAGTGTGTATATATACATATATACATACATATAAATATACATATAGGATTACACCAGTGTGCTTAGTATGCTTTCATGATTAGATATCCCTCTAGTGTCTTTGTCAGGCATGGGAATCCTCTGCTTATGCAACAGCTTGCATACCAACAAATCAGTCAATAAGCATTTATATAGCTCCCCTCAAAGGAAACTATTCAGAGGCGCTCCCAGCCCAACTTACTTCACTTTGTAGACAAATGGTTACACCTAAGTGTGACCACAAACAAGATATCCATTTGTAAGGGACTCCAAGTCACCACTCGTTCAAGCCTAAGCTAAAGCAATCCATAAGCTAACACTAATCAAAAGCTGACACTACTCAAAAGCTGACACTACTCAAACGCTGACACAGTGACACTACTCAAAAGCTAACACTACTCAAAAGCTGACAATGCTTAAATGCTGACACAGTGACACTACTCAAAAGCTAACACTACTCAAAAGCTTGTCGCCCCTCCTCATTTCGCCACCCAGTCAGACAAAAGTGTGAGAGATACATTGAATGTGGAAGAAACTTAAGGCAAAGAAGAAACTAAGCAAGCCACACAGACAGACATATCTCATATACGCACACATCCAAAAGCATATCACATATCTGTGGACAGACCCTATCTGAAATAAATCTCTTGTCTTTAGACATCTGAATCCACGTATGTACTGTGAAGTACTCGTATAATTATAATTGCAAATTTATATAGCACGGTTTCATAAGAGCCTGTATTATTGTTATTATTATTATTACTATTATTATTATTACTATTAATTAGTAACTTCTATCGTGCCAGTATCTAATGCACAAGGCTTCAACCAATGGCACATCAAAGCCTATAAGTAGGACATGTGAAGCCCATTATGGGAATGCAAGTATTGTCATATCCTCTGTCTTCAACTCATCGCATTGCTGTAGTGATGAGAAGTAGTTTCAAATTAAATATAAGAAAAATGCACATATATTAAAATAAATTCATACCACCTTCGTTTCAGCATACCTGGTGGAGGTGATACTGTGGCGGTTTTGCCTTGGTCTTTTTTTTTGTTTTTCAGGTCGAGGCCTCCTGTCGGTTTTCCTCTTTGTTTCAGCGGCTGTTTGCCGTGGCAGCTTCTTCATTTCAGCGGCTGTTTCTTCGTTGCCGCGGCTGGTTGACGTGGCTGCCTCTTCGTTTCAGCGGTTGGTTGCTGCGGCTGTCTCTTCGTTTAGACCGGCTGGTTGACACGGTTGCCTCTTTGTTTCAGCGGCTGTTTTCCGCAGCTGCCTCTTCGTTGCTGCGGCTGTTTTCCGCGGCTGTCCCTTCGCTGCCGCGGCTGGTTGACATGGCTGCCTCTTCGTTTCAGCAGCTGGTTGCCACGCTGTCTCTTCGTTGCCATGGCTGGTTTCCGCGGCTGCCTCTTCGTTTCAGCGGCTGTTTTCCACGGATGCCTCTTCGTTTCAGCGGCTGTTTTCTGCGACTGTTTCTTCGTTGCCGCGGCTGGTTGACGTGGCTGCCTCTTCGTTTCAGCAGCTGGTTGCCACGGCTGTCTCTTCGTTGCCATGGCTGGTTTCCGCGGCTGCCTCTTCGTTTCAGCGGCTGTTTTCCATGGCTGCCTCTTCGTTTCAGCGGCCGTTTTCTGCGACTGTTTCTTCATTGCCGCGGCTGGTTGACGTGGCTGCCTCTTCGTTTCAGCAGCTGGTTGCCACGGCTGTCTCTTCGTTGCCATGGCTGGTTTCTGCGACTGCCTCTTCATTTCAGCGGCTGTTTTCCATGGCTGTCTCTTCGTTGCTGCGGCTGTCCCTTCGTTGCCGCGGCTCGGCTGCCTCTTCTTTTCAGCAGCTGGTTGCCGTGGCTGTCTCTTGGTTGCCACGGCTGGTTTCCACGGCTGCCTCTTCGTTTCCGCGGCTGGCTTTTCGTTGCCACGGCTGGTTTCCGCAGCTGCCTCTTCGTTGCCGGTGGAGGTGGCGCTCTCTGCTTTGGTTTTCCTTTCTTTTGTAGAAGATCAAGGGATCAAACTGGACAGTTGAACCAGAATTCACCAAAGCAGAAGACATTCTCCTCCTCCTTCTCCTTCTCTTACCCCTCCAGTCACATTCTATGCTGCTGAATCCTATTTATCGAGAGATCCAGCAACAAGAAAATTGGGTTTCTTAGATTCGTCCAAGGGTTAAGGCGACATTTCTTCAAACCCGTTTAACTGTGAACTCAACTGAGACATGTTTCACTGTGACGACAAAGGAGTGTCGAACAGACTGCGGTGTGACAATGTTGTCCTCTGTGCTTTTCCATGAGAAGAAGTGACCACAGCTGTCTTTTTTTGGCGACATGTTTCACCGTGGCGACAAAGGAGTGTCGCACGGACTGCGGTGTGACATGGAAAGGCGCTTTCTATTTCTGTATCAGTGACAGAATCGATCCGTACGAGTAGTAGCTCCGACACAGGCGAAGGATATGTTCCAGCGCTCCCTTTACGTAGAACAGTTCCTCCGACTGCAGGAAAACACATGGCAACCAACATCGTAATCGTAAATTCCAAATTTCTAAGTACAGGGCACCAGCTTATTAATGAGCGCTCATCAGTCAGTCGTTCTGGCCCAAAATCCAAGTGCTTATTATGTACACTCACTATATCATTCATTCATTCATTCATTCAGCGCATTTATATAGCGCCTCTATAAGGTGCCTATTCAGAGGTGCAGTTGAACCACTGATCTCAGGACTGACCGCTCAGCACACTGACCACTCAAGCGACTAGATTATCACATGACATAAGCAGACCGGTCACAAAAGCAGCCAATAGTATGAAGTTTTAGCCTTGGTGGCCAGTCCGTCCCCTCGCTATATCTGATCTTTCCATCATCAGCGTACAGTTGATGCCTTTGTTTTACAGCTATGCGACTCTAGTGGAATTAAATCTTTAAAGTCTCTCAATACGCTGCCACTACCCTACCTGTGGTAGTGCCAGCCCCAAGCCTGTAGAAAGGAGGATGGCGACGCTAATCATCTTTGTTATGAAACTGCGTCGACAAACAGCAACTAACTTAAACCTAACCATTGTTACTAACTCCGCCACTACCCTATCTGTGGTAGTGCCAGTCCAAAGCCTGCAGAAAGGGGAGGGTGACGCCAATCATCTTTGTTATGACACAGCATCAATAAACAGCAACTAAGCAATACTGACAATGTCAACCTTTGGGTAGACAGTTCTACACACTAACTTACTACACTGTTGCATACATCAATCAACCCAATATCCAAACACGAACACCAAGAAAGCTTCGAAGCTCGACAAACAAGAAATCTCTATATGTACAAAAGCGGAAATTTCTAGTCCATCAACCGTAAGCAGATCGAGAAGTTCTTAAAAGGCCCTACATAAATGCTTATATACATATAGCGCCGAAGAGGTCCGATATTTACTTGATTTCATCTCGGTGCCACTTTGACCTTCATGTGATTGGTGTCAGAGTTGAACGGACCTTCGTGAAGTCGAATGAATTCGTATCGAACAGATTCTGCGTTCATCTGCTCGTCAAAAAACAATAATAATAATGAGAATAATGATAATGATAACAAACATGCACTGTTGAGAGCGCACAACAACAGATACGCAGCGAAATATCGTCGATTGTAATTCGTAACATTTCTAACCATAGGCGTAGACTCTGGGGGAGGACAGCCAGGGCACCCCCCCAATAATTGAGATGGGCTGTACATTCAATGCAACAAGTGTAGAAAAAATAGCCAAATGCCCCTCCAATACTTTGGGCAAGTTTACGCCAGTGTATCTAACAGTGCCACGCAACAATTCAGAGGCACTCCTGTCACTAAAAAAATGGACTTCAAGCGTTTCCGTAGACGAGGAAGAGAAAGGCTGAGGAGCTCAAGCCGCAGTTCAGACGGTTCCAGCTAGAGGGGTCAACATAAGCAAAACTTGTAGACTGCGATGGACAACCAGAACCAGAAGGCCTCTGGCGGCCGAGCGAAGCGAACAGGGAGTGAAGAGACCAGGGAGTGAAGAGACCAGGGAGTGAAGAGACCAGGGAGTGAAGAGACCAGGGAGTGAAGAGACTGAGGTACAGTTCTAAGGTCTTGAGGTCTGATATTAATAAGGTTACTATTGACGCGCAGTCTTTGATTTTGCTATGTATAATTAATTAAACGAACTGTTCAATGACAATGGAGACATGAATCTGCGTAATTCATGTCTCCATTATCATTGAACAGTTCGTTTAATTAATTATACATAACAAAATCAAAGACTGCGTGTCAATAGTAACCTTAATAATAATAATAATTTTTTTCTTTACTAATTCAAACCGACAAACGCAGTAAGATTACATTGAGACACGACAGTACAATTATCAATATCTTAACTAAACACACGTTATGGCAGCCAAGCAAGGCGCCCGCCCGAGGGGATTGCGGGAATCGAACCACGTACTGCTGCTCTCCTGAGCCATGAGTTTTACCATTACTCTATCCCCCTCCCCTTATCACATCCTTATTTATATAAAACCTTGTTGCAACTCAGTCATTTGATAACACCCCACAGATACACAATAGCAATGCATTACCTTAATCACACCGACGAGTAAAGATCCCTCTGTTGGTTGTCCCTGTAACACGCCTTCGATGATCTGAGCATTGTTGCAGACGACCGCTACCTTGAAGTACGGGTCCGGATCTTAAACTGAATACACCACTGGATGGGGAGCCAGTGCAAAGTATCCCTGCATAAAGGAAGCTACACGGGTCCAAAATCTGGAATTCTCTACTTCCTCATTCACGCAAATCATCCAGAGAACACGAATTAATCTAGCCAGCCACCGTAAACAACGAACTATCTCCATGAGCTTAGCAACTGAAGGATTGCTACCATCTCGTACAACCTCGTGACTACAGATCACTTCGCCATGTAGGCATCGTATCCAACGCCTGTCACCTAAAACAACGCCAAAGAGAAAACAAGCCCAAATTAAGCCCAAGCTACATCATGCTTCACTGATCTAGCAAAAATCATAGGCTGCAAACAACTACACAACACTAAACTACACTAACAATAAATCTATATTGTGCATAAAATATCTAAAAATTAAATTGAAAGCAGGCCCAAAACAGTTAAACTCAAGTCCATCTGCTACTGAGCAAGTAAGAGCAAAAGGATATTAAAACACATCTTCTTTCAAACTTCAAAGTCACTCAACTCTTTATATTGAATTTTCATTAAATTACACGGAATTTTATATATTAATAAATACAAATGGCTTCTTCTGAATTCCTTTTCCTAATTAACTGGAATCGTCAACGCACCAGTTCATCACTTTCTCTCGGTTCAAATACTAAATTGGAAATTATAGAAAGCTATTCAAACTCTATATTTGTAATTACTAAAAATGAGTTGTGAATAAGAGTAGTCCCTTAAGCTACCAAACGAGGCAGTCATGCAAATGAAGCATTGGCGACTTCGTTTTCTTGGTCTCAGCACATATGGAGGCTGTGGCCAGTCCTCTCCCTTGTCACCTGATCTTTCCACCAACAGTGTACGCTCGGTGTACACATTATAGCTGAGTTGGCCAGGGGTACAAGTGGAGCCAAAATCCTGAGAAACTTCTGCCCTGGTGTGGATTCAAACTCTTGACCTTGGCTGACAGTCCAGAGTGCCAACCGTTAAGACTATCAGGCACCCCAAGAATGAGTGGCATAAGCTTATAATTTGAAAAAAAATGAAACTGAATTAAATTAAATTGAATTAATTTAAACTGAATTGAATTGAATGAAACTATTACTTCTGCCAACTGGCCATCAGCCGCATATTTCTGAGTGACGGTCATCTCATTCTTGGTCAGTGTTCCGGTTTTATCCGAACATATCACGTCCACACAGCCTGAAACGCAACATCCCATAATGTAACATCATCAGCATGTATCACAATTTATTGTTGAGTAAAACTGTCGAGTAAAATTCCTGTACGTATGAGTATCAGGACTTTCATAAAGCACGTTTTAGGAGCCCCTCAAGGGCACATTTCAGGAACCTGTTATGGGCACACTTCAGGAACCCGTCAAAGGCACATTTCACGAACCCCTGAGGCACATTTGGAACTTGTCATGGGCACATTTCAGGAACCCCTACAAGGCACATTTTAGAAATCCTTTAAATACACATTTTAGGAATCCTTCAAAAGGCACATTTTAGGAATCCTTCAAAAGGCACATTTTAGGAATCCTTCAAAGGCACATTTTAGGAACCTCTCAAGATGCCCTACAGAAATAATCCATACTAACGATTCATCACATGTTGAAATTACATCTTAGAATTAAGTAGAATAAACATCCAACTCAATAGAACAAAACAAATGAAGACAAAAACTGGCATATTAGTTATCATAGAATTATTTCAAGAAAGTTTTTTAACTACCGTAACTTCCGTAAGTATGCCAAAAAATTATCTAGAAAATTACTGTTAAGAAGAAAATGACATGTAGGAGTAATTAGAATTGTTTTAATTGTCAGAAATTCCCAAAACAATATTATAAATTTTATAATGGCTAAAAACAACACAAGATAAATGAGATGTTCCTTATGTATATATGTACAAATATATGTATGTATGGATTGTACATATATATGTATGTATGTTTGGATGTATGTATGTATGTACATATGCATCTACACGTTTACTAAATGTAGTATCTAACAAAAGTGCTGCTTTCTTACCCAGAGTCTCAACTATTGGCAATTTCTTAACGATTGCTTTCTGTCTGGCCATTCGTATGACTCCGATGGCAAGCGTAACCGTGGCGACGATAGGAAGCCCCTTGGGAATGGCAGCCACTGCAAGGCTAGATGGTCAACGAGAAACAAAAAGAGAAAAGTCAGTCAAAAATGCTACAATCAGTTTCACCTCTTCGTCTCCAAAGCAGAGCTATGACTTTTACAGCACCTGTGAATAAGCTGGTGCTTAGTGCATAGCTTTAGAGTTGCATTTTAGAAATTTGGTGTTTACGATTTAATTGATACAAGTAGATAGAAAGACTGAATAATAAAGTTCTCTGCTACTGACCAGGTCTTTCCACGCCCAACATGGCTTCCTTCAAGAACCATCATAACTGGAGTTTGACGCGTCTCAAACATCTTCTTCACATCACGTGGTTTCAGATCAGAAATCAGGTCAGCCTAGAAGATCAAATATTAACTTTGATTAAAAACTAAAATAATAATGCTAAAATTCGTTTTTCTGTAGAGGTAATCAAACACCTGACAAGATAGCATCTTAGAAATGCTTTAGATAGTCTCTTGTCTCTTATGGCAGAGAAGAGCAATCCGATAAGCTAATCCCAATACGAAACCACGGGCATAAAGTGTTAGCAACATCATTTTGGTTAGCCTCGGCATACGGCAACAGATGGCCATTCCTCCGCCTTGAAGTCTGCTCTTTCCGTTGATAGCTGAGTTTGATGAGGGCAAAAGAGAAGCAGAAATCTCAAACCTTATTTCTGCCCTGGCACGACTTTGAACCTCTGACAGTTGACAGTCCAGCATGCTGTTAACCACTATACTATTGTACACACCAATTCTTAAAAGGTGCTGCAAACTCTGTTTACATTACAATCAATTAGACCTACATTACCTGGTAGATAGCAAGTAGTTAAAGTGCCAACACGACATGACATGTTTAGAAACTGTCTGGAGTTCCCGTTATGCCAGGCCCATTGACTCAAAATATGCTCTGACCAAGGACCAAAAGATCTTAGTTCAGTTTTGGCCGAGTGTTGATATCTGACAGGTTTACAATACCTTTCCTTCTCCCTCGGAAACTCGACCTTTGGCCTTGATGAGTCGTGTGGCATCTGGTCAATCAATGAACTTCTCCTTAAACAGAGCTGTCTCCATGTTTTGGTTGACCTTGCCAAAAAGCGCCCGGTTTAGTCTTTCCTTTCCACTGGCTGGAACTCCACCATCACTTTCCTCTATAACAGAAACAGAAAATATGTCAAAATAAACCATAGTTCTTGTGCAAATTTTTTAAATATACAGACAACCAGATACAAAGAAAGAAAAATACTCACTAGTAGGCAAGCGGGTTGTCTCATTGACACACTCACTGACTGGGTTAAAAAGTGACCCACTAACTGGCCAAATTACGCATATTTCAACCAAAAGTTCAAAGGGCTTTTGATCGAAACTGCTAATGTTACAAAAACAAAGAAAAGAACTTGAAAAAATTAAAAATTCAGATCAAGTGATCACATACTGATTATTGGTGACAGAGGATTAATGTCGCCATCTTTGAAGTCAAAACCCTTCTGCCAAAGGTGAAAAGCAAGCTTAACAGCTACTCTTTGTTTATCAAAGACGGCCTGCTTCCCGATCCAAACACATTTGGCTTACATTTCGCTCCCAAAATCAAGCACGTATATCTAAACAAATAAAAATAATTAAAATTATTAAATGTCATCTCTACTAAAACAAAAAAAAACAATAAACACAGTATTAAAAGGGTAAAACAACTTGAAAATATAATAAATATAATAATAGTCATGTCTATTGACAAGCTCACTGACAAATTGCAGTAAGTAACATTGAAACATATGACAGTACATTTATCAAGATCTTATAGAACACGTGTCTTGGCAGCCTTTTTAGGCACCCGCTAATTTTACTACTGCCCCTATGGAGTGGAAGGCTGCGTTGACCTATAAGGAGCTAACACTACAGGTATCGAACCGCGTCTTTCAAGATCTTATGTTCTTCGAGCAAAAGTGTTACCATTCATGAGTCATTCATCTAAATATGCATTACTGTGCAAACTGAAGTGCCATAAATATCCACAATGATTTTCTATTTATTCTGCCACATTTATAGAGCACCAAATTACGAACTTGGTTACGTCTAACTTAGACAGCAACAAAGCCATTGCTCAGCCTGCATTACAGGAAAAGTGCTCAGTTAGTACCACCTCCCTTTATATCTATAATAAAACACAATTAACTAAATCAAATCACAACAAATGAAAATGGAAAGTCAACCGTTTTGTGAAAGAAGTATGCAACAATACAAAAACTGTTGACTGAAATTTAGCAGACGCACCTCTGTTGAGCGTAGCATCTCGTGCTTGAGCAGTTTGCCACTACAGTCGGGCACAAAGACAAGTTGAAAGCTGTACACGTGGTTTGTAAGATTTATGGACGCTTCATACCAGTCATCCTTATCAGTTCTTCTTCCTGGACCTTTCACATAACGCACCATAAACACCTCTGTATTACTGTTAAATACATTAATAAATAAATAAAGTACTGCACTGTGATTACTGAGGAAGAGGAAACTTCCTTAAGCTGGTCTTGAGCACAGGAAAAATCCCACCTCCCTCATCCCGCAATTGCAGGGACTAGGGTTGGGTAGCCGGCTCGCAGCAATCCCCTAAAACAGCTCTAGACAGTGGATTCATCGAAACCATTAACTAATAGTGGAAAAATCTGTTGTACATATGTTTTTAGAGACAAACATTATTTTAATGTCATGTATAGTTGTATACGGTACAATTTATTGCGGTCCAGAATGGCCACTGTAATGCGTAGACGAACATTCGGTGCAATTAAATTAAAATCTTCGAATGAATGAATGAATGAATGAATGAAAATCAACCAGCTCTGTTCAGTAAACATTTCCAAAATGTATTAAAATGCACATAAATATCTAGATGAGTCAGATAGTCATTCGTGCAGCGCCTTTGTGAAGTAGCCGACTTAAAAGGTGCTATATTAAGTGGCTTGATACAAACAAACAAACAAACATACATAAATACATACACACATACACACATACATACGTGGTTGGTTCTAGGACAATTCGTCGCAGGACAATTCGGCGCGGACAATTCGTCGCAGGACAATTCGGCGCGGACAATTCGGCGCGGACAATTCGGCGCGGACATTTCGGCGCGGACAATTTGGCGCAGGACAATTCGGCGCGGTTAATCAAAATATAAAATGCTAACTGCTTCATGAAGCCTCCGTAGAAATAAACACCAATATTACAAGTGAAATATAATAGTAGATTATCAAGTTTATCAGAATATTTAATATCGAGTTTTGATGGACACTCTAATATGAAATTCAAAAGTAACTAATCTAATACAACTAAATGTTAATACAAAAAACAGTTAGGATAATCCTGTCCGAAATTGTATGAATATAGCCACTCTTATATGAAATCCAATAGTTACACTTAACTAAATCAAATGTGCGATATACCCCCAATAAATCGACGAGAGCTAAACAAGCAGAACTGATTAATTTCATTAATTATATCATGTGTTTCAATTACTCCTACTTCAATTTTGAAATTAAATTTTCCGCGATAATATTTTATATTATATAAAATTCCCGCGACGAATTGTCCCGCGACGAATTGTCCCGCGACGAATTGTCCCGCGACGAATTGTCCTACGCCGAATTGTCCGCGCCGAATTGTCCTGCTAGAGAGACTTTCCAATTTTCCGCGACGAATTGTCCCGCGACGAATTGTCCGCGCCGAATTGTCCGCGCCGAATTGTCCGGCTCCGAATTGTCCGGTCACCACGTACATACATACATACAAGCACTTCTTGACCGACTACGTAATCATGTCCTACCTTCATGCTTGGCCTCTACAGAGATATCAGTCGGACGATGCGACATCTGAACGTCATCAGTAGCTACACGAGGTGAATGCCATTCCAGATGAATGCCTTGCCATTCCAGATGAATGCCATGCCATTCCAGATGAATGTCTTGAAGTACGTATCACGAGGTCTGACTGTTTTTGAGAAGATTCGTTGCTTATGGATGCCTGCTTCTCTTCGCCTGTGTTGGTGGCACAACTCAAACTGTGCTGCCCAATTTGTTGCAGGAAGAGAGCGAATGCTCTGACCACTAGATGAGTTTACAAAACTCTTCCTATCCTTGACTTCTTTGGTACCAGTTGCATCAGATGCAGATATACGGAGTTGAAACAGGAGGGATTCTTTGTCAGACGTGAAAGACTTGCATCAGAATCGCAGGTCACTGGGGCGGACTTCTCCGGAAGGTCACCAGAGCTGTTCCGGTGCTGCTGCTGCTGCTGCTGCCATCTGGAGAGATGTTTCCGTAGTTCAACAGTTAATGAAGTAATCGTGGAATGTTTCGCCACGAGGAGCTCTAAACGTCTGCTGTTTTGTGATGTTAAGCATAGGTTTTGATTCACTGGAATCGACTTTTTCTCTACTGCTGTCCATTGTCCAAAGCACTCTTAAAATCACAAGTAGTTACAGGAGGCGAATTCCTTACATGATGATAAAGGGGCTTTCGGTTGCATTCTGATTCAGTCTGAATTTCTCGTATATAGGGGACAGTCCTTTCCCCTCTAGCAACTGTCGTCTGAGATGGCAATTCACTTCCTTCAGCTGTCAGAGGCTCAGAAGTGTTTGCAGGTTCGTTTGAGCAGATCCGTTGCTTAATGGTGCTTGCTTCTTTTCGCCTGTGTTGGTGGCATAACTCAAACTGTTTGCATTTACTGCGTCACAGCTGTTGGGTGAAGGCGACTTCATAGATGGATAAAATCGATTACACAATGATCGATCCAACAGAAAACTGTCATTTGAGAGTTTTCACGAGTTTCATTTGAAAGCTGACTGGTAGTCTGGGACAGTCCTTTCCCCTCTACTAGTAACTGTCGTCTGAGATTGTAATTCACTTCCTTCAGTGTCAGAGGCTCAGAAGTGTTCTTTACAGAACTAATTTGGCAGACCTCAGGAACGTTTGAAGCAGTATACATGATTTATCGATGATACCTTTGTACGTGGCTCCCAAGCTTTGTCACCAGTTTGCTGTAAACTCGTGAAGGCGGAGCCATCAACATCATTTCCTCAAGTTTCAGCTGAAAATATATTGGGAGTTGTGGCGATCATTTCGTTGTGAGTTTCCAAGCCAACTGGTAGAACAGCTGAAGAACTGCAGTGCAACATTTCTTCAGTACTTGCCAGACATTGTAACTAACATTTAAATTTATAGCCTGCGACAATTCGTCTTGAGTTTTTTTTACTAAGCAACTTCCTGTCATTGTCGTTTGCTGAGGAATCTCTTTTCTTGAGAAACTGAACGTTGAATACCGAGCTACACCATTAGGGGAATCTTCAATGCTAACACGAGAATCGTGATTCTCCAAAACTGCATTCCTCATCTTCTGGTTTCAAATTGCTCCTGCTAACTGTTTGTCCCGATTCTGTGCTGTGCAAGATATCGCCTGCTTTTGATTCCAGAACATAACCAGGTAGCTGACTCATATTATCAACTTTAACTGCCTTCAAATTCAATTGCTCTGCTGAACTGGAATCTGCATTATGTGACTCAGTCACTGACCTTCCATATTGTTCTGAAGTCATAAACCTATTAGAAGATGCAACTGCTACACTAGCATTTGGTCTTTGCACTTCTGGAACTACAAACGTAACATCTGCACAATCCAATACGATTTCTCCATCATAACTAATGTCCGGCTCACAAAAAAGTCATCTGCTTCAGCAGCCAAAGCATCGGCGTCGTCTTCATCATCCACAACCTTGGTAAATGGCAGTTCAGATTCCAAATTTCCACAGATTCCTGAGCATCCTTTCCGCTTAACAAATAAGAATCTGTCTCTTCTCCTGCTGCACAATTCGAGAGCTAATACCAGAGTAACCAGTCGTGGCATCATTCAGAATACTTGATGAGACAGAGTTACCTAACTTAACGATGAAGGCGAAGTTGGTTTAGTAGAGGAAGCTGCCTCAGAATAGACCGGCATTCTTTGAGCTTCACAGCCACTGCTGAAATCAAAGTACACCAAGTTTTCACATTTTAGACAGAAAACGTCTAGCACCAGTAACTAATTAGAAATTTACTGCAAAACATTCATTTATTCTCTAAACCTCAAATAGGCAGCATCACTTTCTCTGCACCGGATACAGAAACACAAAAGAGACCAAGAATAAAGGCTGACAAAAGACCAGACAGAGATGACAACGACCAAAACAAAAAAAGGACGGTGGTGAAAAGATATGAGCACTTCAAACGACCGACCATAAGAGCTACATGCACAAACTTCACCATTAAAAGTCTAACAGTACAGTTCAAGATTCACTATAGACCAGTCGGTACTGTGAACAAATTACAGTTCCAATTAAGAGTCATTGTAGTCTAATACTGAGGCTTTTCCATGGCTTTTGAAGGCTCTATATAAATGTCCAGACCTAAGCACACACACACACCTACACACACATACACACACCTAAGCACACACACACACCCTCCAACACTGAAGAATCATAAAGATAATATGGCCAGTGGAGCTATTATTGTCAGGGTTCCAATATGATAATATAACCAGTGTCTTTTGTTAGCTGTGTCACCAGGTTTGTTGTCCAGAATGTGTGCCATCCCTAAACTTGGTGGCTTGATGTACTGACCAAACTGAGCCAAAAACTTCAATTGCCTATTAACTTTTAATCCTAAACCTAATTTTCAAAATAAACCCTGTATTTCTTCAGCACCCAAAAAAGCCAAGTCATAAGAACCAGCTTATACATGGTGCTTCATAAAAAAAGAATCGGTTAGCACTGCGTGGTTATCGAAGTCTCATCAGTCATTTAATCCTGTCACAAATTAAACCGCTTCACCCAGTTATGAACGTTCTTGTCAAGTATGGTGTTATTATAACTTAGATGCCATTTATCAAGCATAACAACTCTGCACAGTATGAGATGAAACCCAAAAGAATTACAATCACATGAATCAAAGCTGAGAACAACTGCAGAAGGTCAGGAAACGTGTTTCATGGTTTTCAATGATTTGTTCAAAGCAGAGGATTCAAAAACGTACTGACAGAGATAGGTATAAATGTGAGAAATATTTCTGAAGAATAGCCAACTGTGAATGAGTTTAAACTTGGGACCTTTCAGTAAACAGGACATAGCTGGCTAAATATGTCTAATTAATGTATACAGTCACACAATATATACACAGTTGCATGCACATATACATACACATATTTATACATGTGCAAGTGTGTATATATACATAAATATATACATATATAATTATATATATATATATGATTACACCAGTGTGCTTAGTATTCTTTTATCATTAGATATCCCTCTATTGTCTTTGCCAGTCATGTGAATCCTCTGCTCAAGCAATAGCTTCCATATCAATCAACAGTGGTGATCAACTTACTTAATTCTGTAGGCAAATGGTTACATCTGAGCTCAACACAAGGTAGACATTTGACAGGGACCCCAAGTCACCACTCATTCAAGCCTAAGCTAAAGCGATCCATTAGGTAACACTAATCAAAAGCTTGTCGCCCCTTCTCAGTTTTCCACCCAGTCAGACTGTTGGCAAAAGTGTGAGAGATACATTGGATGTGGAAGAAACCTCAGGCAAAGAAGAAACTTAGTAAGTCACACAGACAGACATCTGTGATACACACACAAATCCAAAAGCATATCACATATCTGTGGACAGACCCTATCCGACATAAATCTGTTGTCTTTAGGCATCTGAAACCATGTATGTACTGTGTACTGGTATAATTATAAATTGCAAATATCCTCACTCTATCTTCAACATATCACATTGCTGTAGTGGTGGGATGTAGTCTCAAAACAAGTTTAGCAGCTTTCTAGGGCATTTAATAGTTCACTATGCTTAAATACTTAATTAAATATTAGAATATTAAATAATTAAAAATTAATAGTTCATAATGCATAAATACTTAATTAAATATAAGTAAAAATGCTGCTATATTAAGATAAATTCATACCACAAACTCAGAATGGAAAAGGCATTCATATTTATTTTCTTACTGAGAAACACTCCTTGATATTCAGAGAAGAGTCACTCAGGTTACATCACAGGAAAAGACATCAAATGAAAGGCAAGAAACGAAGCCAACCACATACCTGGTGGATGTGGTACTGTGGCTTTGCCTTGGTCTTTCTTTTTTTGTGTTGTTTTCGATGTCGAGATCTCCTCGGTTTCCGGACTGTCAGTTGGCCTCTTCGTTGCTGCGGAGGCTCAATCCGAAGCGGCTTGCCCGACAGATGGTTTATGCCAGGGTGCAGAAAGCCTTCAGACGGGACCGTAAGAGGTGCGCTGAAATGGTCCTAGAGGAGACATGGGAGCAGGAGGAAGCGACACTATCTCTGGAGGAACAAAAGGAATTTTGGAGATCCATCTTCTCCTCACCTTCGGAAAGCTCGAGAGAACTGGTCCATTGTGGATCCTGTAACCCGCGGGGAAGTGGCGAAAGCTTTAGCGGACTCAGAGGAAAGTGCGCCGGGACCCGACGGATAAACCCTCGGTGAATTGAAGTTAATCCCCCTCGCTCTGCTAGCCGCATACTACAACTTGTGGCTCCTGCTGGGTTATATACCCAGACAGTTTGCAGATGGGGAGACAATACTCATTCCCAAGGGCGGAGATCTGCGGGAGCCGGCAAATTTTAGGCCAATCACCATGGCCTCACGTGTGACGAGGGTCTTCCACAAGATCCTAGCCTCTCGTCTGACTGCGAAGGTTCCACTCGATCCGAGGCAGAAAGCGTTCCTACCAGTTGATGGGTGTGCTGACAACATCTTCTTGTTAGACATCATAAAGGGGTCAGACCGGTCTGTCTGGCATTCATTGATGTGGCCAAAGCCTTCGACTGTGCCTGCCATGAGACACTGGCTAGGTCACTGAGGGCGTGCCATCGCCGTTATTCCAATACGTCATTAAGATGTACGCCAACACCTCGACCGTCCTCAAAGTAGGAGGTCGAAGGGGCGGTACGATTAGATGTGACCGCGACGTGCGTCAAGGCGACCTGCGTAATGGACGAGGTCCTCTCGCAGCTGAGCCCGGCCATCGGACACCACCTGAATAAGGAGGTGATGGTCCGGTGCTTGACGTTTGCTGATGATTTTGTCCTGGTGGCTTCAACTGCAGAAGGTCTGCGGGAATAGATCAGTAGGATCCAACATGCGCTTGGACTGGGCGGCCTCCGGTTCTTGGCGTTTGCCGATGACCTTGTCCTGGTCGCTTCAACTACAGAAGGTCAGTAGGATCCAACATGCGCTTGGACTGGGCGGCCTCCGACTGAACCCGGCAAAGTGTGCCTCCCTCCGAATTGACATAGACGGGGAGGCTAAACGCTGGGTGGTTAATCCCTCTCCGCTTTTGACCATCGACGGCGAGTCAGCGAGGTCGCTCGACATCGTGCGCAGACCTACAAGTACCTGGGACTGCAGACCGGACCTCTCGGTATGAGGAAGGCCAACGGGGACTTCCGCAGAGTGGGGCTAGACCGGTTGACACGTGCCCCACTAAAGCCCCAGCAGCGCATGTTCCTATTGCGCTGCCATTTATTGCCTAAGCTGTATCACGGACTCGTTCTCGGGGAGACGACAGCCAAGTCTCTTGAGCAGTTGGACCGATTGGTGAGGGCGGCAGTCTGCAAATGGCTGCGGCTGCCGCATGATACTCCCATCGGTTTCTTTCATGCTAAGGCGGCTGATGGCGGACTGGAAGTGCCACTCCTGCGTCGTTACACTATACCACCGTTGAAGGACCGCCGCATGGCCAAGGTGGAGGAGTCACTGGACCCAGTAATGCAGAGCGTGGCAACTAGTCCACTCTTCCTGGGAGCGAGGAGGAGGAGGTGCGCAGCGGTGGCGAAGGTGGCCGGTCGAGAGCTGAGTAGTGGCAGGTGTAGCTTCAGTTCTGCATAGAACCACTCTAAACATTGAACAAAAACACAGGATTTTAACTTCAGAGTGATAATAGAGTAAGCACTCATTGACCCTGCAGCTACAGGCACCACTGTAAGAAGTTACCAATTCAGATTCAGTATTTAAAGCCAGCAATGTTCAGGACCCTGCTTCATAACAAGAAGTGAACTGTCTCTGTTGTCTTAAAATGCACAAGTTTAGATCAGTCAGACAGACATATATAAATACATACATAGTTTTACATACATACATACATACATACATACATACATACATGTATTGCATTCAGTTAAATATAGACGTAGTGAATTTGATGATGATGATGATGATGATGATGATGATGATGATGATGATGATGATGATGATGATGATGACAACACACAGATAAGAAAAATGCAATTACTAATCTTCATACATATTGCAAAAGCAATCAGTTCAAGACAATCACTTCCAAATCCAATCATTAAATCCACCTCTTCCCCTCCTGTCTATGTCTTTTGGCCTCGCACTTACAAACTGAAATATGCATATTTACATTGACTCTATTTACATAAACTCCTTACTATATCCATACCAACTTCATCAGACCATTGCAAAAATGACATTCACCTTAATGTCTCACCTTTCCCTTGGCCTGCTTTGTGGATCACACTACATAAAAATCCTGCCAGACTCCATGCCTTCTTGAGTTTGCTTTCAGAAGGGAGTGTGAATAAGGTTTTAACTGTCTTATCCTTGTACTCCAACTCAGAATCAAACTGCAAACCTTTAATTGCTATAGAAGATTTTAAATTATATGCTTAAAGTAACAATATCCTTTTTAAAGCACACAGTGCTTTGAAAACACACTATCCAAATAATCCAAGTACCGTAAGTCTATTATCACAGTGACACTTGGAGCTGTTGGCAGGCATGAGAAAGTATGCAACATTAAGTTTCCGTTTCCATCTCAGCTGAAATATATCTCAATCTCGACCCACTCTCCTAGCCATTTTTATAAAGGTCTCTACAAAGTGTGCCACCTTTCTCATTAAATAACTATTGCTAATATCTTTTGACGGTAACACTGGGTTTTACAGTTGGATTTACTATGTTGCATATTTCAATGTCACTTATGAAACTCTACTGTTGAAACATATGAAGTTTAAATTTACTTTCAAACCGATGTTGGCAATGTGGTATTTGGCTCAGACTGAGGATCATTTCTTTCACCACATGACAGATAACAAAAGACAATGGCCACAGAAACTAAATTCCACAAAGCTTAATTGTGCTAATTTTCTGGAAAACAGGTTGCAACCTGAGAAGGGTAGTGAACTCAAAAACTTATGTTTCAAGATACTTAATATGGCATCTGCTAAGGACCTCTGAAATGTGTACTAAATTAATTAAACAGTTGGATCAATTAAGGATCAGGAGCCACTGCTGATCAATTTATCAATACAATACAACCACAATATGGTAATTAGGTACCCCTCTGAGCAGTAATTAGTTAATGAGCAAAACTGCAGTGTCAGCCACACTTACATTGCAAAATGTTGGTTTCTCCAAACGATCATTATTGACATGAGGAATGAGAGTTAACATCTGGAGAACCAGTTGTGGCATCATTCGGAAAACGCTCGGTGCCTGTGGTGGCTTCCGTAACCCTATCTGAAATAAATTTGTTGTCTTTACACATCTGAATCCATGTATGTAATGTGAAGTACTGGTATAATTATAATCGCAAATTTATATAGCACCGTTTCATACGGGCCTATATTATTATTACTATAATTATTATTATTATTATTATTATTAATTAGTAACATCTATCGTGTGGGTATCTAATGCACAAGGCATCAACTGATGGCACATAAAAACCTATAATAATATGTAGGACATATGAGTCCCATTGCCAAATGAGCTCACCCTCCTCCCCACTCCGCACCAGTCTAATTGTCAAAACGATGTGTAATTGCTAATCATTGTATAAATTAGACTGACTGTAACACACTTGTATTAGGGCTACCTTGTAAGCGGAACCTTAGGTTCCTTAGGGTATTACCCTTTATCACTGAAAATGTACATGTTTTTTGACGCAATATGTAAACATTGTTTACTTGGAAATGAGGCAGTGAACAATAAAAAATTGATTGATTGATTGATATGGGAATGCATGTATTGTCATATTCTCACTCTATCTTCAACAAATCACATTGCTGTAGTGGTGGGATGTAGTTTGAAAACAAGTTTAGCAGCTTTCCAGGGCATCCAATAGTTCACAATGCATAAATACTTAATTAAATTTAAGTAAAAATGCATATATATTAAAATAAATTCATACCACAAAATCAGAACGGAAAAGGCATTCAAATTTATTTTCTTACAGAGAAACACTCAGTGATACTCCGGAATGAGTCAACTCAGGTTACATCACAGGAAAGAACATCGAACAATAAGCAACAAAAGGCCAGCCACATACCTGGTGGAGGTGTGGTCTCTGCTTTGTTTTTCCTTTCTTTAGTAGAAGTCAAGGGATCAAACTGGACAGTTGAACCAGAATTCACCACGGCAGAAGACACGCATTATTTTTTTCTTCTCCTTCTCCTCCTCTTACCCCTCCATTCATATTCAATGCTGCTGAATCCGATTTATCGAGAGACCCAGCAACGAGAAAAATGGGTTTCTTAGATTCTTCTAAGGGTGAAGGCGACATTTCTTCAAACCGCTTGACTGTGAACTCGACGGAGAATGTCCAATTCCGTTAACCAGTGGGATTCATACATCTCCCATTCCTTCACATTGTGAAGGTTTTTTGTTTGTGAAGGTTTTTCACATTTTTTCACTTTTTTTCACATTTTTTTTTCCACAGGTTTCACATCTGTTTCACACTGAGAAGGTTTTTTGCTTTGTCAGCTGGATTGCTACATATCTAAATGTTTTAGATAGATAGATATCGAGTTCCCTCACCTTGTGAAGGCTGAATAACACCAAGAACCTGGGGTGATAGTCTTTGACACCATTTCTTGTTGTCAGTGGATGTGAAACACCAGGAAGACGTGGTGGTGGTCGAACCTATCGACCGGATACTGTCCGTCCTCAATTGCAGAAGAACTCCAGGATGTAGTGGAAAAGGGCGTTTCTAAGAGGCAGCTGGAATTTACAACTGCAACCGGGATGGTGTGCATCTGTCGTGAAGGTGAAGCAAGCGTTTGTGTAATCGAAGTTGGCTGTGAATTCCTGTGCAAGTGTGAGTATCTAGCTTTTGTTTTGTCAGCTGGATTGCTACATCTTCAGTTCCCTCACCTTGTGAAGGTTGTATAACACCAAGCACCTGGGATCACAGTCTAACCGAGTCTTTAACATCACTCCTTGATGTCAGTGGATGTGAAACACCAGGAAGACGTGGTGGTGGTCGAAAAGAGAGCAGAACTGTTTACCTCCATGGACGGAGGTTAATGGTTCTTTCGTATTTCATTTCTCTGCACTTGAAATGGGACTTTTGACTTCTATGTCTGCTATGTCTGCCATGTCTTTTTTATTTTTTTTTAAATTATTTTTTTCCCGGTTTGACTGGAATGTCTGACGCAAGATTTTTTTTGAACTTTGTTTGAGCTGGGTTGGTGGAGGATCTTTTGTTGGACTCGCAGTTGGCCCAAGTGTTCTCTGTTATCCCTGCCACTCCAACTGTACCTGTTGTACGAAGGGGGAAATGATATGAGAAACAAACAAGATGAAATACATGTACTTATAAGCCACCTACATAGAACTGTGCTTCTACTACATATGCTCTTGTAACGTTCTTAAAAGGCATCATATAAATGGTATGGTATGGCAACATATAAATAGCCAGGTATATACCAGTGTTATTTTCGTTCCAGGGAATAGAATAGGAATAATAATTATTTAATATTAGTTCCACGGAACGAAAACTGGAACGAAAAATAATTGTGGAACGAGAATAGAATAGGAATAAAAATTTCAATATTTTTCGAGAACGAGAACGGAATAGAATAAAAATTAATTTTCAAGACGAGAACGGAATAGAATAAAAATTAATTTTTAAGCTGCCCAAAATAATTGACTGGTAACTTTTTAGTGTGTCTGACTATGAACTGTTTTATTATCAGTCGCATTGCCCGACAGACATTAACCGTTCATGTTAGAACTGTGATAACTGTAAGTGGATTTGGAAGTGGAACTACAATAATTTTTTTGGAACTAGAACTGGAACTAAAATTATTTATAAAGAGGAAGTGGAACTAGAATAAGAATAAAAATTAGTTCTTAAGAGGAACTAGAACTAGAATAAGAATAAAAATTATTTCTTAAGAGGAACTAGAACTAGAACTAAAATTATAGCAGTGGAATAGAATAAGAACTGGAATAGAAATTAATGCTGGAACTAAAATAACACTGGTATATACATTTATACATACACAGGGTGATAATTGTCGAGGGTAGGGTTATGGGGGTTTAACCAACCAGTCTATCTTAGGACCCACAGTGTTACAGTCAACAGATATTGGTAATATTCATTTAAAGAGAAAAGTGGCACACTTTGTTTGGGCAAATTAATTATCATTAGGCTGAAAAGTTCATGCATTGTTTTCAAGCATATTACAGAATTCACTGCATATCATAATGAAACTGATATATGCTGTCATTGTAATTGCAAATTTATATAGCACCTCGTTAATAGAGCTGGCTTTGACAGCAAAAGAAACAAAACCATGACCAAAGAGATTTTAAAAGCCATAACAGAACATTAAAATCCAATTAATAATAAATAGGAAAATGAATACATAAATTACAAACCTTATTTTCGTTGTATCGGCTTAAGTCCCCGATGCAGTATTCTTGGAACAGTTTGTCGTGGTGTCTCTTCGCGAGGCGTTTCTCCCTAAAACACATTTCCCAAGTTAGCTTCTTTTTTCGAAAGAGTAAAAGACACGACAGCTTTCGAACCCTTGATACTGTAGAAGAAAAGAATACTTAGAGCAGTTCCCTGGACTAAGCCAAAGAGGCAGCCATGGCTACACAGAATCAGCGACTTCAGTTTCTTGGTCTTGGCATACCACGACAAGTGAGCTCTTGGTCTTCCCAATGACACAGTACAGATGACATACCTGGCTACTCAAATGGATCATAATTTTTCGGGCTATTTTACTCAAAGTGACCATCAACTGATGTTTTCAAAATTATGATACATGTAATCAGGACAAATAATATAGTGTAAATTTTAAGTGACACACAAAAGCTCTGAGGCTATGTCTCTCTAACAGATCTAAACAAGCACATCATTTGGAGAAAGTTGCTCAATAGGTTAGCTGCAAGGAGTCAAAGGCAACAGTACGTAGGTGCAGTGGCAGACTGTTATAAAAGGACGGTCCAACACAAGAGTAGGCACGATGGGCTCCAGTTGAAGTGACAGCTTGGCACCTGCATATCTCCATGGGCTGCATGATAATGATGCCAGAGAAGTCATTAGAGAAGTCGCAGATTAGATCTGATTGGATGCATTCATCTCATCACCGGATTTGCTCAGAGGGCTAACCAAACAGAATCTCAGAAGAACTGTCCTTCCTGCCAGGGATTTGAACCCATGCCTCTCTTAGCTGACATTCCAGCACGCTAACCCTTTGCATATCAGGAAACCTCTCCCAACTGTAACCAGTGCAAACAAATTGAAAGATTTGTTACATGAAAACTAACCTGGCGATCAGAAACGTACTAGGAATGTTCAACGTCATCTTCATCACTCCAGAGGAACTTGTGATTCTCACGCAGGACATCGCCATCGGTCTTATCACGAGACCTACAAAAAATAAGTAAGTAACTAAGTAGGTAACTAAGTAAGTAACTAGGTAAGTAAGTAACTAGGTAAGTAAGTAACTAGGTAAGTCTTTTTTATACAATTCTCACACTGTACATAAATACATACATGCTGTGTGTGGCACTGTGGTCTATTTGGTAGCATACAAACTTTAGGCAGCTAAGCAGCTAAGAAGATGTTTGCACATATTTGTCTGGTCCTCAGAGTGGGATTTACTGGTCTTGTGTGCATAGCAGCTGCAACAACAACAAAATGAGATTTAATAAAATAAATATGTAGCTTTATTAAGCCAAACAATACCTGGAATCAATGGATACCAGAGCAGTGCTGCCATCTGGCAGAGGAATGGTTAACCCTTGAACCTCGGGTGAAGATGATCTTGTAGTTGCTGCTGTCCACTCGTTTCCTCTGACTCCCGAGCAGCGGCCAGTGAATGTGGAATTGGAGGAGCAGAAAACCTGGAATCTATGGATACCAGAGCAGTGCTGCCATCTGGCAGAGGAATGGTTAACCCTTGAACCTCGGGTGAAGATGATCTTGTAGTTGCTGCTGTCCACTCGTTTCCTCTGACTCCCGAGCAGCGGCCAGTGAATGTGGAATTGGAGGAGCAGAAAACCTGTAATCTATGGATACCAGAGCAGTGCTGCCATCTGGCAGAGGAATGGTTAACCCTTGAACCTCGGGTGAAGATCCTGTAGTTGCTGCTGTCCACTCGTTTCCTCTGACTCCCGAGCAGCGGCCAGTGAATGTGGAATTGTAGGAGCAGAAAACCTGGAATCAATGGATACCAGAGCAGTGCTGCCATCTGGCAGATGAATGGCTATACTCTTGAACCTCGGGTGAAGATCCTGTAGTTGCTGCTGTCCACTCGTTTCGTCTGGCTCTCGAGCAGCAGCCAGTGAATGTGGAATTGGAGGAGCAGGTTTCTTATCCACAGTATGCACGTTCATAGCATTGACCAGTAGTCATTGATGATCATTGCTCAACAACACAGTTGAAAACCTGTCCACAAGAACAGCGAGTCAACGGTCAGTGCACTGTAATGTCTCACTTCAATGTTTCTAGTCAAACATGTTCCTAGCTCACCCACACCAAAAGAAAATTTTAAAACCTTCAAATCCTCTAATGCCCTTGAAGCGATAAAAGAGTGAGCACTAATTGACCACACAGCCACACGCACCACCTTCAGAAGTTGCCAGATCAGATTCAGTATCAAAAACTGGCAACGTCATCCGCTAAACTCTATTTCATGACAAGATGTGAACTGTCTCTGTTGTCTTAAAATGCACCTGTCTAGATTCGATGAGATAGCCTCGTGTGCAGTGCTTTTGTGAAGTAATTAAAAGGTGATGTATTAAGTATCTAGATACTTAACACTGTTATCATGCAACATTACACCTTCTCAGTTATGGCACAACCTGAGCAAATTACCATTGTTTTGATCTCTGCCTTATCACTGCAACTGGAGCTGCTGGCATGTTTTGAAACAAAGTAAAGAGGAGCAATGCTAACACGTGCATTTTACTGATTAATTATTAAATATTATCACATTACATTGCCAATAATTTTGCAAGAAATATTACCAAATATATACAATAACTCAAACTAGTAAATTATGACATTTTATCTAGCCTCCCTCTGATGTGGAGCATTTGCGTGCTAGTTCGGCAAAATGTTCCTTCTGGGGAAAATCCCGTCCTGCTTCTCAGTAGCTACACTTCCCCGTCACTCTCTTCCCCCTGCCTGTTTCTACTAGCCTCACATTATTTACCAGAGTTCCTGAAACATTCTACAGGTCAATCATATGTATGTCTCCTTATACCCAATACACAGAAGATACATACAGCGACATACAAATTATGCATACTCACACAGAACTATGCGTCAATTTAAATAAAAACTGAAACTCTATCTCTTGGATGCACTCACATGCCTGCATTAGGCCTAGGCCTCTGTGTTTATTTGCACAGGCACTGTTGCTTTTTGTTTATGTTTTTTCCATCTCTTTTTAACTAATGAAAATTGAGCTGTATACCTTAGTTGGAATCCATGTGTACTGATAGTTAAGTTCTTTAGTTAAGAGTTCTATCATTGTTTCTTTTACCTGCTGATCATATAACTTGATCGATGTTACCGTTAAAAGTATTGATGGTGCTGCCATTTACTTGTATTACGATAAATGTTAACTAGGTGGCCCTGCTAAGCGGGATCAAGATCCCTTTTGGGTCTCCTCTTGTTGCCAAAGTTCAAAGTTCAACACCTACCTCCACTCCGACCCCTCTCCTCTCACCAACTAAGACCAAGAGCACACAACCATACTCTCCCACCCAAGGACAACTCTTAATTTATTCCCAAATCATTATATAAAAATATTTACTAGTTTATTCTAAAATTTATGTTGTATTTTCCTTGTACTTCAAATGGCTTCAATAAAAGGATTGATTGATTGAAAACTAACCACAATAAAACATCAGTAGTTAAACACCCTATTATGCAACAGATCCTGAGGTATTAACCCACATAAACATTGACGAGGACATAGCTTTGGTCCACAGTCCAAAGTTCAATCTTGGGAATACCAATAATCCATTTAATTTTTTTAACGAAGTTCCTATTGCAGGGAATGACGATCTTGATCCAGACTTAAACTTGTTTTATCCTACTACTAGGTCTTTATCAAATTATTATTCTGAGGATAGTTATAACCAAATGGTAAGCAGTAGCAACCTCCATTCTAATATGAAAATTCTCCATCTTAACATCCGCAGTTATAATAAAAATCATAACAATCTTTGGACCTATCTTGAAAATATCAATAGTAAATTTCATATTATTGTGCTCACTGAAACATGGTCCATTCTTGATTCTGAAGATCAAATTAGTTACCCAGGTTATAAAACCTTTACGAAACCCAGATCTGCTGATAAAGGGGGAGGGGTTGCCATCTTAGTCAATGATCGCCTCCAAGCGCAAAGTATTGTGTTTAACAGTACAATGGAGAGCTTGCTGGAGTGCTTACTTGTTAGCATTTTACTTCCTAATAACTCAAATATTGTGGTTGGGTCCCTCTACAGACCTCCAAATACTAATATCACAAAATTTAACTCAGATATAGTGTCTATAACGAATTACTTATCCAACCTAAGGCAGTCTTGTTATATTTGTGGGGACTTTAATCTTAACTTATTAAATACCGACTCTCATCATCCTACGAACGAATTTGTAAACAACATGTCATCTGCTTATTTCCGGCCTTTAATCAATTTACCAACTAGAATCACTGACCACTCCGCTACATTAATTGATAACATATTTTCTAACACGTTAAAGTATTCTGAACAACCAGGAATCCTTTATGCTGATATAACTGACCATTTACCCATATTTGTCATCCTCGACTGTAAGATTGACTCAGTTCCCAAAAACAAATATGTATCCTATCGACCACAGCATGACCTGGCATTTCAGAACTTTAATGTTCTGCTTCAGCATGAAACTTGGGACGACATATATAGCCTTAGCAACCCTGATGACATCTCAACCCTCCTTACTGACAAACTCAATATGGCTTATGATTCTTGCTTTCCATGTGTGATACGTAAGTCTAGACTATATAAAACTAAAACCAAGCCTTGGCTTTCCACTTCCTTGTTAAAATCCTGCAAAAAGAAAAATAAATTATATAAACAATATTTAAAACTTAAAACTACTGAATCCTTTAATAAATATAAATCCTACAAGAATAAACTGACGACCATTCTTCGTAAAAGTGAAAGACAATATTATGTCTCAAGGTTGGATTACCACAAGGATAATCTGAAAAAGGTGTGGGGAATCATAAAGGAGGCACTTCATCACAATGGACCTCAACGTATGAATATCCCTATAAGAGTGGATGGCCGTATGGAAGAGGACCCTACTACAATTGCTAATGCTCTTAACAACTATTTTGCCACCATTGGACCAAAAATGGCTAATGAAATTCCCCCTACCACTGCCTCCTACACTGATTACTTAAAAGCACCCAATCCTAACTCCATATTTATGATTCCCACAGATCCGGGGGAAATCCAGGCCATTATAGCGGGCCTCAAAAATACCAAAGCATGTGGCTCCCTCAAGTTACCTGTTGATATTATAAAACGTAATGCTACTTATATCTCTCAACCATTAACTTACTTAGTTAACCAGTCTTTATCAACTGGTATTGTCCCACAAAATTTAAAGGTTGCTACCATTTCCCCTATTTTTAAAACTGGGGATTGTCACGATATGTCAAATTATCGCCCCATTTCTAAGTTACCTTGCATTTCTAAAATATTAGAAAAAGTCATGTATAAACGTATATATGATTTTATAACAACTAATAAAATACTATATGCAAAGCAATTTGGCTTTAGGGAGAATCATTCGACCAATTTAGCTATCATTGAAGTTATTGACAAAATCACCGAGGCTCTGAACGATTCCAAATTTGTGTTGGGGGTATTCCTCGACTTGTCGAAAGCATTCGACACCATAAATCATAATATTCTATTAGCTAAACTGTCCCATTATGGCATCCGTGGTGTAGCTTTGGACTGGTTCAGATCTTATCTCACCCATAGATTTCAACAGGTCTCTTATGATGGAGTTTTATCTGTCTTAGCACCGATACACTGTGGGGTCCCTCAGGGCTCAAATTTAGGCCCATTATTATTTTTAATTTATATTAATGATGTAACGAATTGCTCGTCCACACTGGATTTGGTACTGTTTGCTGATGATACTTCTGCCTTCATTTCCAGTAAAAACTGTCCGGAACTGTTCCAACATATGAACACGGAGTTAACGAAATTATCTCGGTGGTTTCGCACTAACATGCTGTCCCTGAATCTGAAAAAATCCAACTATATAATATTTAAAAGTCGTAGGAAACATGTATCTGAATCTGACACTCCCATCATAAGTATTGATAATATTCAGCTATGCCGGGTTACAAGTGTTAAATTTCTAGGTGTCATTATTGATGAAAATCTTTCATGGAAGGCTCATGTTGAGCATTGACGAATAAAGTATCTAAATCTGTAGGTATTATTCATAAGCTCAAATGGTCCTTACCTACCCATTCTCTTAAACTGCTGTATACTACCCTTATATTGCCTTACTTGAATTATTGTACTACAGTATGGGCAGGTGGCTACCAGACTATGCTTAAACCATTATTTCTGTTGCAAAAAAGAGCCATAAGAACCATCTGTGGTGCCCACTATCTAATGCCAAGTTCGAATCTCTTTAAAAGCCTGAAATCATTAAATATTTATGATATCTACCGACTCCAATTAGCACTCCTAATGTATAGACACCACTCAGGTACTTTACCAATAATATTTAATTCCTATTTTACTGTAAATGCTGCATTCCATAACCACAACACTCGTCATAAGGGGAATTACCGATCCGAGGTGCACAGAACCAATGTGCGAAGCTTCTCTGTTAGAATAAAAGGCCCACAATTATGGAATTCCATTGATCCTAATATACGTGCATTACGATCACTAAGTGCCTTCAAATCTGCTTATAAATCGTTTCTGATTGACCAGTATTAGCTACGTGACAAATCATCTACGGATCTTTTATTTTTATCTCATCTTAAAACAGGATGATTAGCATAATCTTAAGTCTGATACATTCCATTGACGAAGTAATACGAACTTCTGATAAATACCGGGGATGACTAGATAAGCTTATTCAGCTTCTTCTCTCCGGGAATCGTCTTATTGCTTTATATTTGAAAGATTATCACTGTAGTAGTAATGTTACAGCATATAATCTCTTGTCTATAGATATGATGCAGACTATGCACATTATGTTATCGACTGTTAATCATATACTGGTCTTGTATTCGATTCAATAAATTTGATTTGATTTGATTTGAGTATTTTATCAGATATTCCTATCATGCATCAGTTTCTGAAGAGAATTAGATAAGTTCCATTACAGCCAAATCAACCAGATCTGTTCAGTAAACATTTCCAAAATGTATTAAAATGCACTTAAATATCTAGATGAGTCAGATAGTCATTTGCGCCGAGCCTTTGTGAAGTAGCCGACTTAAAAGGTGCTATATTAAGTGGCTTGATACAAACAAACATACATAAATACATACACACATGTATACAATACATACATACATACATACATACATATATACATACATACATACATACATACAGACATACAAGCACTTCTTGACCGACTACATAATCATGTCCTACCTTCATGCTTGGCCTCTACAGAGATATCAGTTGGATGATGCGACAGCTGTCCACCTTTCGGCTGCATTCTGATTTAGAATCTGAATGTCTTGAAGTACGTATCACAAGGTCTGACTGTCTTTGAGAAGATTCGTTGCTTATGGATGCCTGCTTCTGTTCACCTGTGTTGGTGGCACAACTCAAACTGCTTGCATTCACTGTGTCACAGCTGTTGGATGAAGGCGAGTTCGTAGATGGATAAAATCGACTTCACAATGATCGATCCAACAAGAACCTGTCATTTGAGTTTTTTCACGAGCTTCATTTGAAAGTTGACTGGTAGTCTGGACCCTATAGTAACTGTCGTCTGAGATTACAATTCACTTCCTTCAGTTGTCAGCGGCTCAGAAGTGTTCTTTACAGAACTAATTTGGCTGACCTCAGGAACGTTTGGAGCGGTGTACATGGGAAAAGTCTTTGATTTATCTATGATAATTGTACGTGGCTCCCAAGCATTGTTACCAGTTTGTTGTAAACACCAACATAAGAACAATGACAATCATTTCCTTTATCTGAAAATATATTGGTAGTCGTGGCAATCATTTCATTGTGAATTCCCAAGGCAATTGGTATAACAGCTGCAGAAGAACTGCAGTCCCAGTCCAACATTTCTTCAAGGCTTGCAGACGTTTTAAAAATAAAGACTTCCATTGATACTGTCACAATTTCTTTTCGATTTCCCGCCACAATTTCTTTCTGACTGGCGACCATTTCATTTTTATATAGCACCGTCTCTTCCTTCTGACTGGCAACGATTTCCTTTTGATTTAACCACCTCCTTTTCTCTCTGACTAGCAAACAATTTCTGATCCACCAATGCCTTCTTTTTACTGGCTACCATATCTTTTTGATTTGTCATCGCCTTTTTTTTTATTGGAACCACTTCTTTGTGATTCACCCCCACCATTTAGTTCCCAATTTTACCACAACCATGTTTCATTTGTCGCCACCCTTCTCCATATGTTTTTGATTTCATTCTCCATTTCTAACTGGCAACTGCAAAGCAATTAGTTGCCATCGCCACCATTTCTCTTCTATTTAACGCTCCCATTTCTTTCTGACTGGCAGTCAACTACAGCTAGAGTTGATGCTCGGTCGGTTAGAGCAAATTGTGCTGCTGTACGGGGTTTTCGTTTAGTTCCATTGTTTGTGTCTTTGGCGATTCATGTGTGCACTGCCTTCGGTCTGCCTTCTGCGGTTGAGTTGGAAGTCGAGACCAGGATTCGTGCGACGCTAAGCGATCGATGAGAAGAACTTGCGATTCCGAAGTGCAAAGCTCTTCATCTCTACAACCACACAATGTATCCGAACACCTTAGGTCACCGGACACAGGATGACGCCGGCAAAGAGATACATCAGTATTACCCGCTCGTGAAGGTACAATGCAGTCAGCACTTGGCGCCTCTCCTCTGCATCATGTTCGCTCCGCCGTGCACCACTTTCGCAGATTTGCCCGTTCCTCCGTGTCGCTCCTTTTGCAATGCGGCCCGAAATGGTTGCGTTCAGCTCATGAATAAAATAATTTGGTTTCGAATGGCCCGAAAATCTAGATTGCTCAAACTTTCCCGAGTCGGGTTTGTGCGTCGGTGAACAAGATCTTACTCAGGAAACACCACCACCATCACCATCAGTGTACGAAGAGGAATTTATCATAGTATTCTTAATTTCCTGGTAGGCTTCCTCGTTTCATGGTTGTCAATCCTGGCTTCTTCTGAGCCTAACACTGTAGGCGGTTTCTTACCATGCTCTCTTCGAACGTCTGTAAGCCATCGTAAAAGCACTCGTGGACGCCAGAGATCGGAGCTGGATAACGGACGCATCAAGATCTCTTCTGGGTTGACGAGCAGATGTCTCTCGTATCTTTCATTCCAACGAAGTGTCGGAGAACGCTTTGGGTCGGTCCTCGAAGAGGCAAGGGGAGCCCTCTGAAGGTGCTCCCCCTTCTTCTGAGCCTTGTCCTGGCATCGATTGGGTCGGTCCTCGAAGAGGCAAGAGTAGCTCCTTTGAGCGTGCCCCCTTCTTCTGAGCCTTGTCCTGGCGTCGATTGGGTCGGTCCTCGAAGAGGCAAGGGGAGCTCCTTTGAGCGTGCCCCCTTCTTCTGCGCCTTGTCCTGGCGTCGATTGGGTCGGTCCTCGAAGAGGCAAGGGGAGTTCCTTTGAGTGTGCCCCCTTCTTCCGAGCCTTGTCCTGGCATCGATTGGGTCGGTCCTCGAAAAGGCAAGGGGAGCTCCTTTGAGCGTGCCCCCTTCTTCTGAGCCTTGTCCTGGCGTTGATTGGGTCGGTCCTCGAAGAGGCAAGGGGAGTTCCTTTGAGTGTGCCCCCTTCTTCCGAGCCTTGTCCTGGCATCGATTGGGTCGGTCCTCGAAGAGGCAAGGGGAGCTCCTTTGAGCGTGCCCCCTTCTTCTGAGCCTTGTCCTGGCGTCGACTGGGTCGGTCCTCGAAGAGGCAAGGGGAGTTCCTTGGACGTGCCCTCCTTCTGAGCCTTGTCCTGCAGGATCTGTGCAAGGATCGTCCGATCGATGGTGATGATGATGATGATCTCGACGGCGCTTCCCAATCGACTGAAGTCGACGAGAGTCATGACGGTCAGCTGCGCGCAAGACTCCGAATGACCTTCGCTTCTTTGCTTCCGCCTGGCAATAGACAAAGGCATTCGTTAATGTCATCGTCAAGCATTTGCGACTGACAAAGAAGACATCGGCTGATGCATGGCCTAGAATAGGGTGTTTTCTGATATACAAAGTGTACAGTTTACATTGTCTGGAGTGTGTGTGTTGGCGTGTGTCTGTGTATGTGTGTAGGTGTGTGTGTGTGTGTGTGTAGGACTGTAGGTGTGTAGGTGTGTGTAGGTGTGTGTGTGTGTGTAGGTGTGTGTAGGTGTGTGTGTGTAGCATGAATTCTTGAGAGATTAGCTCAAGTCAGCTGCGCACGATTTCATTTACTCATTAGTTCAAGTGCATTAAGTGACAGTTTGAGGAAGAAGGTTTAGTTGACATTTCTGAGTATTTTAGGCACTGTTGGGCATCATGTAGTATGAATGTTTGACAGATTAACACAAGTCAACTACAAACGATTTAATTCTACAATACCTGAAAGCCTACATACCTGTTTAAATGTAGTCTGACAGTTGAAGAAGAGTGTGCAGTTACCGATTCTGAGCAGTTGATGCCGTCGCTGATTGGAACTGGCAACAAAGACCGGTCCTTCTGAAGGCAGGTGTCGTGGTTTCACGGTCGGTCTGCTCTACGAAGGTCGCACCAGTCACAACAAGGTCGAAGCCAAGTTGTAGTCTCTTCATGGGCGTTTGTTGCCCATGTCAGTGGCTGATCATCGTACAGCCAAGCTACGGTCCGATGTGGTTCAGCAGACACTCAACCTATCAGACAAAACATGCAAGATAAATGTAATGTTAACTGGACACTTGGTACGGAATCACAAAGTGCTATATATATAATAACACCTCCCCACGATAAAACCACGATAGAATGGATAGCCATTTATTCTGACACATGCCAAAGTTTCAACTGATCACCTCTGAAACCCAGGTTCGAATCCCCATCTCATCATGTGTATCAACAAACACCACATTGTCGAACAGTGTGTAACCTGGGAGGCCATGTATGTCTCCTTATACCCAATACACATACTATACATGCTGCTACATACACATACCCACACAGAACTAGCCACAATACAATGTCAGCACTTTATCAGATATTCCTCCTATCATGTATCAGTCTCTGAAGGGCATTAGATAAGTTCCATTACAGCCAAATCAACCAGATCTGTTCAGTAAACATTTCCAAAATGTATTAAAACGCACTTAAATATCTAGATGAGTTAGATAGTCATTTGCGCCGAGCCTTTGTGAAGTAGCCGACTTAAAAGGTGCTATATTAAGTGGCTTGATACAAACAAACAAACAAACAAACAAACATACATAAATACATAAATACATACAGACATACAAGCACTTCTTGACCGACTACGTAATCATGTCCTACCTTCATGCTTGACCTCTACAGAGACATCAGTCGGATGATGCGACAGCTGTCCACATTTCGACTGCATTGTGATTTAGAATCTGAATGTCTTGAAGTACGTATCACGAGGTCTGACTGTTTCTGAGAAGATTCGTTGCCTGCTTCTCTTCACCTGTGTTGGTGGCACAACTCAAAGTGCTTGAATTCACTGCGTCACAGCTGTTAGGTGAAGGCGAGTTCATAGATGGATAAAATCGACTACACATTCATTGATCCAACAAAAACTGTCATTTGAGAGCTTTTCATGAGTTTCATTTAAAAGTTGACTTGTCTGGACCCTATAGTAACTGTCGTCTGAGATTGCAATTCACTTCCTTCAGCTGTCAGATGCTGCGAAGACTTCCTAAGAGAATTAATCTGGTAGATCTCGGGAACGTTTGGAGCAGCGTACATGGGAAAAGTATTTCATTGATCGATGATAATATTATTGTACTCCCAAAGCTGTTTCACCAGTTTCTTGTAAACTGGTTAAGGCAGAGCCACCAACACCAACAGAAGAACATCGATATCATTTTCCAAGTTTCATCTGAAAATATATTGGGAGTCGTGGTGACCGTTTCATTGCGAGTTTCCAAGGCAACTGGCATAACAGCTGCAGAAGAACTGCAGTCCAACATTTCTTCGGTGCTTGCCAGACATGTTAACTCGGTACTCTCACTGGAGCAATTATTTCCACTAACTTTATTAAAATTCATAGAATTCTGCGACAGCTCGTCTGAAATCTTTGTTTCACTCAGTAACTTCCTGTCAGTGTCGTTGGCTGAAGAATTTCTTCTTGAGAAATGGGTCGTTGAATACCGCTACACCACTAGAAGAATCTTCACTGCAAACATGAGAATCCTCATCCTCCTCCTCTTCCACGTCGTCGTCGTCGTCCTCCTCCTCCTCCACGTCGTCGTCGTCGTCCTCCTCCTCCTCCTCCACGTCGTCGTCCTCCTCCTCCTCCATGCCCTCCTCCTTCTTCTCTTACTCCTCCATTCAAATTCAGTGCTACTGAATTCGATTTATTGAGAGATCCAGCAACAAGAGAAGAGGGTTTCTGAGAATCTCCTAAGGGTGAAGGCAACATTTCTTCAAACTTGACGTTGAATGTCCAATTCCGTTACTCAGCTGGATTGCTACAACTCCCGTTCGCTCACATTGTGTAGGTTTAAAACCACCAGAGACCTGAGGTGCTTATCTAACCGAGTCTTCGACACCACTCCTTGTTGTCAGTGGATGTGAAACACCAGGAAGACGTGGTAGTGGTCGCACCTATCGACCGGATACTGTCCGTCACCAATGGCAGATGAACTCCAGGAGGTTGTGGAGCAGGGCGTTTCTAGAATGCAGCTGGAATTTGCAACTGCAGCTGGGAGGCAGTTGCCATGGTGTGCATCTGTCATGAAGCTGATGCAAGCGTCTGCGTGCTTGAAGTTGTCTGTGAATTCCTGTGCAAGTGTGACTCTGTCTTCAGTGCTTCGGCCATTCTAGAAATCATCCAAATAAACCTTTTCAATGCTTTACTGTTGAGGAAAACGGAAAGTGACATAATGTCTAGTTTAAATTTAAAGCTTTTCTAGAGAAAATACTTTTAAATGAGATGAGTGAAACAAAATTAAATACAAATGCATGTTTAAGCATCATCAGTGTTAGCGGTTTTTGTAATAGAAAGACGTACTGAAGAAAGAAAGAAAGAAGTAAAGTACTGAACTGAGAAGGAAAGAAGTTTAACATGTCTAAATGCTCAAATATAATGACGGTCTTCTTTCTAAGCCTCATCGCGAACACAAACTGCATAGCCCGTCCATGGTCAAAAGCATCCACGTGTATACGTCGATGGTTAAAGTATTTTCGACATTTAACTAACAAAAATCATAATTCGCATTTAAATGAAGCAGAGAAAACTAGACATTTAGCTTTCTAAATAACCGTTGGCATTTCAAAGGCGCCCGCAGGATTAAAAAATTTAACGCACACCCCTCCCGTAGGTGCTCGTAATATAAACAAAGAATATGGCCGCTTTCCCGCTTTGCTACCACAGATTATAAGTAAGAAAACTGAAGTAGCTGCCATAGATACAGCAGTGGGTAGTGACAAGCTTAACAAAAATTAATTTAGATAACATCTGATGCTTTAACATCAATAACATGCCGTATTGCCACCAAATCAAATCCTTGTGTGGATTTGATTTGGTGGGTGGACGCAGGTGCGTCTAGTGCGTCCGAATCTTTCACGCAGCAATCTTATCCCGTGATTGACACACCGTTCACTCATTCAATCAATCAATCAATTTATTGATCCACAAAGCAAACGTGACAATATAGGCCTACAAGAAAATATAATTTAAATAGCCACTATGATGATGAAAAGGTTTGAAACATTAAGATATTAATGGGTTTAGAAGGCTATATCAAGGGTAGTTCCCTTGAAGAGGCGCTATATAAATCTTCGAATGAATGAATGAATATCATGCTGTGAGTGGTCAATAGGAAGCCCTAAAAGGACCAGGGTCCCGCTAGAAAGGGCCCCATTTACTTAACAAAAACTCGACGACGGCCATGTACAAATGAGCCTTTGAGTAGGCCTAGACCTAGGCCTATTTAGAGACAACGAATTTGCAAAAGGTGGGCAACTAGTTAACGGAATAGCAAGTGGCAAAAACAACACAAAAACATAAACAAAGTAAAATAAATCAAATGGGAGGGGGTCATAACAGGCTGTCACTTGGCGGTCTGTCTATAGTCAGTAGGTGCACGTGAACATTCCACATAGCCTACAGTCAGTAAACAAGGAGTCTTACCCGTTTGTGTGTTGACAGTGGATCGTTCGTCGTTAGTTCATTCTTTCTCCATTCTGTTTTAGATCTGCTGCTCGTCTCTTTAGTTCATTAAATTTTGTTCTTCGTTGTGATTCGATCTGTGTTTTTGCTCGTCTCGTTATTTCGTTGTTCTTCTGTTTTGTGTTTCGATCTGTTGCGATCGCGTCGTTGGTTCACTTGTTCTATTGTTGTGCTTATGTGCTCGACTCGCTGCTGGTCTCTCTTTCCCGACTGTTCTCGTTCGCTGTTTCGCCGCGTCCATGGGCGCCGACTCTGCGAGGCCCGTGAGTGCCCAGCATACCCTAAGCCGCCGCCGTTAGCCTCGAGCCGAAAAAATTTCTGCAGGCCGGAAATTTTGCGGCTTAGCCGAAAAACCGCCGAGAGTTATTTCACGGCTAGCCGCCGGGAAAAGGTTTGGCTAGAACATGCAAACAGCTGTGATTATAAAATGTCCACGCTAGCATGCTAATTTGTACTTAGTGTTCAATGAGAGGTAAGTGCTGACGTCAGTCACATGGCCGTCTCATCGTCTGTTGCAGGCATGGCGAACCTTTTTTTTTAGCTCGCTTGCCAGAAAATAGTTTTTAAAGAGAGTGGGAAATTTCGCGTGCCAGACATTTTATTCACCAATGAACACGGAATGAAGCACCCCCAAAATGTAAAAGCTAATATTGAAGAGTCGTTGCCATGGGCGTCCGCAGGAATTTTTAGGGGGGCCAAATTTTTTAGGGGGTTAATTTTTTATGGGGAGGGGGAAAATGACGTTTTTGTATAGAAAAAGTTGCATAGAGAAACTTTTTAAAATAAATAATGATGAAGGACTTTACCTAAATAATTACGTGTTTTTTCGCCATGAAAATCGTGTAGGGACTGTTAAATAATCATGATAATCCAAACACATTTTTGTATCATCGATTAATCTGTTTCTAATGTCAGACTTAATAAAATTCATGGCTGAGAACAAAGATTTGCACGAGTAGGCCCTAACTTGACGGAAAACTCGATAAAATTTCAAATGCGACTGTTTTGAGTGTATTATGTGTCTGGAAGCGATGTTCACGTTCGAAGAACTTCATTTTCTGACCCCCCTCTGCCCCTTTGTAGTTCTTACTGCCCTCGCCCGCACACAGGCTACGTATACATAGTATTTGACCCCCTCTACCCCTTTGTGGTATAGTATTTGACCCCCTCTGCCCCTTTATCGCTGTTTCCCCCCCCCACACACAGGCTATACGTATAGTGATATAGTATTTGACCCCCTCTGCCCCTTTGTTGCTGTTATTCCCCCCACACAGGGGGTAGTATTAAATCATAATTATTCTAGTCTCCTTGAGTTCTTTCTGTAGGTAAAACCCCCAAGGGCGGCGATCCCGGAGGGGGGACCCGCGTGAGACAAGTCCCCTCCACCTTTAAAAATGAGGGGAATGGGGGAATTAAGTTACCCTCTAATGAAAAGCGTCCTTTTAAAAGGACAGTTTAAATTTCATCCACCAACCTTTTACCACTACAGCTTTTTGAAAGTGCTTTATCCTGTGCACCCCTCCGATAATAGTTCAATCCATTTAGGCAGGATTTGTTTTCCTTTGCGATTGCTTTCGATTCCGAAATAGGGCCTATCATTTTATTTTGCAAGTTGTTGAAAACTGAGTTTTCCGGAATGCCTAGTTCAAAAAGGTAAATAAAATATTATTACCAATATAGTTAAACTTTGGTGTGTGTTTATTTTTATTGCATTTTTATTATTAAAGCAACGGTCCGTAGAGTAATGGACAGTGCTTTTTTTTCTAGAAAAAAAGGTCCCGGAACGGAAGAATAGGTTCCGGAACGCAATAATTATGGGCGGGCTAAAATCCCGATAAAAACGGGATTCGGGGTTGGGAAGGGTCTAAATAAACACTGAAAACAGTTCAAAACACTGTTATCCATTACCAGTGCTTTTTTCAGCCGGAACGGCGTTCCGGCACCTTTTTTCAGCTACTAAAAAATAATTAATCTGTTTTAATAATAAAAACAATAATTTAGTTATTTTAATATAGTTTCACACTGGCGTGAAAAGCTGAAGGTACCGAGATCGAACCCGGTAGACATCCGTTAATTTAAGGTTAATTCTGCCTTCTATTCGCTAGGCGGCGGTGGTTAAATGAATAGTAGACCGTGATTTGGCGCCGTATGTGGCTGCCGCATGTGGCTGCCGCATAAGCAGTTATATTCGACTCCTGTAAAACTGTTATCATGTACTTCCACTTAGGCCTAATACATGTTTGTGAGGCGCCCTGCGTGGCTGCCGTTTCTACTATATGTATGTTCACTGTACAGGGCAGTGCGCTTGCAGGCGCTTAATTAAAGAAAAGATAGCGATAGCGCATTGGATAACATCTGGCGTAGAGTGCTAGAGGTACAGAGATCGAGTCCCATAGGCGGACATGCTTTGTTGGCTGCAAGTTGCGCCGTGTATTGCAGGCTGTCTGTTCTGTTAGTAGTTAAGGTTTATCGCATAACATGTACAATTGTACATGTACAGCGCAGTGCGTTTGCAGGCGCTTTATTAAAGAATAAATATTATTATTATTATTATTATTATTATTATTATTATTATTATTATTATTATTATTATTATTATTATTATTATCATCATCATCATCTTAACTTCATTACAAGTTGTTTATTTTTGAAGCTTTAACTAATTCTATGACTGTCCTTTAAAAAGGACGCTATGCGCTACAGGCCACGTAGGCCTATACAATAATGGCATGTTAACTAATATCAGCTTCCTACACACAATCTGTATCCATACTATCCAGACGTAAGTACCTGGCTTCTCCAAATGAATCATAATTTTCTGGCTATTTAATTAAATTAATATGATTTTACTAATGTATTTCAGCATCAATTAATGCAGATAGATACTTGAAGCAGCACAAAGAAATACGATTTTAGGCAGAAAGGATCAATAATGGTGATTTTTCTTTACATAGTGCCCGATAGCGCATTGGATAACATCTGGCGTAGAGTGCGAGAGGTACAGAGATCGAGTCCCATAGGCGGACATGCTTTGTAGGCTGCAATTTGCGCCGTGTATTGCAGGCTGTCTGTTCTGTTAGTAGTTAAGATTTATCGCATAACATATACATGTACAGCGCAGTACGTTTGCAGGCGCTTAATTAAATAATAAATATTATTATTATTATTAGAAAACTATGTTGTTTAGACTTGAAAACATGTGTTATAATATAATGTTTAAATTATGGCTGGGACTAGTAATCTTAGTCCGAGATTATGGCTAGTAAATTTAGTGCTATCAATGCACACAGGTATAGTATTTGACCCCTCTGCCCCTTTGTAGTTCTTACTGCCCTCGCCCGCACACAGGCTACGTATAGTGATAATAGTATTTGACCCCCTCTGCCCCTTTATCGCTGTTATTGCCCCCTCCCCACACACACAGGCTACGTATAGTGGTATAGTATTTGACCCCCTCTGCCCCTTTATCGCTGTTATTGCCCCCCCCCCCCACATACACAGGCTACGTATAGTTGTCTGTCCCTTAATTGCTTTTTAACGCATTTTTCGTGCACAAAAAAAATATGTCCTCAAAACATTTTGCCGCGCTCACGCGCGAATAATATTCGCCTTGTTGAAAAGTGTCCCCCTACCCCCTGTGAAACAAGATCGCCGCCTCTGTGTAGATTGCAGTGGAAATTCTACTATCAAAGGGATAATTTCAATGAGTGCATGTGTATTAACCAAATTCAACAAAGTAAAGATATAGAAAATCCGAAAAATGAAAAAAATTAAGAATTGATATTGAACGAGAGAAGCCACGGTATTTGTAATTTGCCATTATAATTCTAAAACAAAAGAATTGAGAATTGATATAGGAGATAACCATATTATTTTATAGCGTTGTAATCAGTGCGTCTGATTTAAGGCGAGCGATCGATCGCTCATCTTGGTCGCTCGCCTAGCAAAGGTACCGGCCAGCCATTTACCGTTCGCCTAGCCGAAGACTTCTCACCATCGGTGACAGTCGGTCATCGCTCGCTGAGTTTTGAGTTGGACTCCAAGACGAACCTGGAGCCAGACCATTATTTTATTTATCTAATTAAGATTACTTCAATTTACTTACTTGCTGGCCACTGAACTAAACATCCCTTAGGCGCATAGTGCGCTATTATTATGACAACAAATCTGTCTCAGATGTCTGGCAGTGCACTATACGTTGCCGTCGTTCGGAACTGCCAAGTAGGCCCCTATCTGCATGCTGCATTAATGGTGATGGCGATGGGAGTTAGTAACGGGTTCGCCGAATCATGCTTCAGTTTTCTCACTTCAATGCTGTCTGATCGAATTAAGGCTGTCTATGGGTCACAGCACAATGGCAGACTTGTTGTTGATTCGTGCAAACAACCTAGCGTGGTTGGGGAAAGAACGTGAAAACTTGATAAACGACACAGTCAACACATACAATGTCATGTTAAGTCGCCGTATGTTTATTCTCAGTGGAATCGATAGCGAAGCCTGTTCCCAACCACCAGCAAAGGTGGCAGAAATCTCGAGCAGTCTCGGCGCTTCAGACAGCAAGGGGGCCGTCCACATATTACGTACGCACTGAGGGGTCGGATTTTGGCGATTTTGCGTACGGGTGCGAACGGGGGGGGGGGGGGGGGGTGGGACAAAAGTGTACGTACGCAAAATAAATTTCTAATTGTGACGTCCACATTAGCCTATTTATAACTCTGTATTGTCCTATAGTCGTCCGATGGCATTTTATTATATTATATAAAAGCCATGTGCAGTTATTCTGTGCTGTGAACGAGACACCTATAATTTGTCTATATTGGCCCTCACTCATCCTTCAATCTGGCCTAAAGTGCAGACTTTCGAGACACTTTCTGCAGCTGGTCTTCGGGGGGGGGGGTGCGTCAAGTGTACGTACGCGGGGGGCGGTGTGGAAGAAAGTACGCTTGCGAACAGAGGGGGAGGGGGTCCAATTTTCCCGGATTTTTGCGTACGTAATATATGGATGGCCCCCAAGCCTGATGACTTGCTATCCGACTCTGGTGATGATGAGCCACTTCCGTCTGACGAAGATGCCAATGGCAGTTCTGATCATGAAACAGATCATTCAAACTCAAGTGATGACGATTTTGGAGCGGGTGACATTGACATGGCAGAATAAAATATTATGGCATGGCCCACAATGCCACCCACTGACAGTGACAGTGATTGAATTTGTCAATGTGTGATGCGAAAACACTAGTGAACTACAGAATGGTAGAGTAAATGTGATTATTTAATTTGTTGTTATTGTGCAGCTTCCATTAATCTTTTTCAGTACTGTTCATAAGAAAATATTGAAATCAGTGATTCACTGGGTTCAATTAGGCCTACTTCTGTCCTGGAATACAGTAATACTGTTACTGTAATCATTAATTATAGCCAAGTAGCACGCTAAAACTTATTACAACTATGATGCAGGACGGATAACAGCACTGAATTGAGATAGGCCTACTAGAATAACTAGATGATTATTAGGCCTATTATATGCAGCTATACGAACGAATACGGTACATAAAATACCCTCTACGCAAAAGCTCCCGAGGTTGGCCGCGCATCGCTCGCCTACTCGATCAAGCGCGATCGATTTTCAACCCGCCTACTATTTTCAAATCAGACGCACTGGTTGTAATATTGTAAAAAAAAGTACACAAAAAATTTTACCGCGTAATTTCATTGACTCTTTTGGGCACTCACACTTTTTGGGTGAACTCGGCGCCTATGGCCGCGTCGATCGGTTGTCTTGTTGTGCGGTCTTCTGAATTCATCTGGAGTCAGGAGGATCATCTTCCTGCAGGAGCGCAGCATGTGGCTGCTGGCGAGTTGGCTTCGGGTTGCTGTAGGGTCCTGTAAACACGCACCTATAGGTTTATCTTTTCCGGTTCTGTGACTCTCGGCTCGGTTGGTTGCATCATCAGATTGTAGATTTAGGCGGAGGAGGAGGAGGAGGAGGACGAGAGGAGGAGGAGGAGGATTGTTATTCGCTCGAATTATTAGCGATTTGTCGTCATTTTTTAGTTTCGTTTCGTATTCCTGGCGTTTTTTCTATGTTCATCAATGCGTGACGTTTGTGTCGAACGCGGTTGGTTGCTGTAGCTACGCTTCGTCGGTTTCGGGCCGCATCATGTAGCCGTATCGATGACCTTTGGTTGCGCAGTCGCTCTGGGTCAAACACTAAGCGTTCAACTCGGCCGATGTGATCATTGCCTCAACGAGGAAGTCTGTACAGGTGATGGTCAGCAACGGTCCGCTGGGTCTTGGAGCTTCTCATAGAACCTCTCATCACTCCTCTGAATGTCTTCTTCGGCCGGTGGTTCTCTGTCGTTATGTTTTGAATTGGGCTGCGTTGAATGTGCGTTCTGTGACTAACAACATTCATGGGACCAGGCAGTGGTGCGTGGCGTGAAATCAGCCTGGATTCTCTGCTGCATTGAAACGTGGCATGAGTAGGCTGACGATCTCGCTCATGCATGTCAGGGCTGACGGTCTTCAGGTCCTCTAGTGCGCTCGACCGGAACTGCCTGGCTGTGAAGACCATGGCCTGGCCGTGATCGTCGTCTCCCCGTCGTCGGAGTGATGAAGCCGTCTGCTCCGTTTCACTCGTCCACGTACGAGTGTGGTTGGTGGTGGTCGCGGGTGATGAGTGCGTCGTTGCTGTGGTGAATAGCGTTGGGCTAGAGAGGCTGACTGCACCATCCTGCTACGAAGTTCATGCGCTGATGAAGTATCTTCCGAGCTCTGCTATGCCGTACTTCATAACGGGCGACCTAACCGTCAGATTTGATCGTCCGGGAGATCGTTATAATTATCATCGTACGTATGTGAGCCGATGGCGTGCCATGCATGTGTTCGGGATCTGACGAACGACCGTGGAAGCATTCTTACGTCGTCATGACAAGAGTTGTTGTATATCGGCTTAACGACACTTTTTCATATCGAAGATGATCAGTGTCGGAGGCAGAGTACAACCTCGTACTCCACGTTTATATTGCGACCGAGCCACCCGCAGTAAAGATCCGAGAAATTAATCTCTGAGAAACCGACCGACCGGGAATCGAACCCGGGCCGCCGGCGTGGCTAGCGGGCTACAAACCCACTCGGCCACTCAGGATCTCTGTCATGACAAGAGGAAGACTTGTCTTTTTCTATCTGAACAGTGTCTCCAACGGCCTGCCTGCCAGGCCATCGATTGCTGACGTGGAAGTTTCATATCGCCGTGGCTGCGGTGCGTGTTTACAGGACCCAGCGTCGCAGGTCATGGAAGTCATTGGATGTCGAAGCGTAAAGAGAGGATCTCAGCGTGTCCGGTCTGTGCGATTCTGCGATGAAAGATTACGACGGTCCTGAGATGGTTGGTCGCTTCGAAGACGTGGTCAGCGTCTGGCTCGACGCCCATGAACGTGGTGCTGGTGGACTTCACGGGTCGTGTGTGGGGCTCGTCGGACGTGTGGCTTGATTCAGGGTGCCGGGCTGTTAAGCTTCATGCCAGGAGGCCTGCATGATGATGACGACGAGGGCGAGAACAATGGTAACGACAAAGCCAATTCTAAAACAGCTACTAGCATACTATGTGAGGACGAGAACAATGGTAACGACAAAGCACATTCCTATACAACTATACGTAGCCTGTGTGGGGGGGGGGATAACAGCGATAAAAGGGCAGAGGGGGTCAAATCCTATACCACTATACGTAGCCTGTGTGTGGTGGTGGGGGGGGAAATAACAGCGATAAAGGGGCAGAGGGGTCAAATCCTATACCACTATACGTTGCCTGTGTGTGGGGGAGGGGAATAACAGCGATAAAGGGGCAGAGGGGGTCAAATACTATACCACTATACGTAGCCTGTGTGTGGGGGAGGGGGAATGACAGCGATAAAGGGGCAGAGGGGGTCAAATAATATGCCACTATACGTAGCCGGTGTGTGTGCGTGTGGGGGGGGTGCAAATACAATAACTAATCGGAAGAGGAAGTCAGTTCCTCTGTAAGTAATCGTAGTGTGTACGTGTGCGTGGCGGGGGGGGGCAAATACAATAACTAATCGGAAGAGGAAGTCAGTTCCTCTGTAAGTAATCGTAGTGTGTACGTGTGCGTGGGGGGGGGGCAAATACAATAACTAATCGGAAGAGGAAGTCAGTTCCTCTGTAAGTAATCGTAGTGTGTACGTGTGCGTGGCGGGGGGGGGGCAAATACAATAACTAATCGGAAGAGGAAGTCAGTTCCTCTGTAAGTAATCGTAGTGTGTACGTGTGCGTGGCGGGGGGGGTGCAAATACAATAACTAATCGGAAGAGGAAGTCAGTTCCTCTGTAAGTAATCGTAGTGTGTACGTGTGCGTGGCGGGGGGGGGGCAAATACAATAACTAATCGGAAGAGGATGTCTTCCTCTGTAAGTAATCGTAGTGTGTACGTGTGCGTGGGGGGGCAAATACAATAACTAATCGGAAGAGGAAGTCAGTTCCTCTGTAAGTAATCGTAGTGTGTACGTGTGCGTGGCGGGGGGGGGGCAAATACAATAACTAATCGGAAGAGGAAGTCAGTTCCTCTGTAAGTAATCGTAGTGTGTACGTGTGCGTGGCGGGGGGGGGTGCAAATACAATAACTAATCGGAAGAGGAAGTCAGTTCCTCTGTAAGTAATCGTAGTGTGTACGTGTGCGTGGCGGGGGGGGGGGCAAACACAATAACTAATCGGAAGAGGAAGTCAGTTCCTCTGTAAGTAATCGTAGTGTGTACGTGTGCGTGGGGGGGGGGGGGGCAAATACAATAACTAATCGGAAGAGGAAGTCAGTTCCTCTGTAAGTAATCGTAGTGTGTACGTGTGCGTGGGGGGGGGGGAAATACAATAACTAATCGGAAGAGGAAGTCAGTTCCTCTGTAAGTAATCGTAGTGTGTACGTGTGCGTGGCGGGGGGGGGGCAAATACAATAACTAATCGGAAGAGGAAGTCAGTTCCTCTGTAAGTAATCGTAGTGTGTACGTGTGCGTGGCGGGGGGGGGGCAAATACAATAACTAATCGGAAGAGGAAGTCAGTTCCTCTGTAAGTAATCGTAGTGTGTACGTGTGCGTGGGGGGGCAAATACAATAACTAATCGGAAGAGGAAGTCAGTTCCTCTGTAAGTAATCGTAGTGTGTACGTGTGCGTGGCGGGGGGGGGGGGCAAATACAATAACTAATCGGAAGAGGAAGTCAGTTCCTCTGTAAGTAATCGTAGTGTGTACGTGTGCGTGGGAGGGGGGGCAAATACAATAACTAAGGGGGCAAATAAAACAACGAAGCGGAAAACAGCAGTATATCCAGTAATGATGGGAACGGAAGAAGGGTGAAGGGATGCAGATCTAACTGGAGGAGAGGCAAGGACAGAAGAAATGGCAGAAGCGTTCGAAAATTCCATGCCTTGTTGGTGTGGGCTGAGTTGGGGTTGAAGGGGTTTGTGGTCTATCAAGTGAGGGCTGCGGGGCTGGGGTGGTTGGGCCTGATCGTGAGGGCTGGGCTGGAGGTTTCCGGGTTGGGGTGGTCGGGCGATGTCGGCGGCGGGGCTCGGGTGAGGGGGTGCGGGCTGGAACAATGCAGAAATGGTCTTCTGAATCCCAAGATATACGCCCTGCACTGCGTGGTCTATCGGAATCAGAGTGTAAAGCAGCTCTGTATTCCATCTGCTCAGTGTCATCTTCCTCTCGTTCGTCTATCGGGGTGAGGGCTGATACAGGCCAAAACTGATGCAATAATGTAAAACTTCCGGTGATGTGGGACAGGGGAATGAGGTGCAGCGGCTCACCTTCGTCATCAGGAACGTCACCTGACCGTCTCAGGTGGGACCTGGGTGCCGGCATAGCACGCGGCCTTTTGGGTCTCACATGCAAGTGACCCGACACTACAAACTCCTTTGGCTCTACCTTTGCCTCACTTTGACCGGCCTTCCTGATCTCACGAAGGTCGGTGCAGCCAGGAGAGGCCCTTACAGGATGTTTTAAGATAGGGGAAGGCAGTACGCTAGCTGCGTCCGGGGTCGCTACGGCCGTCGCCTCTGCATCATATACGCTTGAGCAGCTTAGATCCGCCGAGGCGAGGCTGACTACGGAACCCGCAGACGCAGAAACTGGCGCCACCTGGTCTTCGTCAACGGCAGTCGGTGCCACTTTGGGCCGACGCCTCAGAAAACCAGGTAGACAACCACATCCTACCTTCTCCTTACTATACTCAAACGATTCCGACGCCTTCAGAGGTTCGCCCTCTGAGGTCGGTTTGGTACGGCGTGAGCTACGCCCCTGCGCACTTCTACGTAACATTACTAAGTACAATTGTCAATCAATGAATAAAGAAAACCGACTGTGAAACGGTGCTAAACGAACTAATCCGATAGGATAAATTAATACTAAACGACAAAATAGAAACACTAAATATGAAACAATACTAAAATACGAGAAACAAGTCTCAACTAATGTCTAGAATATCTTTTAAAATCGCTTCTATTTTTACTCTCGAAAACAAGATACAAATCTTAAGAAGAGCAAGGGCACGAAGGACGATTTTGTCACCATAGCAACAACAATTCGGCCACAGATGGTCATCAGGATCCGGAAATGACGTCAAAAACATGTAAACATCGCAGTAATTCTTATAGAGCCCTTCGTCAATTAGCAATTATTATAATCAAATGATGTGATAACGAAGACAAGAGGGAACGAAGTAGGCTTATTGGTTACGAGATAAATTAGTAGGCCTATTGTTTACGAGATAAATTGCGTGCGCATCCAAACGATTCAGCGCGATTTGGCCTTCACAGAACAAGACTGATCTTAATAGGCCTAACTTTAATAACAGAAGTAATAGTAGTATTAGTAGTTGTTGTTGTTGTTGTTATAGTGTTGTAGTAGTAGTAGTAATAGTAGCAACAGTAGTAGTTGCATCGCGAGCATAGGCCTATCCAGACTCGCGAATTTCCATTGGAATAACGTTCTTCCATAAATGTTCTCCCCCCCCCCCACAGTGAACGTTCTCCCGCGCCTCTGATTGAGATTTGCCTATTTGCTTTATAAATATATATATATATATATATATATATATAAATTATGAAATAAATTAAAGTGCTAATCAAAGGAGGGTCGATGCATTGCCTTATCAGATCCGATATCTCAACATCGTCCAGCGCCGTCATATAGTTAAGATCAGGCGCTACACAATTACTAATAAAGAAATGATGAAGCATTTGGAAAGTGTGGTTTTATAGGCATAGGCCTATACATAGGCCTAAGGTTCAGACGAATCTATATTTATAGTAATCCTATAGTTGAATTTCAATCGCAAACTTAGTCTCCTGATCAGTTCTTTGACGATGGCTTCCTTTGGACAATCATTTCTGAAGACTTAACTGAGTAGCTAATATGTGAAGGCGCTATACAAATGTTCTGAACGAACGAACGCATGAACAATTGAAAAAGGAGAGGCAGAAGGAACGAACGATCGAAGGAAAGGATGAGTAACGCATTAAGAAACGAATTAACGAATAAATGATTTGACGAATTAACAAAATGACGAATTGACGAATTAATAAATTAATGAAAGTAATCAGTTAATGAATTAACGAAGTAATTAATTAACTGATGAATTGATGAACTGATGAATTGACGAATTGATGAATTGGTGAACTGATGAATGGACGAATTGATGAATGAATTAATTAGCAGATTAATCAGGTATACTAGGCCTATATGAAAACGAATGATGATCAAATGAACGAACAAAAAAAGATATGAATGAATGAAAGAATGAATGAACGAATGAATAAATGAATGAATTGGTGAATGAATTAGTGATGAAGTGATTTAGCGAATCAGTGAATCGTGGATTTAATTAATTAGCGAACGAATGAATGAATGAATGAATGAATGAATGAATGAAGAAGGAGACTAGATATCTTGAAAAGGCGTATAAAAATGGTCGGCATAGTGAATGTCACCAGTGAGAATTATATAGGCCTAGCTGACAGTAGGCCTACATTTAGGCCACATCATATTTGCTATAGAAAATTGCCTTAAAAACTGCACATTTTAATTTTAACCAGTCTAAATTTCAGCCACTTGTTCCTCTGGTCGATTTTATTTCTTCCAAATTTCAGTCTACAGCATCATCAGCATTGTTATACAGCTGAACTGCCACATGCAGAGGAAGGCCACATGCATGTGGTTAACTCCACCACTGCTCGTACTCTGGTAGTGCCAGGGCCAAGCCTGGATATAGGAGGAGGGCAACGTCAAATACCCTGAACAGCCATAAGGCCGATTACTGTCAAATGTGGTATAGGCCATTTTCAGCCTTTCAGTACCCAGATTATTATTATCTATAGTCTATAGAGGTTCACGTCTAGAGATTAAAACAGTTAATGAACCAAACAGTCTCTATGAAAACAATGACACATCATATATGAACATGTTCTATTATTATACATGAGTCTGTATGATATTACGCTAGGCAGGGGCGTCTACACCATAGAAACCTTGGAGCAAATGCTCCATCCAAAAAATAGGGGGGATCTGTCAGTGTGTGCGCCACCATTTTAGGGGCGAAGAAATGGGAAGGGGAAAAAGAGGGGGAAAGGGGAAGTTGCTCCAATGACTCGCCTCTGACGCTAGATCTCTATGAAAAAGCATAGGCGCCTGTATAATAACATAGACGGTCAAGTTCATGCATATCACCATGGATACGTGGAGAATAGACGGATGACGTAGACAATGCAAAATTCCGACGTCAGCTGCGCGTATACAGGCGCCTATGCTTTAGACATACATTAAATGCGCTTGAATCGGTGGCCAATAAGAACCGGCGGAGTTCATCACGTGACGTGTTTCCGGGTTCGCCTACTTGTGATGGTGGCGTGCGTTGAGTCATTGCTTGCGGATTTCAAACTTTTTCAGGCGTTATGTAGCGCGAAAAATAGCGCTCCTTGAGCTGCAAGCAAAGCTGATGCTGACACATTCTACTCCAGGAAAATCCACAGAGATGTGGATATAACCTCTATAGTAGCGGGTGGAAGTAGTGATGTGACCTGGAAAAGAAGAGCTTTTAGTTATGCCAATAATAATAATTATAATAATAGTTATAATAATTAATATAAATAAAATAATATAAATACTTCATAATAACATATAACAATAATAATAATAAAAATATAATAATTATAATAATAATTAATAACTAAAATAATAATTAATAATGGTGAGTATGTGAACCAGTAGGAGTTTGTCCACATCCACCACTGGATAAAAGCAGGGCGTAAACATCCAAATGAACCAGAAGAGACAAAGGTCTGTCCTCATATTGCCATTGTAATTAGTAACTTATGTTGAGCCGGTGTCTAATGCACAAGGCACACCAATCACTGGCACAACAAAAGCCAGATGTAGGCCTAGATGGCGTGTATGCCGTGTAGTCTGTACTTGGATAAGTTGTGTGTAAGGATAAGTTGTATGCCATCTCATAATGGTGGGAAACTCTAATAGTATGTAAGGGTGTTATGCTTAAGTTAATATTAGGCTAGACTGGGTTCTGCAGTTGGTCCTGTGAGGCCGGTTTCTTGTTAGTACCAGCTTCTCGACATGTCGAAAGCTTTGTCTCTATATGTGTGGATGACTTTTGTCAGTTTTTCAAACCAGACTCATTTTGTCTCCTTGAGACTTGCTTGTTTTTGGCTGACGGTTGTCTGAACGTTTTAAAATTTAAGGTATATGTTTTACATACCTATAACTGTTCAATAGGCTGTCTATCATATCCTGACACCAATGGGTAACAACACGTATAATAAGAGACGAACATGCCAGACATCACAGATGAATGAACTACATTCATGTATGTATAGAACTGGAAATAAGGAAAGTTCTGGAAAAGACAATGAAGAGGAAGTGAGCTGGACGAACAATTGATAGGCTGCCGTTAAACGTTGTTATGACGACACTCACTTTATTCCTGTTGTTCGGACAGACGTAGAAGGAGCCAGGGGCGTAACTTTAGTCTAAAGAGTGGGGGGGTACCAATATCTTCTCCACTCGCTTTTCGCATGGAGACCATCTCTGGGAAGGCACAATAATAAAATATTGATTGGCATTGTTTAAAAAGTGGAGGGTACGGTACCCCCAGTCCAAAAAGTGGGGGGTACGGGTACCCCTCGTACCCCCCACAAATTACGCCTACGGAAGTAGCCTAGTGCAGCAGGATGGGCGGATCAAACGGCTTCTTCTGGAATGATGAACCGTAGTCAAGCGACCTGAAATGAAGCAACTCAGAATCTTATGAACTGATCTTCTGGATGTTGACCTGATTACGACATGGGTTTTTGGTGTGCCATCGGTTGATGCCTTGTGCATTAGAGACCGGCGCAATAGAAGTTACTAATTACAATTTCAATTACAATCCAGCAACATTAATGCCTGTCTCTCCCAGAAATCAAAGCCCCACGTCTGAAATCATCTAGCAAACAAAGGTCAACGCTATAATGAGTACACTGTAAGTGGGAAGATGAGACGGCGAGGCTGGGAGAGCACCATTCCTCCCCTTGTCCTTAGTTGACCGTATCATCCCCTTTGCGGACGTCCGCACGCCAAAGCCAATTTTTAATGTCGTCATCGTTCTTTTTAGAATTATTGCTCAGTTCCTGTGCATATTTAAGCGACAATTCAGGTTTCGTATTAGGATTTGCAGTAATTAAAGCCTATTTAAAATCGAAGTAAAGTTTATTCGTGCATGAGGTTTTAGGCAATCATCTCACTGACCTTTTCGTCTTTCACGGAAGGTTGAAACAAGTGGTGTTTAAAAAACTATCAAATTTAAAAATTTAAATGCGGACGTCTGCACTGGTCATAAACCCCTTGTCCGCATTTGGATGATCCCTCCTCTCCCATCATTGCGGACGTCCTTTATGGATGACCCCTTAACGACCTGTTGCATTGGTATCCCAATCACTTTTTGTGCTAACTCGTTTAGTGGCTGGAAATTTCTAAACACAATTCATTTAAACATGTCTGTCTCCGAGCCCACACACTTATTCGCAAACTTTTTCACAATTGCTCATCCACCCCACTCTGTTCGATCATACCTACTTTTGTTCGTCGCCTAGTGACTACTCATTGTAATAAGTTCTGTAAGTTATACCTGGAATGTAAATGCAAACGTTTTTCTGAAGAGCCAATATGGCCTCAACCATGCTCATTTTCGGGTACCACGGCATCTCGATTCCGGAAAATCTCGCTACTGAATTCCGCTCATTCTCCATATGTTGCTCTACTCATTTCGTAGCTCATCTATTATCGTCTTCCCCAAGCTCCCATATCCCTTCTCCGGCTTTCCATTCAAGACAAAAGTCCCACCATTTCAAGCGATCTTACCCTGACCTGTTCGCTCCGCCGCCTTCCAATGCCAATGCAACTACAACCCAATGTATCGATTCATTTGTTGCCTATACCTTCTCTAGCTTCTGATAATCCGGTTTAACCATTCATATTGGCGTCTTGTGACAACCCTTCTAACTTGACGCAGCGATCGTGAATAACCTAATCTAAGAACTTCTATAACGATCGTTGCGCAAGCCAAATTACAGCGTGAGGGCGTAATTGGTAGTCCGAGAAGACACGGAAAAGCCGACTGAGGAAATGAGTCGTAATCGTCCATGGAAGACGAATTTTGGTTGAGATCTGAAGGCCAGAACAGACTTTTTAGAACGAACTCTTGCCAGTTTTTAATGAGCTTAATGTGACCTGTATGCTCAGCTTTAAAATAACGATTTATAATTTTATAAATTCATGGGGTACGCGGGTGGTTAGCGTGCTGTCAAGCAAGAGGTTGTGGGTTCAAATGCCGCTTGGGCAGAAATATTGTTCGAGATTTCTACCCCACCTGCGCCTATTAGCGAACTCGGCTAAAATGAGTAGGCCTACACTGTAGGTGTGAAGATGAGACGGCGAGGCCGGGAGAGTAGGCCTACTGGCCGCACGCCTTAATATGCCAAGGCTAAGAAAATGAAGTCGCTAACACCACAGTATAAATAATTATTTATACTGACAGTGACAGCTATAGTGACAGCTCTGGCTATAGTGAGTTTTGGATACGTTGAAGACGCTTGATTTGCGTGGAAACAAGGTTAAGGAAGAGGGTATTGCAGTAATCAAGCTTTGAATGAATAATGGAGGCAGCAATGGTGGAGGCAGTTTTAAGGTCGAGCATCGCCCGATGCGTCGGAGGTCACGAAAGTGGATGAAGCAGGAGCGCGAGAGGTTGGAGATGTGGTTAGAGAAGGACAGATGTGGATCAACAGTGACACCAAGATTGCGGACGGAATGGGGAGTCTAAGGTGAATGTAAGAGACGACGAGTTAGTCGATAGGTTATTGAAGGGCCTACGAATGCAAGAGTGCCTAGGGCCTACGACGGCCTTAAAACGGCCCTGGTTTGAAGCTCAGCTCAACTTCCATGGTCACACCATAATAATACGGTAATAATCTAATAATCTTTTCTTTATTTAAGTGCCTGCTAACCGCACTGCGCTGTGCAGTGAACATACATATAGTAGAAACGGCAGCCACGCAGGGCGCCTTACTTACATGTATACAGTAGAAGCCAGCTGGCTATAGTGGTAAAATTAGAGGTGAGTACACGCTACCGGTTAGTCTTCCGAAACATATTGAAGAAACACCAAAAAAGGCGGAGAAATGTAGGCCTATAATTGCGCGTGAGGGTTTTCGCAGCGTTTCTGACCAGACCGTCCAGACGAAGTAAAAATAATTTTTTTTACCAGAAGTGTCTCCCAAAAATTATGAGAAAGAAGAAGGAATTCGTAAAACAGTGAAAAGAATTAAAAGTTTTTAGACGAAATCCTAAAAAGAAAAGGGTTATGAGGTTATTGTTGGGAGACGGGAAAAAGTTGTAAAACGTGGCGAATAACTAAAAAAAAGGTCATCAACTTTTTTCGGAGATGAAGGCGACATTTTTCGGAGATGAAGTGGCAGAAAATTTTTTTTGGGGAACAAGATTTTCCAAAAACAGTCGTCGACGAGATCGTGGCCGACATTGTCCCCCCCCCCACCTCTCAGACAGGATCGCTGCCACTGGCCATCGTCACCGATTACCACTGTAGCACCCTGCCGTCTCCTCGGCTTGACCTCCCTGGACCCTGACCTGGCACCGGAACGGATAAGGCGGACATGGCTATTGCGGAGTTGATTTGATATAGCGCCGGTAAATAATCTGGTCTCCCTGACGTGGCTTTTGTGTGGCGCTGAGAAATTTTGGAGATTTACATTACGAGAAGGCATGGCGGGTTCGAATGATGTATGGATGCTTCATTGGCATGGGGGTCGTCCATAAAGGACGTCCGTAAAATATGACCCAGTTTGGACCCCTCCCTCCCCTTGTCCGCATTTGACCTTACCTCCCTCCTTCCCCCTTGCGGACGTCCGCAGGCCTAAGCCAATTCTTAATGTCGTCATCATTATTTTTACAATTATTCCACAGTTCCTGTGCACGTTTAAGTGAAAGTTCAGGTTTCATATCGCAGGATGTGCAGTAATAAAAGCCTCTTTAAAGTTGCAGTAAAGGTTATACCATGCAAGAGGTTATAGGCAATCACTTCACTGACCTTTTCGTCTTTCAGGGAAGGTTGAAACAAGGTGGTGTTTAAAAAACATCAAATTTAAATTTTACATGCGGACGTCTGCACTGGTCATAACCCTCCCTCCCCTTGTCCGCATTTTGATTTTTTTAAATGTTTTGATTTTGGAAAAAATTGCAGTTACAAAATAATAGTTGTGTAGACTGTGGAAAGAGCAAAGACCAATGCCACCATCATATCAGACAATCATATCAGACAATCTGAACAACTATATTTTTGTCAGGTTATTGAGCAAACCCTTTAAAAACCAAATTTTTCAACTAACATGTTAGCAGTCATAGACAAGCACCAAATTTCCATTTCTTTCATACCTGCAGATCCAAAGTACACCATCTTCATACTTGACAACTTCCAGTAATCAATATAAAAATTCCTTTTACCCTTGAATGTGAATAACTATTTCAATACTGCAATTGCCATCCCTTTGCCAGCTTGCACTAGCAGCAAATTTTCCTGCTTGACAATGGAGACATTTCTGCAGATGAAACTAGTCCAAGGGCAATCCCTCTCAATATGCTTGATAACTTGGCTAGTTACTCGATATGCCACAATATCAGAGCATTCTACCAAAGGCTCTAAATCATTTCAGTGTTGTTGGATCAAGAATACACTACAGACTTTCAAGTGAAATTCTGATAATGTCCAATTACATCAATGGTATCTCCAATTTACCGATGCATAATTTATGGTCAAATCATACGACGACGAAAAATAGCAAGTGACACATGGTTAGCAGACTTCAACTATAATCCAAGCACACTAGCGGAATCCATTTCAAGGACAAAAATCAAATTAGGTATATAACTTTAGAAGTATATAACAATTACTAAGTACTCGAGACATTAAGTACCCTAATGTCTAGCAATAATTCTGCTGACAAGTAATGTTTATTAACTGATTTCCATTAATGTTTATTATCTTGTCAGGTATGCTAGATTCAAGAGCTAGAAATACCTAGAACAAAGAACCGAGTCCTACAGCAGATGCGTAGGCCAGCAGAACCTCCGATGCCTGCTTTGTCTCGAGTCTAAGCCTGGCCTCCAGCAGCCAGTCGGCAGCAACCCTGCGTGGCTCACCACGCAGCTGATTAAGGTAGCGCACCGCCTGCTCCAGGTCGTTGTGCTCCAGTGAATGACGCGCATTGTCAAGCAATGCAAAGGTGCTCAAGTTGCTGGGGTTTATTTCTTCTGACTCAGAAAAGACTCGCGAGGAGCGGAAGACGAAGAAAGACTGTATGTAGGAGATGAAGAATTTGAAGAGCGACCCGCCGGTTTCGTCAATCATGGCCACACGTCGGCAGATTTTGTTTACTTTTTCAAATCGTTCTACAAGCGCTGTTTCTGTCCACACTCCTCTCCAGGTGGCTGCGTCTGGTACTGCCTCCAGGATGGTCACTATCATTGGATTGCTGATGCAGGCCTCTCGTATGGCACTGATTTCTGGATTGAGAGGTTTCAACTGTTCCTCCCATGTTTTGCCATCTTGCCCCTTATCAACAACATTCTGGAGTGTCTGACAGGCCAACCATAACTCCTGTGCCTTTCTCCCTTGTTTCTCCATTTCAGCACGACCTACAAAACATTTGATGGTGCTTTAATCAACAAACACCACAACTATATTCATCCCGCTATTATAGCATACAAAGCTAAAAATTTCCTTCATTAGTCAATGCACCGAGTAATTGAACCAAGTCAGTGCTAAGTGCATTTCTTTGTTTGCATTTTGTAGTATGAAACACTTTTTGAACTCATTAACACATTCAACAGACCAAATTTCCCACATGTTCTACAAGCCAAAATGCATAGATTTCTTTAAAAAACAGGTGCAAGCTACACAGACAACTCTGCATAGAACTGAAGGTTACCAGTAAAACAGTGCTGTGTTGAACAAGTTAAAAAATTGTGAAGAACTTAGTCCATGACATTGGCAGAATCAAAATATCTATTATGCATAACAGTATACACATACTCATAGTTGATGTTTGCATAAATAGGCCTACTGACCCCTTGATGTCATGTGTGCTAATTTTTCTCTTAATTTTTGGAAAAGAACTGCAGATCTTCTATTATCATATAGAAAATCAAAACTGATTGTATTATAGATTTATGCATGGTAAGAGTATCCCAGTTGTGCTAATAAGCAATGAGAATATATGAAATCTTGCCAGACTGTTCAGTTTCATAGTATATTATGAAAGTTGTTTTAAACAAATATTTAATCTGCTGCCAAACATGACAGAATCTTACTGTCAAGAGCTGCTTCTATGCCATGGAGTCTGGCGACCCAGCCAGCCACCTGTTGCTGAAAGGCTTCCTTTTCCTTCTGGATATGTTCACTCAATTTCAACTGGAACTTGGCTTCAAGCTCTCTCTCCTGGACTTTAAGAACTTCAACAATGTGGTCACTGTGCGCTGCAGCCTGACGAGACAACTGGGCACGAAGGTCCACCTCAAAGTCAATACGAGCTTCACTGTCCTGCAAAACAATCACGTATGTACATATACGTATGTATCTCGATGACTTAAACATCATTTAGGCTAGTGCAAGCTGATCTAGGTGCTATGGTAGGTCTGCCTGCACTAGCCTAAATGATGCTGAAGTCATTAAGAACAAAGAGTATCAACAAGCTAACAATACTCAAATAATGAAAAGACATTCCGCTGGTGCCGGCTCTGTGCAGGATGACATACTTTGCAGCAATAACTGGCCACAGAGTACCACTGAAGTAGAATGGTCAGCACCAATCCACGGACTCGCATGGCCTTTCGAAATGGAGCTTGCCATGATCCAATTACTAACTTGAAACCCCTCACAGTAGAAGAGTTGACTGACCCTGCACAAGACTTCAGAAACATGAATCCGAACACCATCCAAGACACTCACTCAGAAATGCAGGCAAAATAAAGTAAAAAAACTTCATGAGCACATACTAGGTCACATTTGAGGTTCAAACAAGTAAATCTGCACGTGACCAGTTAAATGATAAGGAATGACAAGCTAGAGAAACAAACAGCCATCTCGGCTACATGCATAGACATGGTAACTATGGTTTGTTATTTCACATCTATTGCACGACTCTATTGGCTTATGTCTTTGACAGCAAAATCCTGCAAGTAAAAAATATTACACATAAAGGACAAAATTGACAGGCTGGAAAATCACTCCAAGATGCCATAATAACCAACAAACCGCAAGCATAAATGCTGGTTATGAACTACAGACCTAAAGTTTTAACAGTTGTAAAAAACATAAATGGAGCAAACAGAAAATTTAAACATATGGTCTTAACGTTCCGAAACTAATTAGAGATGAGTACAAATATTTTGTGAGGTGAGTAATGAGTATACGGTCTCTAGAGGTGAGTACATGCTGTATATTGTATTGTATTGTATATGGGCATTTATAAAGCGCCTCTCGCGGTATAGACCATTCAGAGGCGCATACCCTCGACTAAAGCCCTGATTAATTACAGTGTTAAAGTGCCACATTAATTACGAACCCATTTTTGTTTGAGAATTTCAAGCTCAGAAGCCCAACGATCTTTTTCTCTGGAAAGCATTTCTTCTGTTAGCTTACTGTCTTCTTCCTTCTGTCTATCAAGTGCTTTTTCAATGCGCTGCTGTTCCATAACCTGCTGTTCTGCCAACTGCTTCTGCAACTGGTCGATGCGACGGTGAGCATGAGCTATAAGCGAGTTCAGCTCAGTCTCTGTCAACTGACCACCTGAATAACAGAAACAAAAACCAATTTACAAAGTCATGGTAAATGAAAGTGTATATTGTTAAAATACACTAATGAACCATCGTCCAAATACATAAAAAAATCAAAATTTCTCAATTTTTGTGTTTCGAGGCATAACATGTGGGTTACGTTCAATTTAAAATGCTGATAGAATTTTGTTCCTAGCTTTAAAAAGGCACCAATTAGCTTCAAGCAGGGATTAAATATAGCTCAGGCTTTAACTGCTGCTACAAGGCAACTCGAAATGTGGTCATAAATGCAGCCGTCAATCAATAAACCGTGCTTTATGAAAATTTCCTATGATGCTAAAAATGCTTTGTAGTTCTCTGTTTCGATCATATTTTCAGGACTACAAATTATGGATTTTTACATGAACTTCGAGGGTAGCGACGTATACAAAGATGTGACATGTTTATGAATTTAAGAAATTTCAAAGTAGTTAAATTTACAAAGATCAAAATAAATTATATAAATTAATTCACATTTATTGAACGCAAAAGAGGTAAGTATTTTAAATTATTTTATTAGGCAGTGCAGGCTGTTTCTGAGACACCACAGTTGTACAGTTTCTTAAAGATGTTACACATATATACGTGTCCTGTATTACGTCAGAGTTCATATGCATACCAGAAAGCCTTTCACCACTTTTCACATCAGGCAAAATAGATTCCAGTTCCTTTTTGAAACGTTCTCTTCCTTTCTTCACAAGATCACGATATTCAGCCAAGACCTTTGCTTCTGACTGAGCTTTGCTGAGCTATTGAAGAACATTTAAAAACAGAAATTCTGACTGGTGTGTTAGCATTAACTGAATGCTGAAAATCACAACACCAGAAATTTTATTTTGTACATAGTGTGGAAAATAACAGCAAATATCAATGCAAAATACATTTTCAGAGTCACAATTTTTTTAATGGAAGAACAACACAGACAACAAAACTGGATAATAATGCAGAGCTTTCAAACATAACAATGCCAACTTGTGGGAAGATTCAAACAAGATGAATGAGGCTGTCAAAACGTCAACTAATAAAAAAAACCTCTTACTTGACAGCTTATCTTTTCATTTGGCGGACACACATTTACAATTAGTTAACTGGAACAGAAGTATAATGAAAGCTTCAACATGTTTTGAATCTTTGCCAACGAACAGAAACCTAAGCTACAGAATGGAGACTTGCTCCACAATGTGCAGAGTGCAAATCAAGTGTGCCCATGATGGTCACTGATCACAGACACTGAACAAGTTTATAGCACACATACGCTAAATACCGTCAATTACTGACTGGTCATAACTGGTGTGATACTAACTAAATAAAATAAATAGACACTGCGGCAGATAAAACAACAAGGTTCCATGCTGCCATGATACACTATGTCACAGTAAAATATGCCACAAACCTCCGTTGCTGCAGAACGAAGAGAATAATTCAACTTATTTAATTCTTCTTCTGCGACCAAAAGCGTCTTGTTCTTTTTTGTCACTTTGTTTGCTTTGCCGTCAGTAACAGTTGAACGCAACTTTTCTAAATGCAGTCTGAAAAATTGCACACAGTGAACTATGACATATATTTATGACAACTAGAAAAACATTTCCTGCATTAATAAACAATGTATAGGATGTCCATTCTCAAATAATTTGTACCTCTTCATCACGGTATCTATTTGGAACTGTTCACAGCCTATCACTGCTTAAAACTGCTTATTAGCTAAAATTTGTTGTGATCAACACAACCCATATCAACGGTTATGTACTGGCTGTTGAAGTTTAATGTCACTTAAGCATCATGTGGAAACAGCCAGTCTAGGATTCACAGCAGTGTTTTAACAGCCTTTAACAATCAGAGGAAATTCAGGCAACAGGACATGTTGAATAATTTGCCTTTCCACTAAAAAGGCAAGCAATTACAAGGTTGAGATGGATCAGGAAGATCAGCATGCTTCTCAAGTAGATGACTGAGCCAACCAATTTTAAGTTCAAACAATACAACTCCAAAAGAGAGGATGAAGCTTCGGTCATGGTCATGAAACACCAAAGGCACAGAACTACTTACTTGGCTCGTTCAGTTGCTGTATCTGAAGTCCAGACAGCATCTGCTCTTGATTGATGGGTATCCACAACAGCATCCCATTCAGACTCTGTACTTGTAGTCTAGATTACAACAGACATAAACATCAATAATAGAAACCACATCATATATTACAGATGCCTTTAATTCCTTAAATTTAATTTTGATTGCCCTAAACACTATACTGTACTCCATTTCGTACGCATAACTTACCGTATATACTCGAGAATAAGTCGCACAATTTTGGACAAATTTTCAAATCTGAAGTTGGGGGTACGACTTATATTTGGGTGAAGGCAAAATTGCATGTGTTCACCAACAATGTAATAGACGAACGAGTCCGCTAACGAATGCTACTGTACCGCATAGCCTTGCCAATAATTTCTTGCTGGGTAAATTATATTATACTGTTTCTATTATGCTTACATTAAAATAATCTATTTCATAAAATTCCTTTTGTAAAGAAATTGAAGGTTCTTGCAAAAATCAAGAATTTGATTGGTTTTCTATGTACAATAATATTTTAATCCCCGCGAAACTTGTTCCTACTTCTTTACCGGCATCTCCACAAGGTAAAGTCTTTCCACTCAAAATTATAGCACTTCAATTTTAGAGTGCAGGATATGCAGTACAATGTAAGTCTGAAAGTTTGATGTCTACTTACAGCATTTTAAAAGTGTACATTGAAACCGGGTAGAGCAAACCTTATAAACCAGACAGGCAGGAAGTTGAATGATAGTGCTATACGAAATTGATGACTCTATGCTACATTATATACTCCATGCTCTATAATGTTTTCCGCCAATGGTGGCGATAATAGGCAATTTCACAAATTTCTTCAACTGCAAAAAGCACAAACTCCACAAATATCAAAATAAATTTAAAATAAATTATTTAATTTATAGAATTGTGCCAAAGTATTTAATTCATTTAGCAGTACTTTAAAAAGTATAGAAGGTGCTTATTACATAGCTTGAAATATTCACAGGGCCCAGCATGACCTCGTAACAGCGCTAGAATAGTGTGATCAAACACTTGCGAGATGACGCGTGATTTACGGCCGCGACTTATATTAGGGTCAATACATTTTCTCACTTTCCCCGCCCAAAATTTAGGGGGCGACTTATACTCGAAGCCGACTTATTCTCGAGTATATGCGGTATACATAATGCTCACTAGGGTTTGGCCGAATCTTGATCTGGAAATCGTTTACAGACTTTCGATTGTTATGTATGCGTTCCGGCGAGTCGTTGCCGAGTTTTCATCGGATTATTGTCAACATTTGGGCCTTTTTTGCATTTTCTGCTTGGAGTCTACCTGAGCTTACTTTTAAGCTTTGCCTATGTTGGGCTCACCAGCTGGAACCGCCTTTCTCAAGAGCTGCGGCTCAGGCTACTCACTTTGTCCCATCCAGTTTCACAAGCACCAGAAGTCTGTATTATTATTCAGTAATTTCACTGGTTGGGGTTGGGGGCACCACTGATGAGTTTTTCTTTAAGTGGCACTTTTTGTCAGATTACAATTACACTCTGCGTTAACAAGCTCACATGGTATCTACAATTTTTACCATAAATGCCAAATGTAAGCAGATCTCCCATTTTATGGTCAAACTTTATTCAAATTAAATTAACCAAATACCTCCATGGCTTGCTTAAGATTCTTCGTGTGTTCACTGATGGCCTGTGCTGCCAATTTCTGGGCAGATGCTGCACTCTCCACAGATTTCTTTGACTCACTCAGAAGCCTGTCCAAGATGAACTCCAACTCTAAAACATGTTAAACATGACATGGAATCAATGTTGACATCAAAATAAACTGGATAAAAATAAACTGGATAAAACTAGTACTCAATAAATACCATCCCCTGTCACAATCAGTAAGCTATTCCATAAAAAATTATTTGTCTGATAATCAAGAAAAAACATGGCTGCTGGAAAAGGATGGTAAATTAAAAAAAAAAATAAAGATTGATGAAATTTTCTGGCACTTAGATACTATCAAACTTAGAGAGCATGAAACCTCTGTTCTGTGACGCTTCCTCTTCCTCTCTCTTTTGTAAGGCTAATTTTGCCTTCTCTTGCTCCAGACGTTTCTTCTCCTCCTCTTCCTTCTTCTTCCTCTGCTTGGCCTGTTTTGTGTCATCAACTATTGGTGCTGCAACTAAAAAGCAGTAAAATCAAATATTAAGAGAGCTACTGCAACAATAGAGTACCGGTATGACCTGCACTCTATACAATAACCTGACACTGTCTTCACATAAACATCTAAAGTATGATACAATTATCCTAATCTCTAATTAATCACTTGATATATATGACCTTTCATAAGAAAACCCACACAAAGTTGTAAAAGCAAAAACATGGTTTGAAACTGCACTGGATTGGGCTGTAATTGCAGAATGATTTAGTGAAAACACATTTTTGTATCATAAACATGAAGGGCAAATAAACACTAAGAGCAAATCCATTTTTGTATCATAAACACTAAACGCTACAATTTTTTAAACTGCAAGTAGATCTTTGCAGAGAATTTTAAAGCATCATGAACTAAAGTTTATCATAACCACGACCCAACTGATGTTGCTATGCCTAGGGGTTGTGAATGTTTCAATATAGTAAATTGTAATGTATTCATACACTGTACTTTCATACTTTAACGCTGCCATCAATAAAAACTTCAGAAAAAACTTATTAAGATAAATATCTATATGACTTGGTCATTTGCATTTTAATAGATGTACACTGCTACAAATAAGGGCACAAAAAGGACATGTTATATAAAGTTCTGTTGGGATATCATAATAAAATTGAAAGTAAAAACACTTGGGAGATCGAAACTCTGTAGGACTTACAGTTTGATAGCTGACACAAGAAACATAAATTTGAAAAACTCATTTTGATCCCTTTTATGCTTATTTGCCTTCTGAGGGATTTTTCAAACTTTTTGCAAGTTTTCTTTTCCAAGTTTTGAGGATTTTCTTATTACAACAAAAGCCCTGAAATGACCAAATTACCTAAACTTCTAAAGTCACTTGAAATAAATGCCTTGAGACTATCCCAAATACAACTGCAGAATATTTTATTTTGATCATCCTTTGGTACACGAATTACATTCTCACTTAAAAGAACCATGATCAAGCACCTCAGCCTTCATCCAACAATCTCGCTCTAACCCAACACTACTTTTCAGTTGCTGGTCAAAGGCTCTGGTAATTTCATCTGCATATTAAAGAATCAGATTGGTGCAATAGCACAGAGTTACCCAAACTATGGGTCGTGACCCAAAAGTGGGTCGCGAAGCTCTGGCAAGTGGATCGCCAATTTTATTTTAGAAACATTTATTTTTTTGCAGCAACATTTGGCTATGATTGGGCTCTAACTAGCTGGATTGCAATAAAGTGCAAACTGTTTTCACCTAAGTTTCCTTTTAATGCTTTAAATTTCTAAGCGCTGTATGTAAATCTGCATATTTTCGATACCAATTTACGAAGCAAATTTTAGTTAATTTTACACAGTGGGTATTGCGACTGCCAAGATGTTTACAAGCGGATCGCGACCCAGAGAAGTTTGGGAGCCTGAAGGTCAAGAATAAAACATGATCTCCAAATAGGTTCACCCTCTGTCTCTAAAAACCAAATTGTGAAAATTCTCTCTTTCTCTCTTTGGTTTTACATTAGAGCACCATTGGCATCTGAGGTAACAAACTGGCAAGTTTTGAATCAAAAGAGTTGTTTGTCACATGCACAAGAATGTCACATAAATAAGGAACTTCTGCAAAATCAGAAATTTTTTATTCTCATTGTGCACAAGAGTGCACTACATGTGAGAAAAATTGTAATAATTTACAATAATATACTCAACCTGGAGGTTTTTCTTCTTTTACAGGTTGGGGTGCCTGTGAAAACAAACAAATCTTCAGATACTTCATACCTGCATAAGTATACAGATTAGTATTCACAACAAACCCTTCTGACTGTCAGTCACATTTTACTAGATCTGATCGAATAGGAAGCAATGGAAACTGTGTATCATGACGATCGCTAGAGCTCCAGGAGTTGACAGCACAAGGTGACAAGGCTAATTAAACACCAAATTTTCTTAAACATATTTATTTTGGTTAACATTCTGCTTATGATCCTGAACTTGGCATTCTTCAGTTTCAAATTTAACTTCATTGGCAATATTTACAAACATTTTTGCAGTATGAATGAATGAATGAATAATTTGAGATTTACGTGCAAGCCGTCAATATTAGAATCAGAGGCAGAGTCAAGATTTACGTGCAAGCCGTCAATACTTGAATCAGAGGCGCAGTCAGTCACTAAAGGGAGGGGAAGTGGACAGCTGAGGGTGGAAGCTAACAGATTCATGAAACAGACAGTTTTTGTGTTACCGCTTGAAGGATGAGATTGTAGGGGCTGACCTAAAGCAAGTGCACTGAAAGCTTTACCAAGAAAAGCTGACAAAGCTTCACATGATCAATGGATCTTGTGATATGGGCAAGGACATGATAGTTGTGGATTGGAGGTAAGCAGGTAGCCAAGTATAAAGGAGTTGATTGATGATAGTACCCATTTTAAAATTGATACACCTTCAGATAGGAAGCCAGTGGAGCTGTAACAGAAGACCAGCGAATTAGAGTTTGCTACTAGGACAAACGAGATGTGCCGCCAAGTTCTGCACTAGTTGTAATCTTTAGAAATTATGAGACGAGGTGTGATAAACAGAATTAGCAGATAATCCAATCTTGACTGAACAAGAGCAAAAGCAAAAGAAGTGGCGCTGTCGTCAGTAAGAACAAGTTGCATGTACCTCAGGGCTCTAAGATGATAGTTTTACAGAGAGCAGAAAAAAGCTGCTTAAAAGTAAGACCAGATGTGACTCTGAGAGTTACAATTTTTTCTGAGAGCTCAACAATGTATATGCTCTTCACAATGTTTTAATAATAATGTTTGTGTTATATGTCTTTCCACATCAAGATTTTGCTCTGCCTTCAAGTGTAATAAAGTACTCAAAAAACATATGGTGGCTTCTAAGCAGCAAAGTCAGCTTAAACAGGCAGGTACTGAGTCAGTGAGTATTGAGGTGCAGAATATAACTGTAAGTACATTCTGTAATGCCCGATAGCGCATTGGATAACATCTGGCGTAGAGTGCGAGAGGTACAGAGATCGAGTCCCATAGGCGGACATGGTTTGTAGGCTGCAATTTGCGCCGTGTATTGCAGGCTGTCTGTTCTGTTAGTAGTTAAGGTTTATCGCATAACATGTACATGTACAGCGCAGTGCGTTTGCAGGCGCCTAATTAAAGAATAAATATTATTATTATTATTATAAATATGTTAGCCAATAGTTTGACAAGGACTGATAAATGCCTTCACAATAAGCAACAGTTCAATATATGCAAATTCAATAAAACAGTTATGTGTCCAAGTATTTGCATTCATTGTGGCCAAGCCATCAACTGGAATTCAATAACTGGAAGTTCGAGAAACTGAAGTTCTATATACCTAAGTTACACTGTAAGTATAAGAAAGTGATCTGGCCTCCATAGTTGTCCAAATCTTAGAGTTGAAGAGCAGCATAAGCAATATGCAGTTTTCTATAGTGTCAGTTCGGTATTACGCTCTACCCAAGACTGACAAATTATGCCTTTATCAAGGAAAACCATGCAGGACCAGTGAAATAATTAAACAATACTAACCTTTGGCTTTTTCACATCAGGAACTGTTGAAGGCTTTGCAACTTCAACACTATAATGTAAAATTACAGACCCTAAAGTAAAGTAAAAGGGGCTATACTGATAATATAATGATGTTGATGATAATAATCTACACCACATGCTAGAACAAAATGGACAAAACAGAATCAACACAACTGCTATTCTTATCTCTACAATTATTACTAATTATTATTACTGATAATATCATTATTTTTATTAATACTTAAATATACTGAACTCAAATTTCAGTCTAACATCAATGAGTGAGACTGAGCATAAATACATATGCCTTTAAGCAAATAAAAATTGCGATATAAAATATCGTTTTTAGTAGAAATGGAAAGACCTTGAACTAAACCAAAATAAGAACAAAATGCCTACTTTCACAGTTTAACTTGAAATGAAAATACCTCAAATCAAACTGTCCCTAAAAATGCCAAAACTATGCATGGAACTAATATAAAACATCTAAAATCAGGGTTCTTTCAACCTCTGTAAAACTTCAGTACTTTAATTACATTATGTGTAGCTTCTGTTCACTGTACACGGTTCACAAAAACAGCGGAGACTTGACTGCATGCCATCTTGTACAATTGGTAAGCACTATTTGTATTTAAATGGTTCAGCATAAAAGGTTTACAAAGGCACAGGATTTTTTAAATTAAATTGTTTCCACCAGAAATTTAATACTGCTTTGGTACTCACCTCTGAGTTGGTTGATTTGAAGGCAAATAATCAAAAACATATTTCAAAGCATCTTTTGAGTAGGGAACGTAATACTCCAGATTTTTCCGAAATTCCGCATCATACCAGGCATAACCAATCGCTCCTCCAGCTCCAACTATTGTTAGACCAAGAAATTTCCACAGAAAACCACCCCTTCAACAAGAAAGAAAATAGTTAATTTCTTACACGGAACATACCGTACATAACCATTATAAGTTGTATGCATGCATCAGTTGATGTCTGTTTGCAAGACCAAAAATGAGATTTCCTTCACAAGGATATGTTAAGCTCTTAAAGTTGATGCGATGCTAGAAACATGCTGATCTGTTTAAACTAGTAGATGCAACAGCATATGCCAGTAAAAATATATTACAAGAAAATGCATGAAAGATGACTCTTCTTGTAGGTAAAGTCATCGGCATCAACAGGGATTGATGGTGGTTTATTCTTTGTCTTCTTAAATCAATTATTTATACCTTCCTATAAACTTAAACTTTAAAATACTCTATCCAAAACTATAGCCATAACTGTAAAAATTTGATATACTTTATCACTGTTGATCACAGAGTCACAAAAAACCCAAGAGATCTCCATGGGAGTCTGTCTATGCAGCACGGATGCAAGGTTTATTTACTGCTATCATGATTACCCGGTACTAATCGTTGGGTCATTTAAAGAAATGTATTACGCGAGCTTCAGATGCAGTAAATGTCTAAGATTTTACCTCAAATTGTTTCTACTGGATTTACACATTGCAACAGATATGAATTGGCCTCCATGGTTAATGGTCATTTTAAAAAAAGTACGGCAGCAGCACAGTGCATGTCAATCCAACTCCTAATATTGCTAATACATAAGGACCCATCTTAGGAACAATTTTAAAGAATAAAATGCCCAACTTATAGAGAGTCATACACGGTAGGCACCCGATGCATCTGGTCCACTCACTCAGTTCTCATTATCTTACAAAACACATTTATATACGGTATGTATTGCAGAGTCCAGACTTCAGTGGTGAGAACCATACTGAAAACAGCTTAATATCAACTTATCATCCTTCCAATCACTACATTAGCAACCTAACTGAAGTTGTTAAGCTATGACCATGTGACTACCATATTCAGGCAGGGATCTAAATTGTTTATCCTCACCAAATTTATACTTCTCAGAAGAACTTTGTTTTACTGGTATATTATTGACAGAGTTTCAAAATTTCAGTATGAAAGAAATCTTTGAAAGAAATATTAAAAGTAATATATATAAAAAACAAAAACAGAATATTTTTTCCTTTATATCATTTACATCATACAACTCTGTCTGAACAAGCCTGACATAAATGTAGCTAGAATTACCTTACCATACCTCACTGTAGCAGACTCCCAAAAATATAACCCTACTTGCGAGGAGGAGGTGGAGGAGGTGGAGTTTCTTCCTTTATTTCCGGATTCTTGGTCTCAGACTTGGTGGCCTGGGTACACATAAGACTTCCTTGTTCCAGACGCCGCACTTTCAGAATTTGAGAACATCGTGCCTGAAGCCAAAGTAATACACAATCACACTGAAACACCAGTTACTGAAACAACCTCAACGTTAACACTGCATGCCACAGTTACAAAATTATGACATTGGAAACTTTCCATGAATACCGAAGGTACAAACTTGCAACATAAGACATGCAATTACTAAAGCGTTGGAAGTTAGGGAATTAGCATTCATTTTAGGTAAATAAGTCAACTGCTAATTAGGATACTACATAAACTACAATTCCACTGGTCATTTATACACATGTGATAGTTGCCCAGATAATAGTCCTAAAAGTCAAGGACCTGCTTCATAACGTTGGCACATGATTTTCAGTAATTCGGAATTGGATAAAGAGTAAATTTAGAAGGATTTCATGCATTTATTGGTAGCAGGACCATCAGTAATGTAATTAGCATTCATACTAGTTAATGATTTATAGCAATTTTCAAATGAAAGTGAAAGCACAACCAGCAGCATTGTCAGATAACATTTTCACCCACATCCAATAACGGCTAGAAAAATTTTACTAAAGGGGTCAGCTTGCCAGCCAATATGATAGATTTGTAGGACTGTTCTTCACCATTCTGTAAGACCTCTGTACCCTTCGTCGCCTGCACCGAGGACTTGATTACAAGACCACCGCCTACACAAAAGCCGCCTCAATTGTTCATTCCAAACTCAACTACTGTAATTCCCTTTTCAACACCATCGACTCTTCTCAAATAATTTTAAAGCCTAACAGTTAAGAAAACTCTCGCTCAAGCAGATCAAAATAACACCACATAACCCCTGTTTTCAAATCGTTTCATTGGCTAAAAGTTCCTCACTGTATCCATTATAAAACCTACACCTGCATTACATTACCTTTTGAGTAATTTTTACCTAACAGACGTTGTTCACCAGAGTGCTGTTTGGCAGCTGGTTTAATAAAGAATATACTTACTTACTTACTTACTTTACCTACAACACCCTTCAAACCTCTCAACCCTCTTATGCATCTGCCAGCTATTCACCATCCAACCATCCAGGTCTACTCACTCCTCATCACGTCTTTCTCCACCTTGACTTCCAGTCTCCTCTCTGAAATTATGCAACCGCTCCTTAATCTACGCTGCACCAGCTCTTTGGAACAAACTCCAAAACGATCTCCTCCAGCTTGCTCATCCTATCCAGGTCCTTAGCCTGCCACCCATCCACCCTTCCAAAGATTATTTTGGACGGGCATAAATTGTGCATGATTCACCTCCAGCACCATCCAGCTTCTTCTCTAGAGCCACTGTCAGCGTTCAGATGACAGTTAGAACTGTAAGGAGCATGGGTTGATTAAGGTCTGTAGACAGCATAGGGGCACTGCAGTCGGACTCGTACGGTGGCGGGACTTCGGGCGGTCGTGACTTCGTACGCTCACGACATCGGGTGGTCACGACTTCGAATGCTTCTGGATGGGCTACTCTGTATTTCTGGCTAAGGGCCTGATCCTATCTCATATGTCAATCTCACCTCTCCTTTGCTTGCCCTCTCCTCTGTAGATTTCCACTCACAACTGAAAACAGAACTCTTCAAGCTATCCTATCCTGATTCTACTCCTGCACCACTTCACGAACGCCATCATCAACATCATCAATGATTTCTACCATAGAATAAACTGCCAAACGTATAAAGAGTCATACACGGTAAGAACCCGATGCATCTGGTCCACTCACTCAGTTCTCGTTATCTTACAAAACACACATATATATCCCTTGCAAAGGTCCAGACTTCAGTGGTGTCTCCTTAGCCTGACCTTCCAGATTCTGACCTGGCATTGGAACAGACCAAACAACCTGGCTAGTCAGGACTTACATAGAGGTTTACATAAAGTCCTGTTGTGACTGTGATCACAGTAAACAATATGGCAGACCCACACTCGGATAGAATAGAGTGCTGCGACCTCACGTCTACTACTCCCACTCAAGTAAGTAAGAAATGGTTCATGAACACAATATTCAAGTTGAAAAATGATTTTTATTAGGCAAAACTAACACAATATTTACAAGGGTCAAAAATGAACTCTCAAACACAATATTTACAAACATCAGAAATGAACTGTTATTAAATTAATTTGAAGTGTATGTGCCCAAAACAGAAATTATAAAGTTTGAAAACATGTTCTCACGCCAAAAGGCGACTTGCCACATACATTCCTGCAGATGCGTGGAACAAATCACAACTTGTTCCGCATTGTCTTAAGCTTTTGTTTTGCACACATACACATATTCTTGACATTTGTGTATGCACCATGTTGCTGTGTGAATTCACAAAGCTCTTCTGATGAATAACTATGGAATGCATATAAATCCCATCTTTTATGGTATACCTAAATTTGAATATGCATGCCATCTGTCAGATATTATATGGCTCCCGATAGAATATGTAATTAATTCACTTCACATCCAATATGCATTAATTCACTTCATTCAGTTTGTTGTTACTCAGTACTTACTCACTTACTTGAGCGGACACAGTAAAATGCAGTCACGGTCATCACCGGACTGATGTAGTCTCTACCCGCACTTAATTTGATTTAGCGTTGGCGTTAAGCTGGTCTCCTCGACGTGGCTTTTGTGTAGTGCCGAGAAATTTTGGCGATTTACATTACAATACAAATGTCATCCATACACTGTTATACTAGCAAATTAAGTAATCATTTGCATCACCGGACTGATGTAGTCTCTACCCGCACTTAATTTGATATAGCGCCGGCGTTAAGCTGGTCTCCTCGACGTGGCTTTTGTGTGGTGCTGAGAAATTTTGGCGATTTACATTACAATACAAATGTCATCCATACACTGTTATACTAGCAAATTAAGTAATCACTTGCAGATATTTTGCTACACCCAGAGAAGGTTATCAGCCGAAAAAGACAACACCGAGAAGGGTCGCATAGGAAAACGCGAAAATTCTAAGTGCACGCAAGCAAATACATTATTTTGGGACAAGAGCACGCCTATTTACAGGCAAAGGTGAAATATTTCATTGTACTATGATAACAGTGTGTGTGACACTCTTACGCCTATGCACCTCTGCACCAATAAGTCTGTGGTGTCAACACACCTTTAAAATCGATATGAAAATGAATCTGACAGCAACTTAGCTGACGAGCGATATAACTGATATGACAGGACACTACGCGAACGATAATATAGGAAGGTCAATGAAGCGTCCATTAAAGATCACAATGGTTTTCAGGCAACCTGTTAATAACATTTTTTAACTGCACAATACCTGTGACGATTTCTCCGAAATACGTGGGGCTATGCGCCACATCGTTTTCTTTAGTAGTCTGTTGAGAACTCGGAACCTGCCAACTCGCCTATACTCGCCCCCAGAAAAACCTTTTTAGAAGACTCCACACTACACAGCTCCGCTGACAACATTGGCGCTAACCACGCCTATTATTAGAGTTGAGAAATCTAAATACATTATGTTGTTGGTCCTTGTATTTAGACGAAAATTCGCTGTGTTACAACGATTTCCTCATGTTGCATTTAAACTATTCTGCAATATTTACAAAACAACTCTACTGGTAAACGACAAGGGCAACATCAAATTTATTAGAATTTGATAACTCTTGCAACTCCATCTTTGCAAGACATACTGTGCTGCTAGTATAGCCTAGCTCGGGGTAATTTAGTCAGTTTATTGGTTATGCAGTCTGGCAGTGTTTAATCTAGACGTCTGTTGGGGGGAAATTTCCCCGCCCCCAGGATTGAAGTTTCCCCCCCAGAACTCAGCAATATTGTAAGGCAGAGACCTTTTTGGGGGTAAATTCCCCTCCGAGAAACCTTGTTCCCCCCCCCCAGAACAGGGGGACTAGCTATTACACACTGGCAGTCTGGCCATAGGCCTAGGCCTACTTCATGCAATTTCCGAAGCAATGAATTGATAAATATATTGCAGACTTTATCCGGTTTATCGTTAGGAGACTTAATTGGGACTTGGGAGTTTTGGGGGCGTATTAAAAATATCGCCTTATAAAAGTAAGCTTACTCGTGCTGATTGCTGTCTTACACGCTACATGCAGCCAGCCGTCCGCGTACAGTTTTTCAAAAACGATGCCTCTGGCAACGCGAGGCCCATCAGCCATATGGCTTAAGGCTCATGCGTAAATCCAGTCCTCTACGAATACGACCACTCTTTCACCGTCGTCCACTTATCATCACAGTATAAACACAGTATAAATAATTACTTATACTGTGGTATAAATATGTAATTATTTATACTGTGTTATCATCCACAGGCTCTCCATTCCAAACTGAAGTCACAGTATAAATAATTACAGTATAAATAATAATTGTAATTATTTATACTGTGCTGAAGTCTCACCTCTTCAAGAATTACTACCATAATATATATTCGATCCTCAGCCTTCGAAGCTTTTTCGTCCTTAACAAAACCCGTCTCAGTCGCTCTGTCTCCTCTCTCTTGTCTTTCTCTAGCAACTCGAACCTCCACTCTCCATCGATCTCCGGACAACACGACACAGCGCTCTTGAATAAGCTGGTGCCATGTGCACGTCAGAGTGCTTTTTGCAATTTGGAGTTACGGTACCTATTATTATTAGTGCGAACAGCTTTCCATAACGTGCAGCTGAAGCGGCCATTTCGAGAAAGCGGGGATTGCCTTGTGTTTCAGTTACGGTGTGTTAGCAGTGGAGTGAGTACCTGTAGAGAAAAGTAGAAAAATAACTTCTTTCCGCAAGGCAGACTGCGCAAAAGCAGCTTTCCGTACTTTGGCAGGTAAGTCCGCTTCATTAGTAGGGTATTTTGATTTTATAGAGAATCGTTTCGCATCACAGGGCCTGTCACGATGAGTGAGACGTGTGGTGCCACGCTTCCAAGTCTTGTTGCTATTGGGCTGCAAATTTGCTTTGTAGATACCCAAGATTCGTATCAATGCAAATAGTTGAGGCATTTGCAGAAGTTTGGTTTGAAAATGGCACCTCTAGTATATCGGTTGTTAACTACTGAAAAATTGTCACAGATTGGAAGTTTAATATTCCGTCCAGAATGAAATTAGTAGGCCGAGGCCCCAGAGACAAGGATACAATATTACTGAGGTTGTAAATCACTGGTTAGGCTACAGTTGGAATACTGCATCTTGGTATATAATCAATGCCTGAAACAGGACATAGAAAAACTAGAGAAAGTGCAAAAGTGACATGGGCTTATGGGCTACAAGGATTTGAGACAGGAAGAAAGGTTGAAAAGGTGTGGACTAACAACGGGGTAAAGGTTTACCGTGGCGCATTCAAAACCGTTGGGCAAGCTATTAGTAACGGGGTGCGCTATATACGGTATCTTTGGCTATGCTCACGTTAAACGGTGGAGCTGTGCCGTCATTGGCCAAATTTAAATGACACATGGAGTATACATGGAGTCAACGGTTTTCACAGAAGATGCTGCAACGGTTTTCACAGAAGATGCTGCAACGGTTTTCACACATGATGCTGCACTGTAATTGGTCGAGTCAAACCAAGTCAAATGACAGAGAACTATAAGTACCAGCGAAGTTCTCAAGCGGTCATTCTTCGGCTCTACGTATACGTGAACGATGAATATTTTTGAGTTAAACGACATTTGCAAGGAGAAACTCAGCGTGATAGAATACCTTCAACGGAACAGTATTCTACACAGTGAAGTCCTGTGTGGTCCGTGCAACCACCAATGCCGACTGCAAAAGGACTCTAGCAAGCTGAGCGGGTATGTTTGGCAGTGTTCGAAATGCAAAAAAAAAACAATCTGTCTTAAAAGGCAGCTTCTTTGAGGGCAGCAAACTGGCTCCGTCAAAGTTTCTGTACCTGGTTTTTTACTGGGCGACCGCGACTGCACAGCAGACTACGGTCCACCATCTCGACATATCATCAAAAACATGCTGCGATTATTATTCACTTCTGAGGGACATCTGTTCCTGCAAATTGCTGGCGACGCCGGTGCAGCTTGGCGGCCAAGGCAAGGAGGTCCAAATTGACGAGTCCTTGCTGGTCAAGGCCAAAATATCATCGTGGTAGAAACACGAGAGGCGAGCAGACCTGGGTATTTGGTGCGTACGATGTGGCTGAAAAAATCGGCTACATCACGTATGTATCCAAACGAGATGCAGCTACGCTGCTTCCTATTATTCAAAGAGTTGTTCAACCTGGCTCAACGATAATTTCCGACGAGTGGGCTGCGTATCGCGGCATTTCTACTATGGCTGGAAATTATACGCATCTGACTGAACCACAGTCAGAATTTTGTCGATCCCACCTCGGGTGCTCACACTAACAATGTAGAGTCCTGTTGGAAGCGCGCGAAGGCAATCTTCAAACGCATGAATGGGACAGCCAAGGACATGGTGCCAGGCTACCTGGATGAGTTTATGTGGAGGGAACGGTATGGTTCCACATTCCACTTGTCCTACCTCAACATTCTGCGCCACATTTCAGAGAAATACCCTTGCTAAGTTTCTCCTTGCAAATGTCACTACTAATCAAACGGCCCTTTTCAGGGCCACCCAATATTATGAAGGAATTGACGACGTCATATGAGACTGAGACCTCTTTAACGTATAGTCTTTGTGTATTATACGTTGACCAATAACAGCGTGCGAGGCTACTCCGATGGTTGGTAAATATTAGGCACCCCGTTACTAATAGCTTGCCAACCGTTGATATGGCAAACATCATGGCTGCCCCAGAATTGGATAGAATAGAGCGCTATGACTCTCGTGGACTCTCGTGGCCTACCTCAAGCAAGTAAGTAATTGTTCATGAACACATGTAAGTAAGTAAATAAGTAATGAGTAACAAAGTGAATGACAAGTAGCACAAAATCAACTGACGGAAATGTTCAATTGCGCTTTCTGTTGCCGCACAGAAACAGTCAAGAGCTTATGCTTAACGGTCTTTTTCGAGGAAGTAGTCGTACAATACAAGTTTAATAACCTTCACCTATTGTTTGGAAGAAATAAACGTGTAATGGCCCGCACGGAAATCGTAGCTGTTGGTGACATTTTAAATCCAGCACAGTTGTGTCGAGAAGAATGGACGCTCTCACGATTGTTACAACATCTAGGTACAGTGATAATTTAGTTCTCAAAATAATTCCTAATTAGATTTTAAATAAGCTCTATAGCTACTGTTACTTTCTTATTTCAATTACAGTGATTCCTGCGTTAATTTCTAATTTTTGCATTCCAAATTAATTACATTTTAAATAAGCTCTATAGAAATAGTGATTCCTAATTTATTTATTGAAGCTGAATTGTCGTTACTTTCTTATTTCTGTTACCCAATTACAGTGATTCCTGCATTAATTTATAATTTTGCATTCCTAATTAATTACATTTTAAATAAGCTCTATAGCTATAGTAATTCCTAAGTTATTTATTGAAGCTGAATTGTCGTTACTTTCTTATTTCTGTTGCCCAATTACAGTGATTCCTGCATTAATTTTTCATTTTTGCATTGTTTAGATGACCCGGAGAGTTGTTTCCACTGGTGCGCACAAAGAAAACTCATGAAGAATGCACATATATGCGAAACATGCAATATACCCTCATCGTTGCATAAAAGAGTGGAGGCCAAAGGTGGAATGTGCTGGTACTGCAAAGGCTGCAAAGTGCAGTTCAGTTTACAGGACGGGTTTTTCCAAAAGAACCAATTAACCATGAAGCAAATTATTAAGGTAATATACCACTGGGCCGCAGATCTACCTCAGAAAGTGGCAATTCAAGAGGCAGAGATCAGCGAAAAAACTGCGGTAGACTGGTTTAACTTTTGTAGGGACGAATGCGCCAACTGGTTCCTCTGAAACCCCATAGAAAATGGGGGTTTGATGAGGCTGGTCAGCCAATTGTTGTGGAAATAGATGAAAGTAAGTTCTTTCATCGAAAATATCATCGGGGGCATCTTGTCGACGGTCATTGGGTATTCGGGGTATCAAAAGGGACTCTGGTAGGTTCTTTCTGACTGGTCCCTGACCGTACCTCCGAAACCCTTGAAGAGGTGATCGCTAGACACATTCTCCCGGGGAGCCACATTATATCAGACGGGTGGCGAGCATCCTGGAAGTTGGACACTATAAAAGAAGGTATCTACTTGCATTCAGTGGTCCGTCACGAACGGAATTTTGTTGACCCTGACAACGACGGAAGTCCACACACAAAACTTTGAAAACATGCGGATGCGGGCAAAGCAAAAACTCAAGCGACAGTGCGGAACAAGCCAAAAGTTGTTTGGCTCATACCTCCATGAATTTATGTGGCGATCCACCTTTCGAGGCAACAATCTCTTTTAAAACTTTGTAATATCTATTGCAGAAACATATACTTTAACTTGATTATATACTTTAACTTAATGAAATAACAGAACTTTCATTTATGATGTTTAATAATGCAATCACAGTTATTTTCTGACGTTCTTATAATGCAATAACAGTTGTTTTATGAGGTTTGTATCTTACGTTTATATTGTGTTCATTAGTCTAATTTTCAAGTATTGTGTCAAGTTCTGTGTTCATGGACCATTACTTACTTAATTGAAATCTTGTTGTTGATCATAATATTGGAAAAGATTACCACTGCAGTTTTCATCTGCATAACTTCATGCATCATATTTGGGGTGTTAAAATGCTCCTGTAATGTTTATTCTACCAAAAGCTACTAAATTGCATAAGCAACACTGTAGGAAACAGCTTTCACACAGTTTATCAAGAAACATAAATGCAACTAAAAGGTACGCTAAGAAACCAGTGGTGTAATAACATGGCAGCCATCCCTGATCTTCGAAGAGTGAAACTCTACCAGTCCTGAGTGCAAGAACATGATCGATAGAAAAGCCACTCCTGTTGTATGAAATAACAAATAAAAAACAAATAAAGATCTTGATATGCCTGACAAAGCTGTTTCATAGGAAATTTGTAAATGAAACATTGTGGCTATTCATAGTATAGAAATTACATTACATAGCAAAGAAAAAACTTCAGCAAGCCTAAATCGACATTATTGGGCTGTTCATTACAAATGTTTACAATCTCATCTTGCCTTCACAGTCCTGCAGGAATGACTGAAAAAAGTAGATGGTGTCCTCTTGTTTGGTTCGCATTCTGCTCCCGTTTTCTGCCCACTGGTCTAGTAATGTCCAGATATATTAAATTACCACAAGTGGTAAGTCAGTGAAGGACCTGACTTGGTTGTAAAAGGATCTGACTTGGTTGTGGGTGTAATTTATAGACCAGCAGGTACTAACATGATATTATATTATGATGAATTAACTCTATGCTATCACAGTTCACGATTAATAAAAAAAAGTTGTCCTAGCAGGAGACTTTAATATGGATTTATTAAAAGCAGAACATGAGCCCAATAAAAAGTTTCTACAATTATGTGATGTCACACCAGTTGCTCCCTAAAATAATCAGACCTACGAGGGTTACTGACCTGACCTCTTCCTTAGTCGATAATATTTTTACCACTAAGTGGAATAATGCAAACGATTCAACGATAATAGTTACACTTACTGACATATCCCACCACTTGGCTGAAAAAATCCAACCCTCGAGAAATATATGAAAACATCCTGTACTAATTCCCTCGCTCTGTACTTCACTACCCCGGAAGAAATTATCAATATAACTCGTACTATTAACCTACCACCCTTCAGACCTCTGAGCTGGATGGCACTGATCCTATGATAGCAGTACCATATGTCTATATAAGGGGCCATCCACATATTACATACGCGCTGGGGGGGGTCGGATTTAGGCGATTTTGCGTACGGGTGCGAACGGGGTGGGGACAAAATGTGTACGTACGCAAGATAAATGTCTAATTATGACGTCCACATTAGCCTATTTGTAACTCTGTATTGTCCTATAGTCGTTCGATGGCATTTTATTACATTATATAAAAGCCATGTGCAGTTATTCTGTGCTGTGAACAAGACACCTATAATTTGTCTATATTGGCCCTCACTCATCCTTCAATCTGGCCTAAAGTGCAGACAGCCTGGAGCTGTCGGGACACTTTCTGCAGCTGGTCTTCCGGGGGTGGGGGAGGGGTGCGTCAAGCGTACGTACGCAGGGGGGTGTGGAAGAAAGTACGCTGGCGAACAGGGGGGGTCCAATTTTCTGGGATTTTTGCGTACGTAATATATGGGGTTTTTCGGGCATATCGCTAGAATGACGGACAACAGAAAACTTAAGACTCTGGTTTTCGGAATAATGGATGGAACTAACAAGAAAGGTAGACCACATCGGGAATGGAGGGAGGACATAGAGGACTGGTGCGATGACTCACTACAGAAACTGTTTCATCTGGCTCAGGACAGACGAGGCTGGAGGAGGAAGACGAAGCTGACATTGGACGTCTACGAGCCTGCTCATGGTGATTGATGATGATGATGATGAATATATGGATGGCCCCTAAACTATATGTACCATGAGAAAGCGATTCGGTATTGTTAATTTATTTGCGTTCCATGGGTAGTCCTGCTTAGTGGGTATATCAGACCTTCTGGGTTACCAACTGTCACGAAAACATTACTTTACTGCTCTACTTGTACAGTCCTTATTGAAATTGGTTAAAATAAATTCTTGTTGTTTGTTGTTTAAGCTAGTTGCATAGTAACTAATAAGTAACCAGTGTCACAGTATAGCTTGTTTTGGATTTCAAAGTGGTGTCTTACTTTTCGTTCCTTACCAAACCTTGTTTTACAGAAAATAGTCAACTGTTACTTTACATGAACTGATATGAGCTTACACAAAAAATAACAATCTGGTCTTCTAACTCCATTTTGAGTCAGGTTTTAGGGCTCAAAACTCCACTGGAACTCCCTCCTTTCTTTGCTATCTGAAATCTATTCAGCTCTTGATAGGTCCCAACTCAATTGTCTCCTCAATTGGGCTTCGGGCCTCTTTGCTGATTATGTCCAGGCAGGCAACCAGGCACATGTCCACGGGTCTCCTTCCTCTCAACTCCTTTTACCTTTCTTAAAACTTGCTTCTTCTCTCAGGTCTCTCGCACTGGCAGCGCTTATGAATGGCTCTCCCACTAGAAGTGCTTTGTAAATATTAAGACTAACCGCCGGTCTGTTCAAAGCATAGGAAAGTGCTGTACCGGTAATTACTTAGTCGAAAGGGGAAGTTCGTGAACACAACATCGAGAGTCTTATTCCAAAAACTGATATAATTCTTAGCTTTCTACATACCAGTGGTTGCCTATATGTTTACTGCGTATTAGTGCTCTGTGTGACTAAGCTGGACTGATAACTAGCTTCTGGACATAATCAGCATTCTCTGTCCACAGTAGCCTACATTGGCAGATTCGTTTTGCGAAATTATTCCTTCACCAAATTTGGACCACAGTGAACAGTCCCTAGTAAAGAGAAAGATGTATTCGATCTTTCATCTTTAAATTACTACAGTGAGCATTTACCTTTAACTTTTCTAAACTTCTTACCTAACTAGTTAGCCTTCCCATGGTCTCCACAGAATATTATGCCAGTGCTCAATTACTAACTTCCATAAGGCTGACAGTAATTATCTCCAACCTTCGATATGGGTATCTTCTGCTACACAATGTCCGTGCATTTTCATTATATACTGGAACTACAGAAACTATTAGATACTATTAGTCTCTGATAGGCCTACTGTTAGATATTAATGGACGTTGTTTAGTTTCATTCTGCAACATAGCTAGATTACCTTCTCGTGACTTCATTTCGTTCATTCCTCTACGACTATAATTATTTATCTTCCATTGACCTAACTATGCGTCTTCGGTAACGCCTCTACGACGCTGGAAATCAATAATTTTGTTCATCCATCTAAGACTATAATTATTTATCTTCTGTTGACCTAACTATGCGTTCCTACACAAATCCCAAAACATAAACTCACCACATGGGCCTACCCGCTACAACGAAATCAACTCGTGCGCACAACTTCATATCTCGTGCGTACGAGTTAGTCTCTCGTGCTCAACACAATATCTCGTGCGTCCATTGATTTTGCGCTACTCGTCATTCACGTTGTTACTCATTACTTATTTACTTACATACGTGTGTTCATGAACAATTACTCGCTTGAGGTAGGCCACGAGAGTCGTAGCACTGTATTCTATCCAATTCTGGGGCGGCCATGACGTCTGCCATATCAACGGTTTTGACCTTACCATGGTAAACCTTTACTAACAATGGCGATCATGTACAATCGAGGTGCCAATATTTCCCAACGGCTTGAGAATTCTCGCATGCTCTTATTGGTCAAAACTGCCAATGCCTTACCTCACCATAACTTTCCATTCCTTGCCTTATTTGCTTTAACTTACTTTTTAGTTTTGCCTTATCTAACCTAAACTTACCTTACCCTAACTCACATCCCTTAACTTACTTTGCTTTAACTTACAAGTGCTATATTTATCTTAAATCAACCTTACCTTGGACTATTTTTTCTGAACTTACCTGACCTTGCCTTAACTTGCCCTGCTTACTTATTATCTTAACTTATGTTGCTGTACCTGTGTTTAGGTAATGGAGGTGGATTACGATGATCTGGTGAAGTGTCCGTGGTGTGTCAGTCATGAAATTATAAAGAAGAATCTTGAGAGTCACTATCGTATTCTTAAAAAGGTGCTTTCATGGTATCCAATTTTTCTTAACAAATTTTAGGTACTTTTATATGTTTACTTACTTCTTAACCATACTCTTACAAGTACCTTTATGGTATTAGGTACTTATGTACTGTACTTTTTAAAATTTATTTTGTAGTATTTAAGTACTCATTAACTATGATCTTATGAGGTTCTTTTATTTTTACCATTTATGGTATTAGATACTCATTAACTTCAATATTAAAAGTGCTTTATTACTGCTAGAAAAACTGCTGTACAGTGTACACTTTAATACACACATTCAATACCTATGTATGTATGCATGCATTCATGTAATACATACAGATGCATACAATGTGTTTCTGCAGTATAATGGCTTTGCTGTACAATAATTTAAGCACCCTGTAAATGGTTATGCAATTGCTCCACTTCATGCTTTCCAATCTGAAATTATCTGGTCTGTGTGTGCTAATTAATCGTAATCATAAGCTCCTAATTTCTAAAGTGCTACTCAAAAGCTAAGCTCATGGCACTGGCTTATGCACGAGTACTGTTTAGTGTCCGAGGGGCTGTCCAGAGTTGTCCCATGGAAACCCGAGTCTGGTTGTCAGAGAGACCAGATAAAAGAGGCAGAGGAGCTGCTAAGGCAAGTTTCATTGAGGATGATAAAGCTTGGAAGGCAGAGGATAGGATGGATTGGATAAGAATTAGAATTAACCAAAAGCTTAAATTGCATTTGATTGCCTTTTAGCAAAAGAATCCATGCGTAAAAGACTTACGGAATTGCAAATACAACACACATCACAAAATCCACAAAAATGACATGGAGAAACATTATCTTCAGTGCGCAGGTAGGCTTTGACCTAATGTCTAGGCTTGTGACCATGGTGTATGACCCATAAGACCAAGAGAGGTTTCTCCTCTCAACACTTTTCTTCAGTCTTCACTAATAATCGAGCAACAATCCACATGACGATTTTCATATTGGCTGATGCTAACACGTTTTGTACATTTAATGGTTTTAATATAACAAAGAAAAGCAGTGAAACAGCAGCGCAATAAAGAAGACCGAAAATCCACAGTTAAAGCCAGGCTATTACAGAAATGTCAAACTGAAAAGCAGCAAAACCACTTAGAGATTCAAATGCTTCTTTGCATTCTAAATTCCTGTCGAAGCTCAACTCTGAGGTTTCCCAAGCTCAGCCACACACAGATTGGCATGGCATCTTTAGGATCAGTCTGCACTCTGCTATCCCTGTCAGTAGGCACCGAAGATGTACCACAACTCTGACCATCTGCCACTGGTGCTGAGAAGTTGCCATTATACTCATTCACTGGGCTGATTTCAAGTGAGATGCTATGGCTGTGTAGGAGCCCCTACGCCCTCCCTCGATCCTGTTGGCTGGCCTGGTCTTCTTGGTTGTGTTGAGAACAAACACCAGACCCTCATCTTCTATGTCTGTTGAGAGACACTTGTAATACCTCCAGTGCTATCCAGAATTTAAAAGTCACTTTTAAGTCTTCAAGAAGTCTGCCCTCTCTATGCACTGCAATTTGCGTATTACAAATTGGTATAAAAGACATCAGCTGTTAGCAAAGGTGGTGACATGCACTTGTACACATTTACATGTACATAGTCAACATGTGGATGAGGCCATCAGTGGGTACTGGGAAACCTGGATACTCATCGAAAGGGGTTACCCAGCCATGTCTAGAATTTACTCTTAAGTGTGATGAGCCTGCAGGCGACAACAGTTGTTTTAGCCTATGCCCGTACAGTAGCGGAACTGAGGCTGGAGTCTCCTCAGACACACCAGTACCTGGCTAGGCTACAATAACATATAACGGCATTCTGCTATGACAAGCGTTGATTGGTGGGGCTATATTGAGAAGGATTGAGTCTTCACTTTAGAATTCTTATATTCTGCTCACTGATTTGCAGCCGGTGATCAGCTTTTGAATCATTGTCATTTTGATTTCATGTGGTACAGTAGTATTTACAAAATGTTGACTTTTTTAGATGCAGAGCACTTTTTACATGAGGATATCGCAATTCCAGCACACAGTTTCAATCAAGGTGAGCTTTTTATGTGTAAAGCTATGGGAATGGATCTGTTCATGATGGCAGAACAACTGAGAACATACAAAACCGTTTGCTTGTCTTTTAAAACAGATGTGACTATGGCCTATGTTAACTATAATACCAATAAGGTAGACATGCTGTAACAAACTTTCCTGGCATATTATGTAGAACAAGCCCGCTGAACCATTTGCATACTGTTTTATTTGAAATTAATTATATTAAGCATGAAGCATTTTAATTCTGTTAGTAATGGTTTGAGACTGACTAATCATTTAGCATGTTCTTCTTAAACCTTTTAATTGTTTTTTAGATTGTCACTGTGTAGAATTATGGTTAACCCTGTAATAAATATTATTATTATTATTATTTTTGCTGCCATTGTTTCCTCTGTTGTTTATAGTTTGCTTTAATTTATTTAAAAATGCTACCAAGCCCAAGGCACTAAATGGCCACTTTTTTCTATTATGTTATAGAATGCAATCAAATAAGTATAATCAACCAGTGTATCAGTGACTCAATCAGTCATTTGATCAGTCAGCATGTCAGTGATTGCAGAAAGTGGTACTGTTGATGCTCTGTTGCCTTTGCTTAAATTTGTTCAGCTATCGCTGGAGATGCCTTGACAAATGCTGTGCTATACACAGACCACTGTGCCGAAACATCATGGGATGTACCTCCCACGTCCAAGGGTGATGCATGTTTTCAAGGATATCGAGGAGAGTCCAGCAACAATTCTGCAGAGGTGACAAAGCTAGTTGCTATGCACTGCAATGTTTAGAACAACAGAACTTAGACAACACATGTATGCATGTATCTGAGATAGGGGTCCACCGGAAACCGGCTCGGATACTCGGTTCGGCCGGAAATCCCGTTTCCGGAAGTATTCGGCTTGGCAAATATTGTAGACGCAAATAGTTGCGAACAAATTTCTTTTAAAAAAATTTTTTTCTGTAAAAACTTATTCAATAAACTTACGTATATAAACTTATAAATGTTGAATCTTAAAACAATTACACAGAAAACTTCACAACTGCACAGAAATGACTACAACTCAAATTGTATTAGTCACTTGTTACACAAATTTATGTCGATAATTTCTTATTACATGAAAATGTGAAGCTCTGCATATGGAACAAATGGTACCCGGTTCGTTACCGGTTCCGGCAAAAATACATCCAAATACTCGGATTCGGTTTCCGGCGGAAAATGTCTTACCGGTGGACCCCTAATCTGAGAATTTATGTAGCTCCTATCTGGTTCCTCTCAAAAGCACTCGTACATGACTGTCTAAAACAGTTCTATAAAAATGCATCTTAGGTTTAGATGAAAATATTTTTTGGCATTAATTAGCTGAAACCAGTTTAGATTTCCAGCAGAAAGACAGTTCAGTTTGACAGAATATTGTTGAGGATTAAAGTAAAATAATATGATGCATGGTATATCTATTATTTCTAAAAATTTTAAGTGTTTGCTTTCATGTGAACTAATAGTGGTCAAAATCATTAAAAACAACGTAGCTGCGAAAAGCTAAGACTGATTAACATATAAAATGTTTTGGCAAACCTGCAAGGACAACACTGCAGCAGTCCAAGCATGTCAGGATGGCAAGATCAATGAGTGGATCTGGTTCATGCCTGCTATGCACGTGCACGGCTACCAGTGACAATGATACAGTTTGAAGTATGATGTTGATCTGATGCAGCTGATAGTAGTGAGACCTGTATAAAGAGTCGATGTGCTCTGCCAGAGATAAATCATTGTCCTAAGAATGCAAGATTGCAGACAATGTGTTGTGCTTTCCAGCCTAGGAATTGGTTGCTGTAGTCTCCTTGTTTGTCTTTGCTTTTGCATGTCATGTGTCAAGCTATATGCATGGCATTTTGATCAAATTCTTCCAGTCTGTGCTTCAGTAGTAATAGCTGTGCATTTGACACACAAGCACGTGCACGGCTAAATCAGTGACAAGGAACCTCTTTACCTCTACTTGTGTTGGTCTTGTTCTCCAACATTGAAAGGATGGATGGGGGATGGGGGCTGAGTAAACAAGGGAACACTGGATGGTGTTAAGTTTATAATTTTAGGTTTTTTTTGCAGGTGCCATTTACAACTTTACATGCAATTTGGTACTGTAGTTGGATACTTTGAATTGATGTACTTAGAGTGATGTCACCCTCTGTAAACAATATGTAATTCCCATGACCCTCATGGTGGATCATTACTGTTCCTTTTGTGCTTACTTATTAACACAGGTCTATAAGATATGTGACTTGTTGAAATTGTGTTATGATTTATGGATGATCAATAAACGAACTCAGAATCTTAATAAAGCCTGAAACTGTAGATGATGTGATGATGACCATGATGCTTTCCAGCAAGGTGTTCAGTATGGCAGAGATGCTGAAGGTGATGGTGCATTTTGCTGAAGTTTGCATGTACTGTTGTGTACTACCATGTAACTGTATAAAGTATTATTTCAATGAATCGATCAATTTTCTCACAGGAGTCCATAACACCAACTGCAGATATACCAATGGAAGCCAGCCACTCTGATGTTAAAAAATGCATCCGCAAGTTAGAAAAGAAGCTGAAAGAGGTAATTGGGCATATTTATACATTAAAATTAATGCCACGTGAGTGTTGTGCAGGGACATAACTTTGGTCAAGAAAGTGAGGGTACCATATTTTACATAGGCATTGTTTCTTCTGGGTATGAAAATTGGGGATATGGTACCCCAGTCCGAAAATTATGCCTATGGTGTTGTGCTTTGCCATTGTATTGTAAACTATGGATCTCAGATTTAAGAAATTAAGATGTATCGAGAAATTGTCAGCATATTAGTGAAGATCAGGTAACTCATTGGTATCGCTAAGTGTTTATTGGCTGCTCAGTTTGGATCAGTTTTGGTACACCAGGAGCCTCCTTAGAATGTGTTTCATTATAACACAAATTCTGTTATGACAAAGCAGTTTTTGTTTGGACACATGACTAAGTCTTATGGGCACATGAATCCCAAATTAGGGTTTTGTTTAGGCACATGGATCCCAAGTTAAGTTTTTTTTAGACAAATTTAGTTTTCAGAAGAATGGTGACCCAAATTAAGTTTTTTTAGATAAATAGATCCAAAATTAAGTTATCTGTTTTGGCACTTGGATCCAAAATTTAGTTATCTGTTTGGGCACATGGGTTGGATCCCAAATTAAATCTAGCACAACCTATATAAGGTGATTCTTGATATGCTATAAATGCTGTTATCAGTGAGCAAGACATCGGTGCATGATCTCTTCAAGTGAAATGTGAAAAGTTAGTCAGAATTTTAAGAAATAATCTGCTCTACCTGACTGCTTTGGCCGCCTGTTTCGTGTTGTTCCTACTTTTCAGAATTAGTCATTGTTGCGGAGCACATATAACGACAGTACTAAACTGAAGTTTGCATTTTCTTATCTGTGAGAGTAAAGAATGTCTTTGCATTGAAAGCTTGACTTCAAGTAAACATACACGCTAATTATGTTTTCTGGTTTTTGTCTGTTCAGATTGCAAAGTTGGAGAATAAAGGAAATCTAAGTAAAGATGAGGTTCGTCTTGACTTTTATCTCCTGATCTTTTCAACAAGTATAATTTATTTTGCATGCATCTGTGTGTGACAGTCTAGTGGTTAACAGTAAACCTAGATGTCAGGGGTTCAGTTCCTCACCAGAGCAGTGAGATTTTAATTTTATATTCTACTTATGCCCCAGTAAACTTAGCTGTAAAATGAGTACACTGTAAGGGAGAGGAGAGTGATCACCAATTCTTCCTTGCTGAGGCTAAGAAAATATGGCACCATTATCTAACGATGAAGAATTAGTTCATGGCAGTACATAGCACTAAGCACTCGTATTGCACACGAAGGTCTTCCTTAAAGTCCTTAAACAGTGACTGGCTCTCCACGCATGATGAGCTCTCTGTCAGTCAACCACTGTGTAAGGGTAAACATGACCTATGCTGGTTCCACTCTTTCAGAAGTTTCCTTTAGCATAGGAAACTTCTGAAATGTAGTTACACTTGATCCTTGTCAAGAATTTAGGTGCTAGGTTTGCCACAGTTTGAGCAATCATAGTATTTTCATATTTTGTTCATTCTCACCAATATTTTCATTTTTAGCTTCCAAATGCAGTAGGTGTTTGAATTATTGAACAGCTTTGTCATCCCATTACTTCCGAATTGCTGAGATTGTAGGGAGGACTGGCAGTAAGTTAACCAGGCCAAGAGAAGTTTATGCCGATGATCTGCAGTAAGAAATACTTGTCTTGAAGTGGTTGACATACTGTGCAACATGTATGTGACTTATTGACTGAGCAGATGAGACCAGGATATAGTTGGAGGAGCAAATGCAGCTCCAGGGGCTTGCTTATGTCATGCCCCACTTAAGTTTATGGGAATACCAGGACCAGAGTGGCCACTGGCCACCCTTGCACAACTGCTGTGCATTCTTCACACTGGCTTTCTAAACTCGGATTGAGCCATGGCGAGAGTGGCTGCCTGCATTTTCCCATGTGGAGAAGCATTGTATTGTAGTGGCGATAGGTTACCTTGAACAACACTGTAGTCTGACTTTGGGTGCGTCAGGAGAAAGCCGACAAGTGAATTTGAAGATTTTAACGACATGCATTCTGTTTAGCAATTTGCAAGCAAATGCTATTGAAAATGTTTGTGTGCTCTGTAGCTAGCTGAACAAATGGTTGATCCATCTGCCAGTGAATGTAGCTGAAAATATGTGTGGTCTGTGTGTGTGTGTGTGTGTGTTATGAAATATTTATGCAATATTTGTTGATCTTTTTGATTGCCTTTAGAAGGACAAAATCGCCAAGAAAACTGACTTGCAAAAAGAGTTGGAAGAGCTGAAGACTAGATGGGAAGAGATGGACTTGTGAAGTCAAGCAGTACATTTCTTTTGCCCTGCAGTTTTCTCTCAGATCATGGACCCCAAGTCAAAGAATTTCATGCAACTTTATCATGGGCTTTCTCATAGTTAAAAGTTATGATAAAGCCTTCAGTTCTTTGTGTCGACTCATTTCAATTAAATGTTTGATAAATTTTGTAACGTTTTAAGTTAGTACGTAACCCTTTAACGACAAGAGTGTACTAAAAGTGACTGGGAAACAAATGCAGTTCGTCATCAAAGTGTTAATGTGTTTGTACAGAATTCTGGTGTGAAGTGTTGACATTTTTATACTGGTATTGGTGGTTATGGGTTGGTCTGTGTTTTTAAATTGAGGTAGAGTGTGTGGTTTAGACTGTTTCATTTGTAAGTGTAATCAAATGTTTTGTGGAGTTCATCTTCAAGAGAAACTCCTGAGAGGCACAAAAGTCATTGGTATAATATATACTTCTAGTTGGATATTATTATCAGCTGGAATTTTTATCTGCTTTTCATTTGAGGCAGTTTTAATGATATAAACTTTTTCATTGTTTTACAGCAGATGTATTGCTACATGGATTGTATTATGATTATATAATGTCATATTTTCTGTGTGTTGTGAACTCAGTCTGAACTTGTGGATTTTAAAACTGTTTCATTGGAAATTTGGTGTAGGTACAGTCAGTGTTGATGTTCTATGTAGCATGCGTTTTGTTGTTGAACTGGAAAGTGTTTTTGTAAGATTTAAGAAAGTGTTCTTGTTCGGAACTGTCTATTGTTGATTCCAAATTATTGACTGACTTGGTTGGCTGTGATTGAACAGTGCAGTTTCAGTAATTGTATGTTGTCAATTTGCACTTGAGACAGAACATCTGAGTTTACTATTTAACAAAGTTGTGGTATCGTAATCATAAGTGCATATTTTTATAGTGTCTCTTCAAGGAAACTGCTCAAGAGGTGCTTCTGACCTGACAACACAAGTGACTGGGAAACAAATGCAGCTCGTCGAGATGAGAGGGAGCACAACTAACCAAGCAGTTACGCATGAGCATGCGGGTGTTTAACTCAGTGTGTCATTGCACAAGCAACAAATAACTTCCAAGACTGGGCGAAATGCAGTTCTTCCTTCATGTAGTTAGATCTTTGGCCAAACTTTGGAATCCCACCAGTTGACTGGGTTGCTGCATTTAAAATGAATTGGAGTTGGCTATTGCAAAAGGAGGGAACCCAGTAACTTAACTGCCATAGTCTACCCTAGTGCATATGAATATAAGCATTGGCACAGAAGCAGCTGTTTCTGATTAGCGTTCCTTTGGTGGATGTGGCAAAATTGCCATCACATTAGCCAACTTCAATCTCTTAAGCGCTGTGGCTCGGTTTATTGGTGAGATTACATTGGTTTCTGCTTGCATAAGGTACGAGTTGTATTTGTTACCTGTGTGAAGGCACATCACGTTTAAGATCCTCTTGCTGATGCGCAACAGCATAGCCAGCTATGTTCCATTCCATGTTAGGGAGCTATTTTTCAGTGTCTTATGACCTCTTCACTCTGTTGCACAAGGTGTTCAGGATCTGGGCCAGTTTTTCATCAGATAACTGATCAACTCGTAGCAAAAACAAGAGGAAAAGACGCAATTAAGGATGGCTACACACGAAGGTTATAGGATTTTGATCTTTTTTGGAAAGGGGTAGAGAAAGCTAGGTTGGTCAGGAAAAGCGTACGAATGGTATACGGCGTTTGAAGCCTTTGAACCCAGCTCAACTTCCATGGTCACACCATAATAATAATAATCTAATAATCTTTTCTTTATTTAAGTGCCTGCTAACCGCACTGCGCTGTACAGCGAACATACATATAGTAGAAATGGCAGCCACGCAGGGGGCCATGCTTACATGTATACAGTAGAAGGCTAGAAGCACATGATAACAGTTTTACAGGAGTCGAATATACTTGATTTTATACAGCAGCCACCCGGGCGCCAATCACGGCCTACTATTCATTTAACCACCTCCGCCACCTAGCGATTGGAAGGCTGAATAAACCTAACGGGGTCTACGGGAATCGATCTTGGTACCTACTGCACTTCACGCCAGTGTGTTATCCATTACTCTACGGGCCCCTCTGTTAAAGGTCGCTCGATCCTCTCTTCGAAGCATGTTGTTCCTGGTACGCGTCTTGTCTTTGGTCGGCGTTCATTCACAGTTTCCGGTCCCCAGAGGCGTCTATCCCCCCTAGTCATTGGAGCAACTTCCTCTGTCCCCTTTTCTTCCCACTTCCCCATTCCACGCCCCCCACCCCCGTCAATGGTGTCACATGCATTGACAGATCCCCCTATTTCTTGGATGGAGCATTTGCTCCAAGGTTTCTCTGGTGTAGACGCCCCTACCGGTCCCCTAGTCATTGGAGCAACTTCCTCTGTTCCCTTTTCTTCCCACTTCCCCATTCCACCCCCACCCGCCGTTAATGGTGTCACATGCATTGACAGATCCCCCTATTTCTTGGATGGAGCATTTGCTCCAAGGTTTCTCTGGTGTAGACGGCCCTACCGGTCCCTCCATCAGGAACTCTCTATATACCTCCTCATGTTTGCAACTCTCCCACCGAGAGACCGTCTTTCGCTTCAACCTGAAAACCTGCCTCTTCCCAGGGACGTAGCTTAATTTGGTCTAAAAGTGGGGGTACCAATTTATTCTCCACTTTAGCTTTTCGCATGGAGGCCATTTTGGACAGGCCTAAGTGCAGAGGGAGCAGAAGAGTTGGTAGCCTACATCCTGTGCCATAGTGCATTTTTAAAGTCGAGGTACACTAACAACCGACATTATGCCTAAAGCTAAAGCTAAACTTAGTAAACATTTTATCTGGGAAGCCTAACCTTTGTTGCTACCTACCGTTAGACAGGTAGGTAGTAACAGGTAGCAAGGTGAAGACAGTCGAGCCTTTTGTTGACTATTGCTGACTTGCAGACAACTGAGGTGTCGTCCTTGCAGGATGTCTGCAAAATAGGCCTAACCCCTACTTTGGAGAAACTCCACTGTTCATTGCGCTAGCCTATTTAAGATCCCATATTTCCTTCTGCATAATTTTAAAAATAATCCTTCAAATTGATTGCTATTTAAGTGACCATCGATTGGTGTTTCTTGCGTAATGATAACGGTGCTATAGAAGTAATTAGATTAGTGTATAATGAAGTAAGTAAGCAAACCAACTGCTAACCGTACTTTGGTGCACATGAAAGTTTTATCGAAAGTTTTAATAAGTGTGTATATATAATATTAATAGATATGGGGTTTGGGGGCTTTTGTGAAAATTGTCATTTCAACATAATTATTTGTAAAAAACATTATATTCGAGACCACAAATTTGGTTGATATATTGATTACGTTGATTTTTAGGGGCGCTGAATTTAGGACTTTTAGAGGGTTGATTTTTTCACGCTTGGCATAGAGCGCAATATAGCTCGATACGTTCATCAAAATCAAAATTTAAGAAAGAATTACATAATTATAACATGGAGACGATGAAATTTCTTCTTTAAAATCTTTTAAACTATGCAGTCCCGCCTACTGAATGCCCTGCTCGACAGCATTGTAACGTCACAAAGACGTTATCAACTTCTCTTGCATAAATACCTCTTAAAACCATACCTATTGGCGATGAGCCGCTCACCAGATGTGTACGGACCGAGTTCGATACCCGCCTGCGCAGTGACATGAATATTTTTTTTCAATTTTTAGTTTTCTACTACCTACTGTTAAATTCCTTTTAAAAAACAACTCGAATCGTTTACTGGTACAAGTTCTCTTCTTCTTCTTTTCCTTCAGGCTCGAATTAATCCCTCTTTGGAGAGGGGTCAGCCACTCGGATCCTTCTCTTCCACTTGTTTCTTTCTTGAGCATCTTCTTTCTTCAGTTTTAGGAGTTTTAGGTCTTGTTGTATCGTGTCTTCCCATCTCTTCCTCTGTCGTCCCCGACTGCGGCGTCCGTATACCTCTGCATTCATGATTCTTTTCACACAACTATCATCCTCTTTTCTCATTACATGTCCATACCACCTCAGCCTGGTCTCTCGTACTTTGTCAGTTATACATGCCACCCCGAGCTTCTTTCTGATGTCCACATTTCTTTTCCTGTCCTTCAGTGAGATCCCAAGTATCCATCGTAGCATTCTCATCTCTGTTCTCTCCAGTAACCCTTCATCCCTTTTTGTCAGCGCCCAGGCCTCTGCTCCATATAGCATCACCGGTCTTACCATTGTTTTGTATACCTTTCCCTTGAGTTGAGTTGGCATTTTGGCGTCACACAACACTCCCGTTAGTTCTCTCCATTTCTGCCAAGCCACCTTAATCCTGTTCCTGATGTCATGCTCGCAGCCACCCTGTGCATTCATGGTCGATCCCAGATATTTAAATGTTTCAACCTGTTTCAGTGACTTTCCTGCATTGTCTCTGATCTCAATTGCTTCCGTTGTTTTTGAGCAGACCATGGTTTCTGTCTTATTGATGTTTATCTTAAGACCCTTGCTCTCCACTGCCATCTGCCAGTCTGTAAAACGTGCTTGCATCTTCGCCTCTGCATCGTCCGCTAGTATAAGATCATCCGCATACAGCATGTCCCAAGGTACCTCTCTCCTTACATGTTCTGATATTGCATCCATCACAATAATAAACAGTAGAGGACTCAGGCACGATCCTTGATGTACACCCACTCGTATCTCGAATTCTCCTGTGTTGCCTATACTGCTCCTCACTGTTGTTCTTGCACCTTCATACATTGACTTTACCAAGCGCACAATTACCTCCGAGACTCCCTTCTTCCTCAAACTCCAGTAAACGACATCCCTTGGAACTCTATCAAAAGCTTTTTCCATATCCACGAAGGTCCAGTATCTTTTGTTGTTTCCTTCTAAAACCTTTTCCTGTACCTGTCTCAGTATGAACACTGCATCTGTTGTACCCCTCCCTGGCCTGAAGCCAAACTGGTTGTCATGTAGCTCAACCCGCTCTCTGATACGCCTCTCAATGATCTTTTCATACACCTTGAGTACGACCTCCAACAATTTGATTCCTCTGTAATTCCCGCATTCCAGCACATCTCCTTTCTGCTTGTATAACGCTAGTATTTCACTTTCTTTCAAATCCTGGGGTAGTTTTTCCTGCTTCATGAAGTTGTTTAAGATGACATATAACCATTCAACCCCATTTTGTTCCAGTGCCTTAAACATTTCGGCCGTCATTCCAGATGGCCCCGGTGCCTTGTTGTTCTTCATCATTGCAATTGCTGTCTCAATCTCTTTATAGGTGATTTCCATCTCTGGTCCTGCTACAGGGTTTGTCTCCTGTAGAGGCTCCCTTGGGTTTTCTTCATTTAGCAGTTCCTCGAAGTATGTTTTCCATCTGGATCTGATTGCCTCCTCATCGATGAGTATTTTACCATTCTTGTCCTTAATAACATTTACTGACTGTTTATCTTGTCGACTTCTTTGTCTTGCCCTTGCTATTTTATATATCTTGCCCTCCCCTTCTTTGGTGTCTAGCTCCTGGTACATATGTTGTAACGCCCTATTTTTGGCTATTGCCACAGACCTTTTAGCTTCCCGACAGGTTGCCTTGTATTCTGCTCTCCGTCCATCATCGTGTCGGTTCATCTGCCAGTTCTTATAGGCGGTCTTCTTGCTTTGTATTGCCGTCTGCACCTCTGCCTCCCACCACCAAGTATCTCTCTCCTTCCTTTTTTGTCCCTTTGTTGTTCCACACACCTGCTTTGCCGCCCCCAGCACGCCGCTTTTCAGTTTGTCCCATGTCACCTCCTCTGCTCCAGCTAATCGTGCCTGCACCTCCAGTTTGTAAGCATCTTTTATATCTCCCTTCAGTTTCCAAGTTCTGATACGTTCCTTTTGCTTGATCTGTTTTCTTTTCTGATGTTGAGTTTGCACCATCATGTCCATGATCAGTACCCTGTGTTGGCTGACCACTGCCTCTCCTGGTATAACTTTGCAATCACGTATATGCTTTCTATCCTCCCTCCTCACCAGTAAGTAGTCAATCTGGCTTGCATTTCTTCCACTGCGGTATGTTATTCGGTGTTCATCTGATTTTCTAAAGTATGTGTACTGGTACAAGTTGGAAACGTATAAAGAAAGCTTTAGCTCTTGCAATGCATATATAGGCTTAGGCTACGCGCCATTGATCGCTCCCAAGTCTCCCTTCTTGCACTCTTCGATGTCAGCGCTGCTTTTGACTCGGTCGACCATGCCATCCTCCACTTCAATCGCTTGTTTATATCCTTCGGTCTATCTGAAAAGCCCCTTGAGTGGCTGGTTTTCTACCTTTGTGACCGCTCCTCTTTGGCTGTCTACTGTTCTACCACGTTCCTCTGGAAACTGGAACCCAGTCCGTGTTGGCCTTCCTCAGGGTTTCGTTTTGGGACCTCTGCTCTATATTATCTTCACCTTTGAGTCTTTGACCTCAGTCGTCTTCTTGCCACCTGCTCTTTGTCCAGCCAGTTATATGCTGACGACATACAGCTAGCTTACACCCACTGCTTTCCTTCTGATGCCACTGCTGGAGTCCGCCTTATGTGCCATTTCACCGACTCGTTGACTGCCTGTATGTCTTCCAACCGCCTTCGCTTGAATCCCTCTAAGACTCAATAGGCCTCAATGTGGCTGGGCACCCCTAGGCGGCTTCCTAAGGTTGATCATTCTAGTCTTACCTCTGAGATCCCCCATAGGCCTATAATATGTCTTTTCAACCTCCGTCAGAGATCTTGGCGTCATCTTGGATTCAGAACTCACCATCTCTTTAAATTAACAATAACAGATAATGATAAAAACATTTTTAGTACAAAACATTACTATAGATACTGTATGGTCTGGTAAGGGCCTACATATTAATGAGAAGGTCCATGGGGATGACACCATGACTTACTGCACTGGGTAACACCCATCCCAGTGACGCCACTGTTTGTAGCAAATTCCATCTCGCCTGAGTAAATGCGTAAATGCATTCATTTGAAAATAATTTGAATTTTTCACTTTAAATTGGGAGTCTGTAGACGAGGGTATACACGCGGGTATACAGCGTGTAGGCCTACTCACCTCTAGATATATATATAATCACCTCACAAAATATTTTTTTAGTATTGGCCCACTCACCTCTGGAGAGCGCTAGCGTGTACGTACGTGTGCACCTGCGGAAAGTACTTTGACACAGGCTACTATAACTTAATCAAAATTTCAGCTTGAAATTTAATTATTAGGCCTACTGTTTGCATAACCTGGATGCAAAAAACATTAATTTTTCAATAAATTTTTCAATAAATGCATCAGAAATTAGATAATTCCGTCACTTCAATAGATTAAACGCTCACCAAATCGTTTCCATATTTCAAAATATTTTCTTGCTTGGGAGGAGGAGACACATCTCTCAGTGTTTCGGAAAACTAACCTGTAGCGTGCACTCACCTCTGATTTTATCACTACAACCCTGCTCGTTGCAACAGATATAGGCTATAACAAATAGGCCTATCTGTTTTATTGTAGCCATATGCATGTTCGTTTCTTTCACTTCGGCCTTGAATCGACAACGGACGAATCCAAGGTCCTGGCCACGGGACTTGCCATTTACTTTCTAGTATGCAACGATGCCACATGCAAAAAGTAGCAATAGAATTGTTCTGGCGAGTTTGGATTCAGCCTGCTTCAGGTAGGCCTACAAAAAGGGCAGCTGTAGTTTCTATCATGATCGTAAACTCCAAATTTCTAAAGCGCCACTCGAAAGCTAAGCGCAGGGACCAGCGCTTGTTCACGAGCGCTGAGACCCCTATAGATTTTTAAACCTATCTTTAGGACCTACTTATATTTTGGAACTAGGTGTGCCATGGCTCTCTGGGCCAGTTTTCATCAGTTAACTGGTCAACTCATAGCAAAAACAAGAGGAAAAGACACAATTAAGGATGGCTACATTCGAAGGTTAGGCTATAGGATTTTGATCTTTTTTGGAAAGGGGTAGAGAAAGCTTGGTTGGTCAGGAAAAGCGTAGGCCTACGAATGGTATACGGCGTTTGAAGCCTTTGAACTCAGCTCAACTTCCATGATCACACCATCTATATAAATAAAGCCAGCTTTCTGTGTGTGTGTGTGTGTGTGTGTGTCTGTCTGTCTGTTTGACCGGGCTTAACTTCTACAATTTTGCACCTTTTCACTCGAAACCTTCACTAATGTGTCGGCCTCGGCTTCGGACACCCAGTGGAGGGGTTCGCGTCCTCCGTTTTCACCCCTACCATGGTGAAAATGCCCCAAAACTCTACCCACCCGACCGTCCATAACGCGCAAGCTCGCCTATTCCACTGCCAAGCGGTTCTATTTATGGCGCCGGTATTCCCCAACGTCATTAATAATCCGCTTAACGACACCACGGTTCTATTTATGGCGCCGGTATTCCCCAACGTCATTAATAATGCGCACAAGTTGTTTACTTTCGCACAAAATATAACGACGATCGATTCGAAGTATATTCATCGTTTTACAGCAAAATTTTAACACATGTATGTTCAAAGACAAAGATCTAAATTATTTACAGTATATCAAACAACCAGTCTGCTTTACTAAGGGCGAGGCCGACTACAGACCGGCAGTGAGGGCTAGATTTCTGGCGTTTTCTTTAACACGCCAACGCCCGGTTCACCCTCTTCGACTGCGAAGCAGTCAGTCCATGGGAGACTGCAAAGCAGTCTCCCCCACAGGTCGCCAGACGCCACAAGGGCCTCCAAGACTGCGAAGCAGTCACTCCACGGCAGAGGTCGCTAGACGCCAGAAGGCGTATACAAGACTGCGAAGCAGTCTCCGCCAGAGGTCGCCAGACGCCAGAAGGGCCTCCAAGACTGCGAAGCAGTCGCCGCCAGAGGTCGACTGCGAAGCAGTCACTCCACGGCAGAGGTCGCTAGACGCCAGAAGGCGTCTACAAGACTGCGAAGCAGTCTCTGCCAGACGTCACAAGGGCATCCAAGACTGCAAAACAGTCGCCGCCAGAGGGTGACTGCGAAGCAGTCACTCCACGGCAGAGGTCGCTAGATGCCAGAAGGCGTCTACAAGACTTTCGAAGCAGTCTCCGCCACAGGTCGCCAGACGCCACAAGGGCCTCCAAGACTGCCAAGCAGTCGCCGCCAGAGGGCGACTGCCAAGATTGCCAAGCAGTCGTTGTTGTTGTTGTTGTTGTTGTTGTTGTTGTTGTTGTTGGTGGTGGTGGTGGTGGTGGTGGTGGTGGTGGTGGTGGTGGTGGTGGTGGTGGTGGTGGTGGTGGTGGTGGTGTGAAACTTATAACCCCGGGCAACGCCGGGTAATCCAGCTAGTAATAATAATAATCTAATAATCTTTTCTTTATTTAAGCGCCTGCTAACCGCACTGCGCTGTACAGCGAACATACATATAGTAGAAATGGCAGCCACGCAGGGCGCCTTGCTTACATGTATACAGTAGAAGGCTAGAAGCACATGATAACAGTTTTACATGAGTCGAATATACTTGATTTTATACAGCAGCCACCCGGGCGCCAATCACGGCCTACTATTCATTTAACCACCTCCGCCACCTTGCGAGTGGAAGGCTGAATAAACCTAACGGGGTCTACGGGAATCGATCTTGGTACCTACTGCACTTCACGCCAGTGTGTTATCCATAACTCTTTGGGCCCCTCTGTTAAAGGTCGCTCGATCCTCTCTTCGAAGCATGTTGTTCCTGGTACGCGTCTTGTCTTTGGTCGGCGTTCATTCACAGTTTCCGGTCCCCAGAGGCGTCTATCCCCCCTAGTCATTGGAGCAACTTCCTCTGTCCCCTTTTCTTCCCACTTCCCCATTCCACGCCCCCCCACCCCCGTCAATGGTGTCACATGCATTGACAGATCCCCCTATTTCTTGGATGGAGCATTTGCTCCAAGGTTTCTCTGGTGTAGACGCCCCTACCGGTCCCCTAGTCATTGGAGCAACTTCCTCTGTTCCCTTTTCTTCCCACTTCCCCATTCCACCCCCACCCGCCGTTAATGGTGTCACATGCATTGACAGATCCCCCTATTTCTTGGATGGAGCATTTGCTCCAAGGTTTCTCTGGTGTAGACGGCCCTTCCGGTCCCTCCATCAGGAACTCTCTATATACCTCCTCATGTTTGCAACTCTCCCACCGAGAGACCGTCTTTCGCTTCAACCTGAAAACCTGCCTCTTCCCAGGGACGTAGCTTAATTTGGTCTAAAAGTGGGGGCACCAATTTATTCTCCACTTTAGCTTTTCGCATGGAGGCCATTTTGGACAGGCCTAAGTGCAGAGGGAGCAGAAGAGTTGGTAGCCTACATCCTGTGCCATAGTGCATTTTTAAAGTCGAGGTACACTAACAACCGACATTATGCCTAAAGCTAAAGCTAAACTTAGTAAACATTTTATCTGGGAAGCCTAACCTTTGTTGCTACCTACCGTTAGACAGATAGGTAGTAACAGGTAGCAAGGTGAAGACAGTCGAGCCTTTTGTTGACTATTGCTGACTTGCAGACAACTGAGGTGTCGTCCTTGCAGGATGTCTGCAAAATAGGCCTAACCCCTACTTTGGAGAAACTCCACTGTTCATTGCGCTAGCCTATTTAAGATCCCATATTTCCTTCTACATAATTTTAAAAAAAATCCTTCAAATTGATTGCTATTTAAGTGACCATCGATTGGTGTTTCTTGCGTAATGATAACGGCGCTATAGAAGTCATTAGATTAGTGTATAATGAAGTAAGTAAGCAAACCAACTGCTAACCGTACTTTGGTGTACATGAAAGTTTTATCGAAAGTTTTAATAAGTGTGTATATATAATATTAATAGATAGGGGGTTTGGGGGCTTTTGTGAAAATTGTCATTTGAACATAATTATTTGTAAAAAATATTATATTCGAGACCACAAATTTGGTTGATATATTGATTACGTTGATTTTTAGGGGCGCTGAATTTAGGACTCTTAGAGGGTTGATTTTTTTCACGCTTGGCACAGAGCGCAATATAGCTCGATACGTTCATCAAAATCAAAATTTAAGAAAGAATTACATAATTATAACATGGAGACGATGAAATTTCTTCTTTAAAATCTTTTAAACTATGCAGTCCCGCCTACTGAATGCCCTGCTCGACAGCATTGTAACGTCACAAAGACGTTATCAACTTCTCTTGCATAAATACCTCTTAAAACCATACCTATTGGCGATGAGCCGCGTGGCTGGTTGCCACCGTGTCACTCACCAGATGTGTACGGACCGAGTTCGATACCCGCCTGCGCAGTGACATGAATATTTTTTTTCAATTTTTAGTTTTCTACTACCTACTGTTAAATTCCTTTTAAAAAACAACTCGAATCGTTTACTGGTACAAGTTGGAAACGTATAAAGAAAGCTTTAGCTCTTGCAATGCATATATAGGCTTAGGCTACGCGCCATTGATCGCTCCCAAGTCTCCCTTCTTGCACTCTTCGATGTCAGCGCTGCTTTTGACTCGGTCGACCATGCCATCCTCCACTTCAATCGCTTGTTTATATCCTTCGGTCTATCTGAAAAGCCCCTTGAGTGGCTGGTTTTCTACCTTTGTGACCGCTCCTCTTTGGCTGTCTACTGTTCTACCACGTTCCTCTGGAAACTGGAACCCAGTCCGTTTTGGCCTTCCTCAGGGTTTCGTTTTGGGACCTCTGCTCTATATTATCTTCACCTTTGAGTCTTTGACCTCAGTCGTCTTCTTGCCACCTGCTCTTTGTCCAGCCAGTTATATGCTGACGACATACAGCTAGCTTACACCCACTGCTTTCCTTCTGATGCCACTGCTGGAGTCCGCCTTATGTGCCATTTCACCGACTCGTTGACTGCCTGTATGTCTTCCAACCGCCTTCGCTTGAATCCCTCTAAGACTCAATAGGCCTCAATGTGGCTGGGCACCCCTAGGCGGCTTCCTAAGGTTGATCATTCTAGTCTTACCTCTGAGATCCCCCATAGGCCTATAATATGTCTTTTCAACCTCCGTCAGAGATCTTGGCGTCATCTTGGATTCAGAACTCACCATCTCTTTAAATTAACAATAACAGATAATGATAAAAACATTTTTAGTACAAAACATTACTATAGATACTGTATGGTCTGGTAAGGGCCTACATATTAATGAGAAGGTCCATGGGGATGACACCATGACTTACTGCACTGGGTAACACCCATCCCAGTGACGCCACTGTTTGTAGCAAATTCCATCTCGCCTGAGTAAATGCGTAAATGCATTCATTTGAAAATAATTTGAATTTTTCACTTTAAATTGGGAGTCTGTAGACGAGGGTATACACGCGGGTATACAGCGTGTAGGCCTACTCACCTCTAGATATATATATAATCACCTCACAAAATATTTTTTTAGTATTGGCCCACTCACCTCTGGAGAGCGCTAGCGTGTACGTACGTGTGCACCTGCGGAAAGTACTTTGACACAGGCTACTATAACTTAATCAAAATTTCAGCTTGAAATTTAATTATTAGGCCTACTGTTTGCATAACCTGGATGCAAAAAACATTAATTTTTCAATAAATTTTTCAATAAATGCATCAGAAATTAGATAATTCCGTCACTTCAATAGATTAAACGCTCACCAAATCGTTTCCATATTTCAAAATATTTTCTTGCTTGGGAGGAGGAGACACATCTCTCAGTGTTTCGGAAAACTAACCTGTAGCGTGCTCACCTCTGATTTTATCACTACAACCCTGCTCGTTGCAACAGATATAGGCTATAACAAATAGGCCTATCTGTTTTATTGTAGCCATATGCATGTTCGTTTCTTTCACTTCGGCCTTGAATCGACAACGGACGAATCCAAGGTCCTGGCCACGGGACTTGCCATTTACTTTCTAGTATGCAACGATGCCACATGCAAAAAGTAGCAATAGAATTGTTCTGGCGAGTTTGGATTCAGCCTGCTTCAGGTAGGCCTACAAAAAGGGCAGCTGTAGTTTCTATCATGATCGTAAACTCCAAATTTCTAAAGCGCCACTCGAAAGCTAAGCGCAGGGACCAGCGCTTGTTCACGAGCGCTGAGACCCCTATAGATTTTTAAACCTATCTTTAGGACCTACTTATATTTTGGAACTAGGTGTGCCATGGCTCTCTGGGCCAGTTTTCATCAGTTAACTGGTCAACTCATAGCAAAAACAAGAGGAAAAGACACAATTAAGGATGGCTACATTCGAAGGTTAGGCTATAGGATTTTGATCTTTTTTGGAAAGGGGTAGAGAAAGCTTGGTTGGTCAGGAAAAGCGTAGGCCTACGAATGGTATACGGCGTTTGAAGCCTTTGAACTCAGCTCAACTTCCATGATCACACCATCTATATAAATAAAGCCAGCTTTCTGTGTGTGTGTGTGTGTGTGTCTGTCTGTCTGTTTGACCGGGCTTAACTTCTACAATTTTGCACCTTTTCACTCGAAACCTTCACTAATGTGTCGGCCTCGGCTTCGGACACCCAGTGGAGGGGTTCGCGTCCTCCGTTTTCACCCCTACCATGGTGAAAATGCCCCAAAACTCTACCCACCCGACCGTCCATAACGCGCAAGCTCGCCTATTCCACTGCCAAGCGGTTCTATTTATGGCGCCGGTATTCCCCAACGTCATTAATAATCCGCTTAACGACACCACGGTTCTATTTATGGCGCCGGTATTCCCCAACGTCATTAATAATGCGCACAAGTTGTTTACTTTCGCACAAAATATAACGACGATCGATTCGAAGTATATTCATCGTTTTACAGCAAAATTTTAACACATGTATGTTCAAAGACAAAGATCTAAATTATTTACAGTATATCAAACAACCAGTCTGCTTTACTAAGGGCGAGGCCGACTACAGACCGGCAGTGAGGGCTAGATTTCTGGCGTTTTCTTTAACACGCCAACGCCCGGTTCACCCTCTTCGACTGCGAAGCAGTCAGTCCATGGGAGACTGCAAAGCAGTCTCCCCCACAGGTCGCCAGACGCCACAAGGGCCTCCAAGACTGCGAAGCAGTCACTCCACGGCAGAGGTCGCTAGACGCCAGAAGGCGTATACAAGACTGCGAAGCAGTCTCCGCCAGAGGTCGCCAGACGCCAGAAGGGCCTCCAAGACTGCGAAGCAGTCGCCGCCAGAGGTCGACTGCGAAGCAGTCACTCCACGGCAGAGGTCGCTAGACGCCAGAAGGCGTCTACAAGACTGCGAAGCAGTCTCTGCCAGACGTCACAAGGGCATCCAAGACTGCAAAACAGTCGCCGCCAGAGGGTGACTGCGAAGCAGTCACTCCACGGCAGAGGTCGCTAGATGCCAGAAGGCGTCTACAAGACTTTCGAAGCAGTCTCCGCCACAGGTCGCCAGACGCCACAAGGGCCTCCAAGACTGCCAAGCAGTCGCCGCCAGAGGGCGACTGCCAAGATTGCCAAGCAGTCGTTGTTGTTGTTGTTGTTGTTGTTGTTGTTGTTGTTGTTGTTGTTGGTGGTGGTGGTGGTGGTGGTGGTGGTGGTGGTGGTGGTGGTGGTGGTGGTGGTGGTGGTGGTGGTGGTGGTGGTGGTGGTGTGAAACTTATAACCCCGGGCAACGCCGGGTAATCCAGCTAGTAATAATAATAATCTAATAATCTTTTCTTTATTTAAGCGCCTGCTAACCGCACTGCGCTGTACAGCGAACATACATATAGTAGAAATGGCAGCCACGCAGGGCGCCTTGCTTACATGTATACAGTAGAAGGCTAGAAGCACATGATAACAGTTTTACATGAGTCGAATATACTTGATTTTATACAGCAGCCACCCGGGCGCCAATCACGGCCTACTATTCATTTAACCACCTCCGCCACCTTGCGAGTGGAAGGCTGAATAAACCTAACGGGGTCTACGGGAATCGATCTTGGTACCTACTGCACTTCACGCCAGTGTGTTATCCATAACTCTTTGGGCCCCTCTGTTAAAGGTCGCTCGATCCTCTCTTCGAAGCATGTTGTTCCTGGTACGCGTCTTGTCTTTCGTCGGCGTTCATTCACAGTTTCCGGTCCCCAGAGGCGTCTATCCCCCCTAGTCATTGGAGCAACTTCCTCTGTCCCCTTTTCTTCCCACTTCCCCATTCCACGCCCCCCACCCCCGTCAATGGTGTCACATGCATTGACAGATCCCCCTATTTCTTGGATGGAGCATTTGCTCCAAGGTTTCTCTGGTGTAGACGCCCCTACCGGTCCCCTAGTCATTGGAGCAACTTCCTCTGTTCCCTTTTCTTCCCACTTCCCCATTCCACCCCCACCCGCCGTTAATGGTGTCACATGCATTGACAGATCCCCCTATTTCTTGGATGGAGCATTTGCTCCAAGGTTTCTCTGGTGTAGACGGCCCTTCCGGTCCCTCCATCAGGAACTCTCTATATACCTCCTCATGTTTGCAACTCTCCCACCGAGAGACCGTCTTTCGCTTCAACCTGAAAACCTGCCTCTTCCCAGGGACGTAGCTTAATTTGGTCTAAAAGTGGGGGCACCAATTTATTCTCCACTTTAGCTTTTCGCATGGAGGCCATTTTGGACAGGCCTAAGTGCAGAGGGAGCAGAAGAGTTGGTAGCCTACATCCTGTGCCATAGTGCATTTTTAAAGTCGAGGTACACTAACAACCGACATTATGCCTAAAGCTAAAGCTAAACTTAGTAAACATTTTATCTGGGAAGCCTAACCTTTGTTGCTACCTACCGTTAGACAGGTAGGTAGTAACAGGTAGCAAGGTGAAGACAGTCGAGCCTTTTGTTGACTATTGCTGACTTGCAGACAACTGAGGTGTCGTCCTTGCAGGATGTCTGCAAAATAGGCCTAACCCCTACTTTGGAGAAACTCCACTGTTCATTGCGCTAACCTATTTAAGATCCCATATTTCCTTCTGCATAATTTTAAAAATAATCCTTCAAATTGATTGCTATTTAAGTGACCATCGATTGGTGTTTCTTGCGTAATGATAACGGCGCTATAGAAGTCATTAGATTAGTGTATAATGAAGTAAGTAAGCAAACCAACTGCTAACCGTACTTTGGTGTACATGAAAGTTTTATCGAAAGTTTTAATAAGTGTGTATATATAATATTAATAGATAGGGGGTTTGGGGGCTTTTGTGAAAATTGTCATTTGAACATAATTATTTGTAAAAAATATTATATTCGAGACCACAAATTTGGTTGATATATTATTGATTACGTTGATTTTTAGGGGCGCTGAATTTAGGACTCTTAGAGGGTTGATTTTTTTCACGCTTGGCACAGAGCGCAATATAGCTCGATACGTTCATCAAAATCAAAATTTAAGAAAGAATTACATAATTATAACATGGAGACGATGAAATTTCTTCTTTAAAATCTTTTAAACTATGCAGTCCCGCCTACTGAATGCCCTGCTCGACAGCATTGTAACGTCACAAAGACGTTATCAACTTCTCTTGCATAAATACCTCTTAAAACCATACCTATTGGCGATGAGCCGCGTGGCTGGTTGCCACCGTGTCACTCACCAGATGTGTACGGACCGAGTTCGATACCCGCCTGCGCAGTGACATGAATATTTTTTTTCAATTTTTAGTTTTCTACTACCTACTGTTAAATTCCTTTTAAAAAACAACTCGAATCGTTTACTGGTACAAGTTGGAAACGTATAAAGAAAGCTTTAGCTCTTGCAATGCATATATAGGCTTAGGCTACGCGCCATTGATCGCTCCCAAGTCTCCCTTCTTGCACTCTTCGATGTCAGCGCTGCTTTTGACTCGGTCGACCATGCCATCCTCCACTTCAATCGCTTGTTTATATCCTTCGGTCTATCTGAAAAGCCCCTTGAGTGGCTGGTTTTCTACCTTTGTGACCGCTCCTCTTTGGCTGTCTACTGTTCTACCACGTTCCTCTGGAAACTGGAACCCAGTCCGTTTTGGCCTTCCTCAGGGTTTCGTTTTGGGACCTCTGCTCTATATTATCTTCACCTTTGAGTCTTTGACCTCAGTCGTCTTCTTGCCACCTGCTCTTTGTCCAGCCAGTTATATGCTGACGACATACAGCTAGCTTACACCCACTGCTTTCCTTCTGATGCCACTGCTGGAGTCCGCCTTATGTGCCATTTCACCGACTCGTTGACTGCCTGTATGTCTTCCAACCGCCTTCGCTTGAATCCCTCTAAGACTCAATAGGCCTCAATGTGGCTGGGCACCCCTAGGCGGCTTCCTAAGGTTGATCATTCTAGTCTTACCTCTGAGATCCCCCATAGGCCTATAATATGTCTTTTCAACCTCCGTCAGAGATCTTGGCGTCATCTTGGATTCAGAACTCACCATCTCTTTAAATTAACAATAACAGATAATGATAAAAACATTTTTAGTACAAAACATTACTATAGATACTGTATGGTCTGGTAAGGGCCTACATATTAATGAGAAGGTCCATGGGGATGACACCATGACTTACTGCACTGGGTAACACCCATCCCAGTGACGCCACTGTTTGTAGCAAATTCCATCTCGCCTGAGTAAATGCGTAAATGCATTCATTTGAAAATAATTTGAATTTTTCACTTTAAATTGGGAGTCTGTAGACGAGGGTATACACGCGGGTATACAGCGTGTAGGCCTACTCACCTCTAGATATATATATAATCACCTCACAAAATATTTTTTTAGTATTGGCCCACTCACCTCTGGAGAGCGCTAGCGTGTACGTACGTGTGCACCTGCGGAAAGTACTTTGACACAGGCTACTATAACTTAATCAAAATTTCAGCTTGAAATTTAATTATTAGGCCTACTGTTTGCATAACCTGGATGCAAAAAACATTAATTTTTCAATAAATTTTTCAATAAATGCATCAGAAATTAGATAATTCCGTCACTTCAATAGATTAAACGCTCACCAAATCGTTTCCATATTTCAAAATATTTTCTTGCTTGGGAGGAGGAGACACATCTCTCAGTGTTTCGGAAAACTAACCTGTAGCGTGCACTCACCTCTGATTTTATCACTACAACCCTGCTCGTTGCAACAGATATAGGCTATAACAAATAGGCCTATCTGTTTTATTGTAGCCATATGCATGTTCGTTTCTTTCACTTCGGCCTTGAATCGACAACGGACGAATCCAAGGTCCTGGCCACGGGACTTGCCATTTACTTTCTAGTATGCAACGATGCCACATGCAAAAAGTAGCAATAGAATTGTTCTGGCGAGTTTGGATTCAGCCTGCTTCAGGTAGGCCTACAAAAAGGGCAGCTGTAGTTTCTATCATGATCGTAAACTCCAAATTTCTAAAGCGCCACTCGAAAGCTAAGCGCAGGGACCAGCGCTTGTTCACGAGCGCTGAGACCCCTATAGATTTTTAAACCTATCTTTAGGACCTACTTATATTTTGGAACTAGGTGTGCCATGGCTCTCTGGGCCAGTTTTCATCAGTTAACTGGTCAACTCATAGCAAAAACAAGAGGAAAAGACACAATTAAGGATGGCTACATTCGAAGGTTAGGCTATAGGATTTTGATCTTTTTTGGAAAGGGGTAGAGAAAGCTTGGTTGGTCAGGAAAAGCGTAGGCCTACGAATGGTATACGGCGTTTGAAGCCTTTGAACTCAGCTCAACTTCCATGATCACACCATCTATATAAATAAAGCCAGCTTTCTGTGTGTGTGTGTGTGTGTGTCTGTCTGTCTGTTTGACCGGGCTTAACTTCTACAATTTTGCACCTTTTCACTCGAAACCTTCACTAATGTGTCGGCCTCGGCTTCGGACACCCAGTGGAGGGGTTCGCGTCCTCCGTTTTCACCCCTACCATGGTGAAAATGCCCCAAAACTCTACCCACCCGACCGTCCATAACGCGCAAGCTCGCCTATTCCACTGCCAAGCGGTTCTATTTATGGCGCCGGTATTCCCCAACGTCATTAATAATCCGCTTAACGACACCACGGTTCTATTTATGGCGCCGGTATTCCCCAACGTCATTAATAATGCGCACAAGTTGTTTACTTTCGCACAAAATATAACGACGATCGATTCGAAGTATATTCATCGTTTTACAGCAAAATTTTAACACATGTATGTTCAAAGACAAAGATCTAAATTATTTACAGTATATCAAACAACCAGTCTGCTTTACTAAGGGCGAGGCCGACTACAGACCGGCAGTGAGGGCTAGATTTCTGGCGTTTTCTTTAACACGCCAACGCCCGGTTCACCCTCTTCGACTGCGAAGCAGTCAGTCCATGGGAGACTGCAAAGCAGTCTCCCCCACAGGTCGCCAGACGCCACAAGGGCCTCCAAGACTGCGAAGCAGTCACTCCACGGCAGAGGTCGCTAGACGCCAGAAGGCGTATACAAGACTGCGAAGCAGTCTCCGCCAGAGGTCGCCAGACGCCAGAAGGGCCTCCAAGACTGCGAAGCAGTCGCCGCCAGAGGTCGACTGCGAAGCAGTCACTCCACGGCAGAGGTCGCTAGACGCCAGAAGGCGTCTACAAGACTGCGAAGCAGTCTCTGCCAGACGTCACAAGGGCATCCAAGACTGCAAAACAGTCGCCGCCAGAGGGTGACTGCGAAGCAGTCACTCCACGGCAGAGGTCGCTAGATGCCAGAAGGCGTCTACAAGACTTTCGAAGCAGTCTCCGCCACAGGTCGCCAGACGCCACAAGGGCCTCCAAGACTGCCAAGCAGTCGCCGCCAGAGGGCGACTGCCAAGATTGCCAAGCAGTCGTTGTTGTTGTTGTTGTTGTTGTTGTTGTTGTTGTTGTTGGTGGTGGTGGTGGTGGTGGTGGTGGTGGTGGTGGTGGTGGTGGTGGTGGTGGTGGTGGTGGTGGTGGTGGTGGTGGTGGTGGTGTGAAACTTATAACCCCGGGCAACGCCGGGTAATCCAGCTAGTAATAATAATAATCTAATAATCTTTTCTTTATTTAAGCGCCTGCTAACCGCACTGCGCTGTACAGCGAACATACATATAGTAGAAATGGCAGCCACGCAGGGCGCCTTGCTTACATGTATACAGTAGAAGGCTAGAAGCACATGATAACAGTTTTACATGAGTCGAATATACTTGATTTTATACAGCAGCCACCCGGGCGCCAATCACGGCCTACTATTCATTTAACCACCTCCGCCACCTTGCGAGTGGAAGGCTGAATAAACCTAACGGGGTCTACGGGAATCGATCTTGGTACCTACTGCACTTCACGCCAGTGTGTTATCCATAACTCTTTGGGCCCCTCTGTTAAAGGTCGCTCGATCCTCTCTTCGAAGCATGTTGTTCCTGGTACGCGTCTTGTCTTTGGTCGGCGTTCATTCACAGTTTCCGGTCCCCAGAGGCGTCTATCCCCCCTAGTCATTGGAGCAACTTCCTCTGTCCCCTTTTCTTCCCACTTCCCCATTCCACGCCCCCCCACCCCCGTCAATGGTGTCACATGCATTGACAGATCCCCCTATTTCTTGGATGGAGCATTTGCTCCAAGGTTTCTCTGGTGTAGACGCCCCTACCGGTCCCCTAGTCATTGGAGCAACTTCCTCTGTTCCCTTTTCTTCCCACTTCCCCATTCCACCCCCACCCGCCGTTAATGGTGTCACATGCATTGACAGATCCCCCTATTTCTTGGATGGAGCATTTGCTCCAAGGTTTCTCTGGTGTAGACGGCCCTTCCGGTCCCTCCATCAGGAACTCTCTATATACCTCCTCATGTTTGCAACTCTCCCACCGAGAGACCGTCTTTCGCTTCAACCTGAAAACCTGCCTCTTCCCAGGGACGTAGCTTAATTTGGTCTAAAAGTGGGGGCACCAATTTATTCTCCACTTTAGCTTTTCGCATGGAGGCCATTTTGGACAGGCCTAAGTGCAGAGGGAGCAGAAGAGTTGGTAGCCTACATCCTGTGCCATAGTGCATTTTTAAAGTCGAGGTACACTAACAACCGACATTATGCCTAAAGCTAAAGCTAAACTTAGTAAACATTTTATCTGGGAAGCCTAACCTTTGTTGCTACCTACCGTTAGACAGATAGGTAGTAACAGGTAGCAAGGTGAAGACAGTCGAGCCTTTTGTTGACTATTGCTGACTTGCAGACAACTGAGGTGTCGTCCTTGCAGGATGTCTGCAAATATAGGCCTAACCCCTACTTTGGAGAAACTCCACTGTTCATTGCGCTAGCCTATTTAAGATCCCATATTTCCTTCTACATAATTTTAAAAATAATCCTTCAAATTGATTGCTATTTAAGTGACCATCGATTGGTGTTTCTTGCGTAATGATAACGGTGCTATAGAAGTCATTAGATTAGTGTATAATGAAGTAAGTAAGCAAACCAACTGCTAACCGTAGGCCTACTTTGGTGTACATGAAAGTTTTATCGAAAGTTTTAATAAGTGTGTATATATAATATTAATAGATGGGGGTTTGGGAGATTTTGTGAAAATTGTCATTTGAACATAATTATTTGTAAAAAATATTATATTCGAGACCACAAATTTGGTTGATATATTGATTACGTTGATTTTTAGGGGCGCTGAATTTAGGACTCTTAGAGGGTTGATTTTTTTCACGCTTGGCACAGAGCGCAATATAGCTCGATACGTTCATCAAAATCAAAATTTAAGAAAGAATTACATAATTATAACATGGAGACGATGAAATTTCTTCTTTAAAATCTTTTAAACTATGCAGTCCCGCCTACTGAATGCCCTGCTCGACAGCATTGTAACGTCACAAAGACGTTATCAACTTCTCTTGCATAAATACCTCTTAAAACCATACCTATTGGCGATGAGCCGCGTGGCTGGTTGCCACCGTGTCACTCACCAGATGTGTACGGACCGAGTTCGATACCCGCCTGCGCAGTGACATGAATATTTTTTTTCAATTTTTAGTTTTCTACTACCTACTGTTAAATTCCTTTTAAAAAACAACTCGAATCGTTTACTGGTACAAGTTGGAAACGTATAAAGAAAGCTTTAGCTCTTGCAATGCATATATAGGCTTAGGCTACGCGCCATTGATCGCTCCCAAGTCTCCCTTCTTGCACTCTTCGATGTCAGCGCTGCTTTTGACTCGGTCGACCATGCCATCCTCCACTTCAATCGCTTGTTTATATCCTTCGGTCTATCTGAAAAGCCCCTTGAGTGGCTGGTTTTCTACCTTTGTGACCGCTCCTCTTTGGCTGTCTACTGTTCTACCACGTTCCTCTGGAAACTGGAACCCAGTCCGTTTTGGCCTTCCTCAGGGTTTCGTTTTGGGACCTCTGCTCTATATTATCTTCACCTTTGAGTCTTTGACCTCAGTCGTCTTCTTGCCACCTGCTCTTTGTCCAGCCAGTTATATGCTGACGACATACAGCTAGCTTACACCCACTGCTTTCCTTCTGATGCCACTGCTGGAGTCCGCCTTATGTGCCATTTCACCGACTCGTTGACTGCCTGTATGTCTTCCAACCGCCTTCGCTTGAATCCCTCTAAGACTCAATAGGCCTCAATGTGGCTGGGCACCCCTAGGCGGCTTCCTAAGGTTGATCATTCTAGTCTTACCTCTGAGATCCCCCATAGGCCTATAATATGTCTTTTCAACCTCCGTCAGAGATCTTGGCGTCATCTTGGATTCAGAACTCACCATCTCTTTAAATTAACAATAACAGATAATGATAAAAACATTTTTAGTACAAAACATTACTATAGATACTGTATGGTCTGGTAAGGGCCTACATATTAATGAGAAGGTCCATGGGGATGACACCATGACTTACTGCACTGGGTAACACCCATCCCAGTGACGCCACTGTTTGTAGCAAATTCCATCTCGCCTGAGTAAATGCGTAAATGCATTCATTTGAAAATAATTTGAATTTTTCACTTTAAATTGGGAGTCTGTAGACGAGGGTATACACGCGGGTATACAGCGTGTAGGCCTACTCACCTCTAGATATATATATAATCACCTCACAAAATATTTTTTTAGTATTGGCCCACTCACCTCTGGAGAGCGCTAGCGTGTACGTACGTGTGCACCTGCGGAAAGTACTTTGACACAGGCTACTATAACTTAATCAAAATTTCAGCTTGAAATTTAATTATTAGGCCTACTGTTTGCATAACCTGGATGCAAAAAACATTAATTTTTCAATAAATTTTTCAATAAATGCATCAGAAATTAGATAATTCCGTCACTTCAATAGATTAAACGCTCACCAAATCGTTTCCATATTTCAAAATATTTTCTTGCTTGGGAGGAGGAGACACATCTCTCAGTGTTTCGGAAAACTAACCTGTAGCGTGCACTCACCTCTGATTTTATCACTACAACCCTGCTCGTTGCAACAGATATAGGCTATAACAAATAGGCCTATCTGTTTTATTGTAGCCATATGCATGTTCGTTTCTTTCACTTCGGCCTTGAATCGACAACGGACGAATCCAAGGTCCTGGCCACGGGACTTGCCATTTACTTTCTAGTATGCAACGATGCCACATGCAAAAAGTAGCAATAGAATTGTTCTGGCGAGTTTGGATTCAGCCTGCTTCAGGTAGGCCTACAAAAAGGGCAGCTGTAGTTTCTATCATGATCGTAAACTCCAAATTTCTAAAGCGCCACTCGAAAGCTAAGCGCAGGGACCAGCGCTTGTTCACGAGCGCTGAGACCCCTATAGATTTTTAAACCTATCTTTAGGACCTACTTATATTTTGGAACTAGGTGTGCCATGGCTCTCTGGGCCAGTTTTCATCAGTTAACTGGTCAACTCATAGCAAAAACAAGAGGAAAAGACACAATTAAGGATGGCTACATTCGAAGGTTAGGCTATAGGATTTTGATCTTTTTTGGAAAGGGGTAGAGAAAGCTTGGTTGGTCAGGAAAAGCGTAGGCCTACGAATGGTATACGGCGTTTGAAGCCTTTGAACTCAGCTCAACTTCCATGATCACACCATCTATATAAATAAAGCCAGCTTTCTGTGTGTGTGTGTGTGTGTGTGTCTGTCTGTCTGTTTGACCGGGCTTAACTTCTACAATTTTGCACCTTTTCACTCGAAACCTTCACTAATGTGTCGGCCTCGGCTTCGGACACCCAGTGGAGGGGTTCGCGTCCTCCGTTTTCACCCCTACCATGGTGAAAATGCCCCAAAACTCTACCCACCCGACCGTCCATAACGCGCAAGCTCGCCTATTCCACTGCCAAGCGGTTCTATTTATGGCGCCGGTATTCCCCAACGTCATTAATAATCCGCTTAACGACACCACGGTTCTATTTATGGCGCCGGTATTCCCCAACGTCATTAATAATGCGCACAAGTTGTTTACTTTCGCACAAAATATAACGACGATCGATTCGAAGTATATTCATCGTTTTACAGCAAAATTTTAACACATTTATGTTCAAAGACAAAGATCTAAATTATTTACAGTATATCAAACAACCAGTCTGCTTTACTAAGGGCGAGGCCGACTACAGACCGGCAGTGAGGGCTAGATTTCTGGCGTTTTCTTTAACACGCCAACGCCCGGTTCACCCTCTTCGACTGCGAAGCAGTCAGTCCATGGGAGACTGCAAAGCAGTCTCCCCCACAGGTCGCCAGACGCCACAAGGGCCTCCAAGACTGCGAAGCAGTCACTCCACGGCAGAGGTCGCTAGACGCCAGAAGGCGTATACAAGACTGCGAAGCAGTCTCCGCCAGAGGTCGCCAGACGCCAGAAGGGCCTCCAAGACTGCGAAGCAGTCGCCGCCAGAGGTCGACTGCGAAGCAGTCACTCCACGGCAGAGGTCGCTAGACGCCAGAAGGCGTCTACAAGACTGCGAAGCAGTCTCTGCCAGACGTCACAAGGGCATCCAAGACTGCAAAACAGTCGCCGCCAGAGGGTGACTGCGAAGCAGTCACTCCACGGCAGAGGTCGCTAGATGCCAGAAGGCGTCTACAAGACTTTCGAAGCAGTCTCCGCCACAGGTCGCCAGACGCCACAAGGGCCTCCAAGACTGCCAAGCAGTCGCCGCCAGAGGGCGACTGCCAAGATTGCCAAGCAGTCGTTGTTGTTGTTGTTGTTGTTGTTGTTGGTGGTGGTGGTGGTGGTGGTGGTGGTGGTGGTGGTGGTGGTGGTGGTGGTGGTGGTGGTGGTGGTGGTGGTGGTGGTGGTGGTGGTGGTGGTGGTGGTGGTGGTGTGAAACTTATAACCCCGGGCAACGCCGGGTAATCCAGCTAGTAATAATAATAATCTAATAATCTTTTCTTTATTTAAGCGCCTGCTAACCGCACTGCGCTGTACAGCGAACATACATATAGTAGAAATGGCAGCCACGCAGGGCGCCTTGCTTACATGTATACAGTAGAAGGCTAGAAGCACATGATAACAGTTTTACATGAGTCGAATATACTTGATTTTATACAGCAGCCACCCGGGCGCCAATCACGGCCTACTATTCATTTAACCACCTCCGCCACCTTGCGAGTGGAAGGCTGAATAAACCTAACGGGGTCTACGGGAATCGATCTTGGTACCTACTGCACTTCACGCCAGTGTGTTATCCATAACTCTTTGGGCCCCTCTGTTAAAGGTCGCTCGATCCTCTCTTCGAAGCATGTTGTTCCTGGTACGCGTCTTGTCTTTGGTCGGCGTTCATTCACAGTTTCCGGTCCCCAGAGGCGTCTATCCCCCCTAGTCATTGGAGCAACTTCCTCTGTCCCCTTTTCTTCCCACTTCCCCATTCCACCCCACCCCCCGTTAATGGTGTCACATGCATTGACAGATCCCCTATTTCTTGGATGGAGCATTTGCTCCAAGGTTTCTCTGGTGTAGACGCCCCTACCGGTCCCCTAGTCATTGGAGCAACTTCCTCTGTTCCCTTTTCTTCCCACTTCCCCATTCCACCCCCACCTCCCGTTAATGGTGTCACATGCATTGACAGATTCCCCTATTTCTTGGATGGAGCATTTGCTCCAAGGTTTCTCTGGTGTAGACGGCCCTACCGGTCCCTCCATCTGGAACTCTCTATATACCTCCTCATGTTTGCAACTCTCCCACCGAGAGACCGTCTTTCGCTTCAACCTGAAAACCTGCCTCTTCCTAGGGACGTAGCTTAATTTGGTCTAAAAGTGGGGTACCAATTTATTCTCCACTTTAGCTTTTCGCATGGAGGCCATTTTGGACAGGCCTAAGTGCAGAGGGAGCAGAAGAGTTGGTAGCCTACATCCTGTGCCATAGTGCATTTTTAAAGTCAAGGTACTAACAACCGACATTATGCCTAAAGCTAAAGCTAAACTTAGTAAACATTTTATCTGGGAAGCCTAATCTTTGTTGCTACCTACCGTTAGGTAGCAAGGTGAAGACAGTCGAGCCTTTTGTTGACTATTGCTGACTTGCAGACAACTGAGGTGTCGTCCTTGCAGGATGTCTGCAAAATAGGCCTAACCCCTACTTTGGAGAAACGCCACTGTTCATTGTGCTAACCTATTTAAGATCCCATATTTCCTTCTACATAATTTTAAAAAAAATCCTTCAAATTGATTGCTATTTAAGTGACCATCGATTGGTGTTTCTTGCGTAATGATAACGGTGCTATAGAAGTCATTAGATTAGTGTATAATGAAGTAAGTAAGCAAACCAACTGCTAACCGTAGGCCTACTTTGGTGTACATGAAAGTTTTATCGAAAGTTTTAATAAGTGTGTATATATAATATTAATAGATAGGGGGTTTGGGGGCTTTTGTGAAAATTGTCATTTCAACATAATTATTTGTAAAAAATATTATATTCGAGACCACAAATTTGGTTGATATATTGATTACGTTGATTTTTAGGGGCGCTGAATTTAGGACTTTTAGAGGGTTGATTTTTTCACGCTTGGCACAGAGCGCAATATAGCTCGATACGTTCATCAAAATCAAAATTTAAGAAAGAATTACATAATTATAACATGCAGACGATGAAATTTCTTCTTTGAAATCTTTCAAACTATGCAGTCCCGCCTACTGAATGCCCTGCTCGACAGCATTGTAACGTCACAAAGACGTTATCAACTTCTCTTGCATAAATACCTCTTAAAACCATACCTATTGGCGATGAGCCGCGTGGCTGGTTGCCACCGTGTCACTCACCAGATGTGTACGGACCGAGTTCGATACCCGCCTGCGCAGTGACATGAATTTTTTTTTCAATTTTTAGTTTTCTACTACCTACTGTTAAATTCCTTTTAAAAAACAACTCGAATCGTTTACTGGTACAAGTTGGAAACGTATAAAGAAAGCTTTAGCTCTTGCAATGCATATATAGGCTTAGGCTACGCGCCATTGATCGCTCCCAAGTCTCCCTTCTTGCACTCTTCGATGTCAGCGCTGCTTTTGACTCGGTCGACCATGCCATCCTCCACTTCAATCGCTTGTTTATATCCTTCGGTCTATCTGAAAAGCCCCTTGAGTGGTTGGTTTTCTACCTTTGTGACCGCTCCTCTTTGGCTGTCTACTGTTCTACCACGTTCCTCTGGAAACTGGAACCCAGTCCGTTTTGGCCTTCCTCAGGGTTTCGTTTTGGGACCTCTGCTCTATATTATCTTCACCTTTGAGTCTTTGACCTCAGTCGTCTTCTTGCCACCTGCTCTTTGTCCAGCCAGTTATATGCTGACGACATACAGCTAGCTTACACCCACTGCTTTCCTTCTGATGCCACTGCTGGAGTCCGCCTTATGTGCCATTTCACCGACTCGTTGACTGCCTGTATGTCTTCCAACCGCCTTCGCTTGAATCCCTCTAAGACTCAATAGGCCTCAATGTGGCTGGGCACCCCTAGGCGGCTTCCTAAGGTTGATCATTCTAGTCTTACCTCTGAGATCCCCCATAGGCCTATAATATGTCTTTTCAACCTCCGTCAGAGATCTTGGCGTCATCTTGGATTCAGAACTCACCATCTCTTTAAATTAACAATAACAGATAATGATAAAAACATTTTTAGTACAAAACATTACTATAGATACTGTATGGTCTGGTAAGGGCCTACATATTAATGAGAAGGTCCATGGGGATGACACCATGACTTACTGCACTGGGTAACACCCATCCCAGTGACGCCACTGTTTGTAGCAAATTCCATCTCGCCTGAGTAAATGCGTAAATGCATTCATTTGAAAATAATTTGAATTTTTCACTTTAAATTGGGAGTCTGTAGACGAGGGTATACACGCGGGTATACAGCGTGTAGGCCTACTCACCTCTAGATATATATATAATCACCTCACAAAATATTTTTTTAGTATTGGCCCACTCACCTCTGGAGAGCGCTAGCGTGTACGTACGTGTGCACCTGCGGAAAGTACTTTGACACAGGCTACTATAACTTAATCAAAATTTCAGCTTGAAATTTAATTATTAGGCCTACTGTTTGCATAACCTGGATGCAAAAAACATTAATTTTTCAATAAATTTTTCAATAAATGCATCAGAAATTAGATAATTCCGTCACTTCAATAGATTAAACGCTCACCAAATCGTTTCCATATTTCAAAATATTTTCTTGCTTGGGAGGAGGAGACACATCTCTCAGTGTTTCGGAAAACTAACCTGTAGCGTGCACTCACCTCTGATTTTATCACTACAACCCTGCTCGTTGCAACAGATATAGGCTATAACAAATAGGCCTATCTGTTTTATTGTAGCCATATGCATGTTCGTTTCTTTCACTTCGGCCTTGAATCGACAACGGACGAATCCAAGGTCCTGGCCACGGGACTTGCCATTTACTTTCTAGTATGCAACGATGCCACATGCAAAAAGTAGCAATAGAATTGTTCTGGCGAGTTTGGATTCAGCCTGCTTCAGGTAGGCCTACAAAAAGGGCAGCTGTAGTTTCTATCATGATCGTAAACTCCAAATTTCTAAAGCGCCACTCGAAAGCTAAGCGCAGGGACCAGCGCTTGTTCACGAGCGCTGAGACCCCTATAGATTTTTAAACCTATCTTTAGGACCTACTTATATTTTGGAACTAGGTGTGCCATGGCTCTCTGGGCCAGTTTTCATCAGTTAACTGGTCAACTCATAGCAAAAACAAGAGGAAAAGACACAATTAAGGATGGCTACATTCGAAGGTTAGGCTATAGGATTTTGATCTTTTTTGGAAAGGGGTAGAGAAAGCTTGGTTGGTCAGGAAAAGCGTAGGCCTACGAATGGTATACGGCGTTTGAAGCCTTTGAACTCAGCTCAACTTCCATGATCACACCATCTATATAAATAAAGCCAGCTTTCTGTGTGTGTGTGTGTGTGTGTCTGTCTGTCTGTTTGACCGGGCTTAACTTCTACAATTTTGCACCTTTTCACTCGAAACCTTCACTAATGTGTCGGCCTCGGCTTCGGACACCCAGTGGAGGGGTTCGCGTCCTCCGTTTTCACCCCTACCATGGTGAAAATGCCCCAAAACTCTACCCACCCGACCGTCCATAACGCGCAAGCTCGCCTATTCCACTGCCAAGCGGTTCTATTTATGGCGCCGGTATTCCCCAACGTCATTAATAATCCGCTTAACGACACCACGGTTCTATTTATGGCGCCGGTATTCCCCAACGTCATTAATAATGCGCACAAGTTGTTTACTTTCGCACAAAATATAACGACGATCGATTCGAAGTATATTCATCGTTTTACAGCAAAATTTTAACACATGTATGTTCAAAGACAAAGATCTAAATTATTTACAGTATATCAAACAACCAGTCTGCTTTACTAAGGGCGAGGCCGACTACAGACCGGCAGTGAGGGCTAGATTTCTGGCGTTTTCTTTAACACGCCAACGCCCGGTTCACCCTCTTCGACTGCGAAGCAGTCAGTCCATGGGAGACTGCAAAGCAGTCTCCCCCACAGGTCGCCAGACGCCACAAGGGCCTCCAAGACTGCGAAGCAGTCACTCCACGGCAGAGGTCGCTAGACGCCAGAAGGCGTATACAAGACTGCGAAGCAGTCTCCGCCAGAGGTCGCCAGACGCCAGAAGGGCCTCCAAGACTGCGAAGCAGTCGCCGCCAGAGGTCGACTGCGAAGCAGTCACTCCACGGCAGAGGTCGCTAGACGCCAGAAGGCGTCTACAAGACTTTCGAAGCAGTCTCCGCCACAGGTCGCCAGACGCCACAAGGGCCTCCAAGACTGCCAAGCAGTCGCCGCCAGAGGGCGACTGCCAAGATTGCCAAGCAGTCGTTGTTGTTGTTGTTGTTGTTGTTGTTGTTGTTGTTGTTGTTGGTGGTGGTGGTGGTGGTGGTGGTGGTGGTGGTGGTGGTGGTGGTGGTGGTGGTGGTGGTGGTGGTGGTGGTGGTGTGAAACTTATAACCCCGGGCAACGCCGGGTAATCCAGCTAGTAATAATAATAATCTAATAATCTTTTCTTTATTTAAGCGCCTGCTAACCGCACTGCGCTGTACAGCGAACATACATATAGTAGAAATGGCAGCCACGCAGGGCGCCTTGCTTACATGTATACAGTAGAAGGCTAGAAGCACATGATAACAGTTTTACATGAGTCGAATATACTTGATTTTATACAGCAGCCACCCGGGCGCCAATCACGGCCTACTATTCATTTAACCACCTCCGCCACCTTGCGAGTGGAAGGCTGAATAAACCTAACGGGGTCTACGGGAATCGATCTTGGTACCTACTGCACTTCACGCCAGTGTGTTATCCATAACTCTTTGGGCCCCTCTGTTAAAGGTCGCTCGATCCTCTCTTCGAAGCATGTTGTTCCTGGTACGCGTCTTGTCTTTCGTCGGCGTTCATTCACAGTTTCCGGTCCCCAGAGGCGTCTATCCCCCCTAGTCATTGGAGCAACTTCCTCTGTCCCCTTTTCTTCCCACTTCCCCATTCCACGCCCCCCACCCCCGTCAATGGTGTCACATGCATTGACAGATCCCCCTATTTCTTGGATGGAGCATTTGCTCCAAGGTTTCTCTGGTGTAGACGCCCCTACCGGTCCCCTAGTCATTGGAGCAACTTCCTCTGTTCCCTTTTCTTCCCACTTCCCCATTCCACCCCCACCCGCCGTTAATGGTGTCACATGCATTGACAGATCCCCCTATTTCTTGGATGGAGCATTTGCTCCAAGGTTTCTCTGGTGTAGACGGCCCTTCCGGTCCCTCCATCAGGAACTCTCTATATACCTCCTCATGTTTGCAACTCTCCCACCGAGAGACCGTCTTTCGCTTCAACCTGAAAACCTGCCTCTTCCCAGGGACGTAGCTTAATTTGGTCTAAAAGTGGGGGCACCAATTTATTCTCCACTTTAGCTTTTCGCATGGAGGCCATTTTGGACAGGCCTAAGTGCAGAGGGAGCAGAAGAGTTGGTAGCCTACATCCTGTGCCATAGTGCATTTTTAAAGTCGAGGTACACTAACAACCGACATTATGCCTAAAGCTAAAGCTAAACTTAGTAAACATTTTATCTGGGAAGCCTAACCTTTGTTGCTACCTACCGTTAGACAGGTAGGTAGTAACAGGTAGCAAGGTGAAGACAGTCGAGCCTTTTGTTGACTATTGCTGACTTGCAGACAACTGAGGTGTCGTCCTTGCAGGATGTCTGCAAAATAGGCCTAACCCCTACTTTGGAGAAACTCCACTGTTCATTGCGCTAACCTATTTAAGATCCCATATTTCCTTCTGCATAATTTTAAAAATAATCCTTCAAATTGATTGCTATTTAAGTGACCATCGATTGGTGTTTCTTGCGTAATGATAACGGCGCTATAGAAGTCATTAGATTAGTGTATAATGAAGTAAGTAAGCAAACCAACTGCTAACCGTACTTTGGTGTACATGAAAGTTTTATCGAAAGTTTTAATAAGTGTGTATATATAATATTAATAGATAGGGGGTTTGGGGGCTTTTGTGAAAATTGTCATTTGAACATAATTATTTGTAAAAAATATTATATTCGAGACCACAAATTTGGTTGATATATTATTGATTACGTTGATTTTTAGGGGCGCTGAATTTAGGACTCTTAGAGGGTTGATTTTTTTCACGCTTGGCACAGAGCGCAATATAGCTCGATACGTTCATCAAAATCAAAATTTAAGAAAGAATTACATAATTATAACATGGAGACGATGAAATTTCTTCTTTAAAATCTTTTAAACTATGCAGTCCCGCCTACTGAATGCCCTGCTCGACAGCATTGTAACGTCACAAAGACGTTATCAACTTCTCTTGCATAAATACCTCTTAAAACCATACCTATTGGCGATGAGCCGCGTGGCTGGTTGCCACCGTGTCACTCACCAGATGTGTACGGACCGAGTTCGATACCCGCCTGCGCAGTGACATGAATATTTTTTTTCAATTTTTAGTTTTCTACTACCTACTGTTAAATTCCTTTTAAAAAACAACTCGAATCGTTTACTGGTACAAGTTGGAAACGTATAAAGAAAGCTTTAGCTCTTGCAATGCATATATAGGCTTAGGCTACGCGCCATTGATCGCTCCCAAGTCTCCCTTCTTGCACTCTTCGATGTCAGCGCTGCTTTTGACTCGGTCGACCATGCCATCCTCCACTTCAATCGCTTGTTTATATCCTTCGGTCTATCTGAAAAGCCCCTTGAGTGGCTGGTTTTCTACCTTTGTGACCGCTCCTCTTTGGCTGTCTACTGTTCTACCACGTTCCTCTGGAAACTGGAACCCAGTCCGTTTTGGCCTTCCTCAGGGTTTCGTTTTGGGACCTCTGCTCTATATTATCTTCACCTTTGAGTCTTTGACCTCAGTCGTCTTCTTGCCACCTGCTCTTTGTCCAGCCAGTTATATGCTGACGACATACAGCTAGCTTACACCCACTGCTTTCCTTCTGATGCCACTGCTGGAGTCCGCCTTATGTGCCATTTCACCGACTCGTTGACTGCCTGTATGTCTTCCAACCGCCTTCGCTTGAATCCCTCTAAGACTCAATAGGCCTCAATGTGGCTGGGCACCCCTAGGCGGCTTCCTAAGGTTGATCATTCTAGTCTTACCTCTGAGATCCCCCATAGGCCTATAATATGTCTTTTCAACCTCCGTCAGAGATCTTGGCGTCATCTTGGATTCAGAACTCACCATCTCTTTAAATTAACAATAACAGATAATGATAAAAACATTTTTAGTACAAAACATTACTATAGATACTGTATGGTCTGGTAAGGGCCTACATATTAATGAGAAGGTCCATGGGGATGACACCATGACTTACTGCACTGGGTAACACCCATCCCAGTGACGCCACTGTTTGTAGCAAATTCCATCTCGCCTGAGTAAATGCGTAAATGCATTCATTTGAAAATAATTTGAATTTTTCACTTTAAATTGGGAGTCTGTAGACGAGGGTATACACGCGGGTATACAGCGTGTAGGCCTACTCACCTCTAGATATATATATAATCACCTCACAAAATATTTTTTTAGTATTGGCCCACTCACCTCTGGAGAGCGCTAGCGTGTACGTACGTGTGCACCTGCGGAAAGTACTTTGACACAGGCTACTATAACTTAATCAAAATTTCAGCTTGAAATTTAATTATTAGGCCTACTGTTTGCATAACCTGGATGCAAAAAACATTAATTTTTCAATAAATTTTTCAATAAATGCATCAGAAATTAGATAATTCCGTCACTTCAATAGATTAAACGCTCACCAAATCGTTTCCATATTTCAAAATATTTTCTTGCTTGGGAGGAGGAGACACATCTCTCAGTGTTTCGGAAAACTAACCTGTAGCGTGCACTCACCTCTGATTTTATCACTACAACCCTGCTCGTTGCAACAGATATAGGCTATAACAAATAGGCCTATCTGTTTTATTGTAGCCATATGCATGTTCGTTTCTTTCACTTCGGCCTTGAATCGACAACGGACGAATCCAAGGTCCTGGCCACGGGACTTGCCATTTACTTTCTAGTATGCAACGATGCCACATGCAAAAAGTAGCAATAGAATTGTTCTGGCGAGTTTGGATTCAGCCTGCTTCAGGTAGGCCTACAAAAAGGGCAGCTGTAGTTTCTATCATGATCGTAAACTCCAAATTTCTAAAGCGCCACTCGAAAGCTAAGCGCAGGGACCAGCGCTTGTTCACGAGCGCTGAGACCCCTATAGATTTTTAAACCTATCTTTAGGACCTACTTATATTTTGGAACTAGGTGTGCCATGGCTCTCTGGGCCAGTTTTCATCAGTTAACTGGTCAACTCATAGCAAAAACAAGAGGAAAAGACACAATTAAGGATGGCTACATTCGAAGGTTAGGCTATAGGATTTTGATCTTTTTTGGAAAGGGGTAGAGAAAGCTTGGTTGGTCAGGAAAAGCGTAGGCCTACGAATGGTATACGGCGTTTGAAGCCTTTGAACTCAGCTCAACTTCCATGATCACACCATCTATATAAATAAAGCCAGCTTTCTGTGTGTGTGTGTGTGTGTGTCTGTCTGTCTGTTTGACCGGGCTTAACTTCTACAATTTTGCACCTTTTCACTCGAAACCTTCACTAATGTGTCGGCCTCGGCTTCGGACACCCAGTGGAGGGGTTCGCGTCCTCCGTTTTCACCCCTACCATGGTGAAAATGCCCCAAAACTCTACCCACCCGACCGTCCATAACGCGCAAGCTCGCCTATTCCACTGCCAAGCGGTTCTATTTATGGCGCCGGTATTCCCCAACGTCATTAATAATCCGCTTAACGACACCACGGTTCTATTTATGGCGCCGGTATTCCCCAACGTCATTAATAATGCGCACAAGTTGTTTACTTTCGCACAAAATATAACGACGATCGATTCGAAGTATATTCATCGTTTTACAGCAAAATTTTAACACATGTATGTTCAAAGACAAAGATCTAAATTATTTACAGTATATCAAACAACCAGTCTGCTTTACTAAGGGCGAGGCCGACTACAGACCGGCAGTGAGGGCTAGATTTCTGGCGTTTTCTTTAACACGCCAACGCCCGGTTCACCCTCTTCGACTGCGAAGCAGTCAGTCCATGGGAGACTGCAAAGCAGTCTCCCCCACAGGTCGCCAGACGCCACAAGGGCCTCCAAGACTGCGAAGCAGTCACTCCACGGCAGAGGTCGCTAGACGCCAGAAGGCGTATACAAGACTGCGAAGCAGTCTCCGCCAGAGGTCGCCAGACGCCAGAAGGGCCTCCAAGACTGCGAAGCAGTCGCCGCCAGAGGTCGACTGCGAAGCAGTCACTCCACGGCAGAGGTCGCTAGACGCCAGAAGGCGTCTACAAGACTGCGAAGCAGTCTCTGCCAGACGTCACAAGGGCATCCAAGACTGCAAAACAGTCGCCGCCAGAGGGTGACTGCGAAGCAGTCACTCCACGGCAGAGGTCGCTAGATGCCAGAAGGCGTCTACAAGACTTTCGAAGCAGTCTCCGCCACAGGTCGCCAGACGCCACAAGGGCCTCCAAGACTGCCAAGCAGTCGCCGCCAGAGGGCGACTGCCAAGATTGCCAAGCAGTCGTTGTTGTTGTTGTTGTTGTTGTTGTTGTTGTTGTTGGTGGTGGTGGTGGTGGTGGTGGTGGTGGTGGTGGTGGTGGTGGTGGTGGTGGTGGTGGTGGTGGTGGTGGTGGTGGTGGTGGTGGTGGTGTGAAACTTATAACCCCGGGCAACGCCGGGTAATCCAGCTAGTAATAATAATAATCTAATAATCTTTTCTTTATTTAAGCGCCTGCTAACCGCACTGCGCTGTACAGCGAACATACATATAGTAGAAATGGCAGCCACGCAGGGCGCCTTGCTTACATGTATACAGTAGAAGGCTAGAAGCACATGATAACAGTTTTACATGAGTCGAATATACTTGATTTTATACAGCAGCCACCCGGGCGCCAATCACGGCCTACTATTCATTTAACCACCTCCGCCACCTTGCGAGTGGAAGGCTGAATAAACCTAACGGGGTCTACGGGAATCGATCTTGGTACCTACTGCACTTCACGCCAGTGTGTTATCCATAACTCTTTGGGCCCCTCTGTTAAAGGTCGCTCGATCCTCTCTTCGAAGCATGTTGTTCCTGGTACGCGTCTTGTCTTTGGTCGGCGTTCATTCACAGTTTCCGGTCCCCAGAGGCGTCTATCCCCCCTAGTCATTGGAGCAACTTCCTCTGTCCCCTTTTCTTCCCACTTCCCCATTCCACGCCCCCCCACCCCCGTCAATGGTGTCACATGCATTGACAGATCCCCCTATTTCTTGGATGGAGCATTTGCTCCAAGGTTTCTCTGGTGTAGACGCCCCTACCGGTCCCCTAGTCATTGGAGCAACTTCCTCTGTTCCCTTTTCTTCCCACTTCCCCATTCCACCCCCACCCGCCGTTAATGGTGTCACATGCATTGACAGATCCCCCTATTTCTTGGATGGAGCATTTGCTCCAAGGTTTCTCTGGTGTAGACGGCCCTTCCGGTCCCTCCATCAGGAACTCTCTATATACCTCCTCATGTTTGCAACTCTCCCACCGAGAGACCGTCTTTCGCTTCAACCTGAAAACCTGCCTCTTCCCAGGGACGTAGCTTAATTTGGTCTAAAAGTGGGGGCACCAATTTATTCTCCACTTTAGCTTTTCGCATGGAGGCCATTTTGGACAGGCCTAAGTGCAGAGGGAGCAGAAGAGTTGGTAGCCTACATCCTGTGCCATAGTGCATTTTTAAAGTCGAGGTACACTAACAACCGACATTATGCCTAAAGCTAAAGCTAAACTTAGTAAACATTTTATCTGGGAAGCCTAACCTTTGTTGCTACCTACCGTTAGACAGATAGGTAGTAACAGGTAGCAAGGTGAAGACAGTCGAGCCTTTTGTTGACTATTGCTGACTTGCAGACAACTGAGGTGTCGTCCTTGCAGGATGTCTGCAAATATAGGCCTAACCCCTACTTTGGAGAAACTCCACTGTTCATTGCGCTAGCCTATTTAAGATCCCATATTTCCTTCTACATAATTTTAAAAATAATCCTTCAAATTGATTGCTATTTAAGTGACCATCGATTGGTGTTTCTTGCGTAATGATAACGGTGCTATAGAAGTCATTAGATTAGTGTATAATGAAGTAAGTAAGCAAACCAACTGCTAACCGTAGGCCTACTTTGGTGTACATGAAAGTTTTATCGAAAGTTTTAATAAGTGTGTATATATAATATTAATAGATGGGGGTTTGGGAGATTTTGTGAAAATTGTCATTTGAACATAATTATTTGTAAAAAATATTATATTCGAGACCACAAATTTGGTTGATATATTGATTACGTTGATTTTTAGGGGCGCTGAATTTAGGACTCTTAGAGGGTTGATTTTTTTCACGCTTGGCACAGAGCGCAATATAGCTCGATACGTTCATCAAAATCAAAATTTAAGAAAGAATTACATAATTATAACATGGAGACGATGAAATTTCTTCTTTAAAATCTTTTAAACTATGCAGTCCCGCCTACTGAATGCCCTGCTCGACAGCATTGTAACGTCACAAAGACGTTATCAACTTCTCTTGCATAAATACCTCTTAAAACCATACCTATTGGCGATGAGCCGCGTGGCTGGTTGCCACCGTGTCACTCACCAGATGTGTACGGACCGAGTTCGATACCCGCCTGCGCAGTGACATGAATATTTTTTTTCAATTTTTAGTTTTCTACTACCTACTGTTAAATTCCTTTTAAAAAACAACTCGAATCGTTTACTGGTACAAGTTGGAAACGTATAAAGAAAGCTTTAGCTCTTGCAATGCATATATAGGCTTAGGCTACGCGCCATTGATCGCTCCCAAGTCTCCCTTCTTGCACTCTTCGATGTCAGCGCTGCTTTTGACTCGGTCGACCATGCCATCCTCCACTTCAATCGCTTGTTTATATCCTTCGGTCTATCTGAAAAGCCCCTTGAGTGGCTGGTTTTCTACCTTTGTGACCGCTCCTCTTTGGCTGTCTACTGTTCTACCACGTTCCTCTGGAAACTGGAACCCAGTCCGTTTTGGCCTTCCTCAGGGTTTCGTTTTGGGACCTCTGCTCTATATTATCTTCACCTTTGAGTCTTTGACCTCAGTCGTCTTCTTGCCACCTGCTCTTTGTCCAGCCAGTTATATGCTGACGACATACAGCTAGCTTACACCCACTGCTTTCCTTCTGATGCCACTGCTGGAGTCCGCCTTATGTGCCATTTCACCGACTCGTTGACTGCCTGTATGTCTTCCAACCGCCTTCGCTTGAATCCCTCTAAGACTCAATAGGCCTCAATGTGGCTGGGCACCCCTAGGCGGCTTCCTAAGGTTGATCATTCTAGTCTTACCTCTGAGATCCCCCATAGGCCTATAATATGTCTTTTCAACCTCCGTCAGAGATCTTGGCGTCATCTTGGATTCAGAACTCACCATCTCTTTAAATTAACAATAACAGATAATGATAAAAACATTTTTAGTACAAAACATTACTATAGATACTGTATGGTCTGGTAAGGGCCTACATATTAATGAGAAGGTCCATGGGGATGACACCATGACTTACTGCACTGGGTAACACCCATCCCAGTGACGCCACTGTTTGTAGCAAATTCCATCTCGCCTGAGTAAATGCGTAAATGCATTCATTTGAAAATAATTTGAATTTTTCACTTTAAATTGGGAGTCTGTAGACGAGGGTATACACGCGGGTATACAGCGTGTAGGCCTACTCACCTCTAGATATATATATAATCACCTCACAAAATATTTTTTTAGTATTGGCCCACTCACCTCTGGAGAGCGCTAGCGTGTACGTACGTGTGCACCTGCGGAAAGTACTTTGACACAGGCTACTATAACTTAATCAAAATTTCAGCTTGAAATTTAATTATTAGGCCTACTGTTTGCATAACCTGGATGCAAAAAACATTAATTTTTCAATAAATTTTTCAATAAATGCATCAGAAATTAGATAATTCCGTCACTTCAATAGATTAAACGCTCACCAAATCGTTTCCATATTTCAAAATATTTTCTTGCTTGGGAGGAGGAGACACATCTCTCAGTGTTTCGGAAAACTAACCTGTAGCGTGCACTCACCTCTGATTTTATCACTACAACCCTGCTCGTTGCAACAGATATAGGCTATAACAAATAGGCCTATCTGTTTTATTGTAGCCATATGCATGTTCGTTTCTTTCACTTCGGCCTTGAATCGACAACGGACGAATCCAAGGTCCTGGCCACGGGACTTGCCATTTACTTTCTAGTATGCAACGATGCCACATGCAAAAAGTAGCAATAGAATTGTTCTGGCGAGTTTGGATTCAGCCTGCTTCAGGTAGGCCTACAAAAAGGGCAGCTGTAGTTTCTATCATGATCGTAAACTCCAAATTTCTAAAGCGCCACTCGAAAGCTAAGCGCAGGGACCAGCGCTTGTTCACGAGCGCTGAGACCCCTATAGATTTTTAAACCTATCTTTAGGACCTACTTATATTTTGGAACTAGGTGTGCCATGGCTCTCTGGGCCAGTTTTCATCAGTTAACTGGTCAACTCATAGCAAAAACAAGAGGAAAAGACACAATTAAGGATGGCTACATTCGAAGGTTAGGCTATAGGATTTTGATCTTTTTTGGAAAGGGGTAGAGAAAGCTTGGTTGGTCAGGAAAAGCGTAGGCCTACGAATGGTATACGGCGTTTGAAGCCTTTGAACTCAGCTCAACTTCCATGATCACACCATCTATATAAATAAAGCCAGCTTTCTGTGTGTGTGTGTGTGTGTGTCTGTCTGTCTGTTTGACCGGGCTTAACTTCTACAATTTTGCACCTTTTCACTCGAAACCTTCACTAATGTGTCGGCCTCGGCTTCGGACACCCAGTGGAGGGGTTCGCGTCCTCCGTTTTCACCCCTACCATGGTGAAAATGCCCCAAAACTCTACCCACCCGACCGTCCATAACGCGCAAGCTCGCCTATTCCACTGCCAAGCGGTTCTATTTATGGCGCCGGTATTCCCCAACGTCATTAATAATCCGCTTAACGACACCACGGTTCTATTTATGGCGCCGGTATTCCCCAACGTCATTAATAATGCGCACAAGTTGTTTACTTTCGCACAAAATATAACGACGATCGATTCGAAGTATATTCATCGTTTTACAGCAAAATTTTAACACATGTATGTTCAAAGACAAAGATCTAAATTATTTACAGTATATCAAACAACCAGTCTGCTTTACTAAGGGCGAGGCCGACTACAGACCGGCAGTGAGGGCTAGATTTCTGGCGTTTTCTTTAACACGCCAACGCCCGGTTCACCCTCTTCGACTGCGAAGCAGTCAGTCCATGGGAGACTGCAAAGCAGTCTCCCCCACAGGTCGCCAGACGCCACAAGGGCCTCCAAGACTGCGAAGCAGTCACTCCACGGCAGAGGTCGCTAGACGCCAGAAGGCGTATACAAGACTGCGAAGCAGTCTCCGCCAGAGGTCGCCAGACGCCAGAAGGGCCTCCAAGACTGCGAAGCAGTCGCCGCCAGAGGTCGACTGCGAAGCAGTCACTCCACGGCAGAGGTCGCTAGACGCCAGAAGGCGTCTACAAGACTGCGAAGCAGTCTCTGCCAGACGTCACAAGGGCATCCAAGACTGCAAAACAGTCGCCGCCAGAGGGTGACTGCGAAGCAGTCACTCCACGGCAGAGGTCGCTAGATGCCAGAAGGCGTCTACAAGACTTTCGAAGCAGTCTCCGCCACAGGTCGCCAGACGCCACAAGGGCCTCCAAGACTGCCAAGCAGTCGCCGCCAGAGGGCGACTGCCAAGATTGCCAAGCAGTCGTTGTTGTTGTTGTTGTTGTTGTTGTTGGTGGTGGTGGTGGTGGTGGTGGTGGTGGTGGTGGTGGTGGTGGTGGTGGTGGTGGTGGTGGTGGTGGTGGTGGTGGTGGTGGTGGTGTGAAACTTATAACCCCGGGCAACGCCGGGTAATCCAGCTAGTAATAATAATAATCTAATAATCTTTTCTTTATTTAAGCGCCTGCTAACCGCACTGCGCTGTACAGCGAACATACATATAGTAGAAATGGCAGCCACGCAGGGCGCCTTGCTTACAGGTATACAGTAGAAGGCTAGAAGCACATGATAACAGTTTTACATGAGTCGAATATACTTGATTTTATACAGCAGCCACCCGGGCGCCAATCACGGCCTACTATTCATTTAACCACCTCCGCCACCTTGCGAGTGGAAGGCTGAATAAACCTAACGGGGTCTACGGGAATCGATCTTGGTACCTACTGCACTTCACGCCAGTGTGTTATCCATAACTCTTTGGGCCCCTCTGTTAAAGGTCGCTCGATCCTCTCTTCGAAGCATGTTGTTCCTGGTACGCGTCTTGTCTTTGGTCGGCGTTCATTCACAGTTTCCGGTCCCCAGAGGCGTCTATCCCCCCTAGTCATTGGAGCAACTTCCTCTGTCCCCTTTTCTTCCCACTTCCCCATTCCACCCCACCCCCCGTTAATGGTGTCACATGCATTGACAGATCCCCTATTTCTTGGATGGAGCATTTGCTCCAAGGTTTCTCTGGTGTAGACGCCCCTACCGGTCCCCTAGTCATTGGAGCAACTTCCTCTGTTCCCTTTTCTTCCCACTTCCCCATTCCACCCCCACCTCCCGTTAATGGTGTCACATGCATTGACAGATTCCCCTATTTCTTGGATGGAGCATTTGCTCCAAGGTTTCTCTGGTGTAGACGGCCCTACCGGTCCCTCCATCTGGAACTCTCTATATACCTCCTCATGTTTGCAACTCTCCCACCGAGAGACCGTCTTTCGCTTCAACCTGAAAACCTGCCTCTTCCTAGGGACGTAGCTTAATTTGGTCTAAAAGTGGGGTACCAATTTATTCTCCACTTTAGCTTTTCGCATGGAGGCCATTTTGGACAGGCCTAAGTGCAGAGGGAGCAGAAGAGTTGGTAGCCTACATCCTGTGCCATAGTGCATTTTTAAAGTCAAGGTACTAACAACCGACATTATGCCTAAAGCTAAAGCTAAACTTAGTAAACATTTTATCTGGGAAGCCTAATCTTTGTTGCTACCTACCGTTAGGTAGCAAGGTGAAGACAGTCGAGCCTTTTGTTGACTATTGCTGACTTGCAGACAACTGAGGTGTCGTCCTTGCAGGATGTCTGCAAAATAGGCCTAACCCCTACTTTGGAGAAACGCCACTGTTCATTGTGCTAACCTATTTAAGATCCCATATTTCCTTCTACATAATTTTAAAAAAAATCCTTCAAATTGATTGCTATTTAAGTGACCATCGATTGGTGTTTCTTGCGTAATGATAACGGTGCTATAGAAGTCATTAGATTAGTGTATAATGAAGTAAGTAAGCAAACCAACTGCTAACCGTAGGCCTACTTTGGTGTACATGAAAGTTTTATCGAAAGTTTTAATAAGTGTGTATATATAATATTAATAGATAGGGGGTTTGGGGGCTTTTGTGAAAATTGTCATTTCAACATAATTATTTGTAAAAAATATTATATTCGAGACCACAAATTTGGTTGATATATTGATTACGTTGATTTTTAGGGGCGCTGAATTTAGGACTTTTAGAGGGTTGATTTTTTCACGCTTGGCACAGAGCGCAATATAGCTCGATACGTTCATCAAAATCAAAATTTAAGAAAGAATTACATAATTATAACATGCAGACGATGAAATTTCTTCTTTGAAATCTTTCAAACTATGCAGTCCCGCCTACTGAATGCCCTGCTCGACAGCATTGTAACGTCACAAAGACGTTATCAACTTCTCTTGCATAAATACCTCTTAAAACCATACCTATTGGCGATGAGCCGCGTGGCTGGTTGCCACCGTGTCACTCACCAGATGTGTACGGACCGAGTTCGATACCCGCCTGCGCAGTGACATGAATTTTTTTTCAATTTTTAGTTTTCTACTACCTACTGTTAAATTCCTTTTAAAAAACAACTCGAATCGTTTACTGGTACAAGTTGGAAACGTATAAAGAAAGCTTTAGCTCTTGCAATGCATATATAGGCTTAGGCTACGCGCCATTGATCGCTCCCAAGTCTCCCTTCTTGCACTCTTCGATGTCAGCGCTGCTTTTGACTCGGTCGACCATGCCATCCTCCACTTCAATCGCTTGTTTATATCCTTCGGTCTATCTGAAAAGCCCCTTGAGTGGTTGGTTTTCTACCTTTGTGACCGCTCCTCTTTGGCTGTCTACTGTTCTACCACGTTCCTCTGGAAACTGGACCCCAGTCCGTTTTGGCCTTCCTCAGGGTTTCGTTTTTGGACCTCTGCTCTATATTATCTTCACCTTTGAGTCTTTGACCTCAGTCGTCTTCTTGCCACCTGCTCTTTGTCCAGCCAGTTATATGCTGACGACATACAGCTAGCTTACACCCACTGCTTTCCTTCTGATGCCACTGCTGGAGTCCGCCTTATGTGCCATTTCACCGACTCGTTGACTGCCTGTATGTCTTCCAACCGCCTTCGCTTGAATCCCTCTAAGACTCAATAGGCCTCAATGTGGCTGGGCACCCCTAGGCGGCTTCCTAAGGTTGATCATTCTAGTCTTACCTCTGAGATCCCCCATAGGCCTATAATATGTCTTTTCAACCTCCGTCAGAGATCTTGGCGTCATCTTGGATTCAGAACTCACCATCTCTTTAAATTAACAATAACAGATAATGATAAAAACATTTTTAGTACAAAACATTACTATAGATACTGTATGGTCTGGTAAGGGCCTACATATTAATGAGAAGGTCCATGGGGATGACACCATGACTTACTGCACTGGGTAACACCCATCCTAGTGACGCCACTGTTTGTAGCAAATTCGGATTTCTCTGCAGTTTGCATTTAAAGTTAATTTGCTTGAATAAAATAAAAGACTCATGTTTTCATTAAAATAGCGAATATTCCGACTTGACAATTTTTAGAAGTCTTGAACTGATTGCAATTTTTTGGATCTTGCTCTTGGTCTTGGTCTTGAGGTTCAAGGTCTTGGTCTTGGTCTCAAGGTTCAAAGTCTTGGTCTTGGTCTCGAGGTTCAAGGTCTTGGTTTTGGTCTTGAGGTTTAAGGTCTTGAGAACAAGACTGTTACAATGGCACTAGACATTCCTAGATTAGTATAAGTTCTTCCGTGTATGGTGCAGGTGGGTGCTACGTCCAGACCTTATAATGGGTTTCCCTGGATGTTGCAAATGGGTGTCGCATCTGGTATTATGCTCTTGTACGCAAGTATTTTCCCATCAGCTTTTAAAACTACAAATCAAATCCTGCTGATTTATTAAATAAATATAAGAGCAAATGCAATATCTATAGTCTACCTCACATTAAAAATTCAAGACAACATCTTATTATGCAGTCAAATTTCTTCAAAAGAAAGTCAAAAATTGTACAATTCAGATTCAAAATATGAAAACCTGTTTCAGTCCATTTGCTTATATGTATATCCAACGACGTGAAAAAAATAAGAAAATCAGTTCACATGCCATATGTATACATCTCAACAAGTCACACTTTAGCCACAAGCACAAAACATGAAAACAGCATCACACTCAATAAGTTTTTCTTTTGATTCTCTAATTTAGTTTACCTACATACATAACTGGGTTCTGTCAGGTTATAACTATACGTGTGTTAGCACCATTATTCTTCAGCAGCTTTGATGTTAGCTTGAACACAATTTGGGATAAACTTTCTGCAGATATATATTTAGAATATGAAGAACTCTACAGTTATTACGAAACAGTTCCAACAGTTATGTTCTACATGTAGTAGAAGTCTTTAACGCCATTAAGGCTATATACATGTAGAAAATTAGTAGGGATAAAATAAATAAGTGGCAGACAATATGATAGTGATAAACTGACACAGGATACAGAAGTACCCTTAATGTCCTAAGACAAACATCACCAAAGAAGACGCACAAAATGCTACAATATCAGTTTCTAACATTGTGTAAAAGGCTTGTAAGCAACAGTTCATAATCTAATCTTCAGTAAGCATAAGTACATGCAGTCAAATGATTGAAATCATCAAAAAGGATTTTTCTTTTGGTAACATTACATAAAGATTCCACATCAAAATGTACTACCTCAAGCCAATTTTCAACTTAATTTTCCGTGGAATTGAGTCAAAACAGTTCAATATATGTTTACTTCATACCCATTTCAAATGTAACTCAATCAATCAAATTCACATTTACAATACTTTTTTCTACGGAATTAGGTGCAGAGGGTTAAACAAATCGAACATGATCACAAGAGAATGACCTTAAATGCTCACCGAATTGCCAGTAACATTATTCTTTGAATTGTTAAAACTAATATTCACATTCTTCCTTCAAAATTGGTGACCAATGAACACATGGTTTCATTTAACAACTGCCATCAATCCTCTGAATAAATCACCGAATCCTGTACTAACAGGCAGAAAGGCATCGGAAAGCATCAAACTTTCTGAGCATCAAATCGCTGTGCTGATTGGTTGACAAACTTTCTTGAAAGGGTTTCAGTATATCTTGGATCTACAACATGCTGGTGCCTCGGTGCTGCATATGTTGTGCTGCAACACTGGTCCTGACAGTAGAGGTCGTCTCCAACATGGTGCGGTACAACAACAGATGGAGTTGCTTTATGAACATTCATCATTGGTGTCTTTGGATGCTGAAGTGGGTACATGTTGCCACCTGGCATATGGTGCTGAGGTGTCTGTACTATGATGTGTGGTGGACCGTGGCTGCCGTAGGTGAGGCACCGACTTCCTCGATCACATGGTTCATTTGGCATCATGCCTGGGTGGAATCCCCCGAGACGAAAGGCATCTTGGAAGAAAGTGGGGTCGGCACGAGCAGGGATAGAGCAGCACTGGATGCGATGGCTAGGTGTCTGGGCAACCCCACAGTAACGATATGGATCTTGACAAGAATCGTATTGGTGATGCTGTGTTTGAAGATCGTGACAATTGACATAGTAACCACCAACATCATTACCAGAGCACCCACACTGATGGCCTCTTCTGAAGCAACAATACAGTTACAATATTCATTATTGACAGTATTGGGATATAAATTAAAGCAGATCATTGACAAAAATCCTAACTTATAATCGTTAATGTTACCCATATCAATGTTAAGATTTTTTCTGTCAACACTTTATTTTTAACAATTGTATGCTTTAGCCCAATTAAAACCCAACTTTTGGAAAAGTAGCCAAACTTCTGACCAGGCTTCCCAAAAATAAGAGCTTTGACTCTATAATGGACACTCAACGACAGATATCTACAATATGATAACAGTGCTACAGAAGCTTTTTAATTAGATTGCTATTCTCTGAAGAAGATGTTAACATAATACTGGAAATCACAAGATTTGCTACTAATAATTTGCTAGCAAATAACATTTCAAATCTAACAGATATAACAAAGAAGCAGACCTGTTGTAAGGTCCATCCAGATAATTTGTACTGCCACCAAAACTCCCGTAATCAGATTGCTGCAACTATCAACCAACCAAACAATCAATATAAGACCAAATGGCATCACATGTAAATCAATAATCAAGACAATCATAGGAAAGAGGTTGTAAACTGATGTCAAACCTATCACCAAAATATCCAATGCTTGAATTGGAATGTTTATTTGAAGTTAGAGCAGGTAATCTACAATTAAACAGGGTACTTTTTAAAAATGTGGTCTGGGTATTCAACTCCATTCTACACAGGTACTAAACTACCCATCACTCCATCATTTGATAATAAAATCATCATCCCCTGGGTCTTATTTGAGTTGCTCTAATGCAGCGGTTCTCAACCTGTGGTCCGCAGACCACTGGTGGTCCGCGGCCATCTGTCTGGTGGTCCGTGAGCAAGGCCTACAATTTATATTTTTACAATTTAAAACATGCAAACAGACAAATTTTGTAAATTTCTGTTTTATATCAATCGCCAGATTCGGCTAAATAGCAGCAGGAAACTAATAATACACAGATTTATAGCAAAAAATTTCTTTTGTATTAATTTGGTTTTTGGCACAATTTTTAGTGGTGGTCCGCGACCGAAACATAAAATTTTTAAGTGGTCCTTGAATCTCAAAAGGTTGAGAACCGCTGCTCTAATGCACTTACATGTAGGCTCGAGTAGCAGTCACACTACCCACGAGGCCATAATATCTTTCAGACCAACAATACACGCCACAGTGCATTAACTTGTATTGACCTCTGGAGCTTCACTGATTGGCAACTGGCGACTGCAACCCAATATTTTGCCACAGACAACTGTAATATTAAACCATGAGCCCATGACTAATATGGTATCTGCTTGCAACAATAATTTGCTTCTTTGTCTAACCAAGCTTCAGTTATATGCTGCCTATTTTCAGGCCCTTCCAGGGTCTACCATGCTAACAGACCCAACTCCTGAAGTTGCATACATGATGTGGGTTTTTCAACATGGTGGCTGACTGGTCAAGCGCATATTTTGTAATGTGAAGTGTATGGGTCCAACCCTCCCTTAAAATGGGTGCTGTGAAACGACCTTGGTTTGTGGGTTCATAGGTTGGAAACTATTGTTCTAAATAAATAATAAATAATAAATAAATACTGGAGATTAGAGTGCCGTATTCGTAGACAGTCGATAAGATCGAAGCAACGATTCAGAAGCACTTGGGTCGCTACGCAGTGGCTTGAGGTGGATTCGAACCTGCGACCCTCCGGTTACAAGGCACCGACCTACACCACTACACCACCGCGTCCCCCTTCTAATAGTTATTAACCTCAATTGTGTTCTTTGAACATCTTTATGTGAATACACTTCTGATGTATGATACGTATGCACAAGTATGTCTCAAGATTATTAGTAACGAAAGGGGAAGTGAATGAAGCTTCATCACTCTTGGGCTCACAAGGATAGAATGCAAGTGTACTAGCCTGGTAATCACAGCTGTTTATATGGTCATCACAGGTTTGGTTCTTGTGACAAGACCTATACAGCTTCTTCTCAGCTTCTTCCCTTGTGGAATTATTTTCTCTTCTCATGCTTTCTTTTAATTTGCAGTCTACGTCATTGTTGCTTTGTGCCAATGACAACCTCTTCTGTCGCTCTTGTTCAGTTCTATAAGAATACAACATCATATCAACTATGATTATTATTCCTGATGTTGCAGCTTGCTTTTTAGAATGCTTGACTTTCAAAGGCTTCAGGATTTAGGGTAGTAAAATGAGGCCAAGGTACAAGAGTAAGATTAGAGTACATTAGATGACCGAGACGTACAGGTGCATCATTTTGTGTCTCATGCCTGTAGCCAGTCAGGAAACGAAGCTTCAATCATTTAGAAAAGTCCACAAACATCAAACGTCAGATTCGCCCTGTGTCTTTGATATACCTGCTAGTTAGTAGTTCGATAAGGACTGAAAATTCCTATGCAATCAACTAAACTTAGACATACAAGTTCAATAAAACAGAGTTATGTTTAAAGTGTTTGCATTGGTCTTGGCTTGGGCCTTCAACTGTTATTCGATGTAATCAGCAGTTTGAAATACTGAAGTTTGATATCACAAAGTTGCATTTTAATTACGTTACAAAGTAACTGTTTGACTTTCTAACCTGACCACTTTTTCTTCTAAAGTGCCTCCTCTTGCCTCACGGTTTGGTAGCTTATCATAGATTTTGGCTGACTGCTGTTGTTTATTCTGTTCCTTTCCAGCTTCAATTGCCTTCATCTTTTCTTCTTTCTTTGCCTTACCAAATCTAAAATTGTCCATGGGAAATAATTTTAAAATCACAAAGCAAATTAACATCCATTTAGACGATACAACTCAACTTTAATGTCATCCTGTCTGTCTTACAGTGACTCAACATAGGCTGAATTTCAGTGGCATTGTTAAGGGGAACATGAAAGTTATATTTCTTCACTTATTGCTGCCAGCATTTACATACAGGCTAATGGCCACAGACATTGGAATAGACTGCAAATGTTATTGTACTGTAATCTCAATACTTCAACGATGAAAGAGTACTAAAAATGACTCGGAAACCACTGCAGCTTGTGTTAAATAAAGATAGCTTAACAGGTAGTGTAGACAATAACCTGAAAAGACCCCTGAAGGGGTTTTTGCTCTTTTTCTTTTCAACATTATCTGCTGGTTCAGCATCCAATTCTTCATTCACTGAAAATGAAGGACAGGACATTAACAACATCTGATATTCAGTAACCAAAACAGCTCAAATGCTGCAAAACCATGTGACAGGTAAAATGCTTGAATTGGTGGATAGTTTGGCTTCAGTACATAAACTGTTTAGCAAAGTGCATATTGCAACTTTCATATTGCAACTTTCAAAACAGAATTAAAATTCAGAATTCACGCTCAGATTTAGTTTGAAAAAACGCAGCCTCTCTACCACTGTGTTACCAGCCTGCAAAAAACTCAATCCAGTGCAGCTAAACAGTTGATCAGCAGCATGTATTTTGTCATCTAAACTATGGTTAAGAGATTGAAAGCTACTCAAAAAACCACTGACAACCGAATATATTTATCCATAGAATTCTTAAATGATGCCATGTATCTCTACTCATGAAACAGACCAGCTTCTGGAAAATCCTTCTACTGAAAACCTGAACAGCAAAAATCATTAACAACTAATCTAAGTAGCCTCTCTTAAGGTCTTTGAGATATCCCATGGTTCAGCACCCTTGACGGTACTTAAAATATGCTAAATAATTGGCCAAATATATAAACACATACTAGTACATACAGTACTCTGACTGCTTAATTGGGCAAATGTATGGCATGCTATTTACCTGTTTCCATGCAGTCAGTCACTGGCTTTTTGAATGATGCGTTCATTGCTGCCTTGAAACTATCATTTGGAATATGTCCTCGAGAACCACCTGCATCATTCAAACCCTTCTCTGTCACTTTCAGGTTTTCCACTGAGGTATACTTTTTCAGACTCTCCCTGGTCCTGCATGATCGAGCTGTCATAATGACCAACAAATACAGTTATAGAACCTCACATTTCATATGAAGCAGCCACATCCAGCTCACAAAAAATTGAAGTTCTTTAATTCTGAGAATATAGAAAAAATTCAATTCATGTAAATGAAATCGAGCAAGACAGTTCGCCTCTGTTTATCAAAGCTTGCAACTCTTCATTTCTATAGGCCACAGCCTTGAAACGTCTTGCTATGAATCAAACTGCATTTTAAGTTTTCTCGGGAAATAAAAAATATTGATCGAAAACATTCATCTTGCCTATCCCTTACATATACAAGGACACTCGCCCGAAACTTGGCTTTTGGTAGCATACAAGAAATTCACGAGATTCTATATTTACATTATTTAAATGATAAAATGTCACAATAAGTTTACACTGCAATTACCTGCAGCTTTTGGTGTGGTAAGATTTGACTGGCTCATGAGAGACTCCATTGAAACAGCCTTCTTAAGAGTAGATTGTGTCTCATTTTGTGCTAAGGAATGCAAAGTTATAACCAAATAAATGATACGGATAAAGTAACTATTTTTAAAAATCATATTATAATTTAGTAATATAATTACTGGGTTGCTGAATGTCAATTTCATATGATGTCTGTACACCGGAATGCAGATTAGCAGCTGGTATAATAAAGAACATACTTACTTACTTACTTACTGTTACTCTGTCAAAAAAATTTAATGGCATTTTTCATAGCATCTACACTAATTAAGCAAATTTAGGGATTAGGGATCTATACATAAATCAAAACACTGCTCTTCTGAATTGTCTGCCTAAACCCAATAACATATTTGGCCATGAGTACATTTCTATGTCACATTGATTTGTTCTTACAAAGGCTGGTTTGGGGTTTATACCAATTCCCATTGCTAAGAAGTTACTTTGCAACATTAAGTTGCTTGACTAGTTACCTTTAGAAATCTTGATTTGCTGATAGAAAGACGAAGTTCTTGGGTCGACGTGACCCTTCCTCTTTTCCGACATGCTCTGACGACCAATTGCATCTCGGCTGAACGCCTTCATTGCATCAACTTCCATTGGACTGGCATTGCTGTTAACAGATTAGCAACAGCTAATGCTAATAGGCATATCGTGCCCTAAAGAATTTAAGATAATTTTAGTTACTCGAACATACTACCTGATCACATAATAGCCTAGTGGCACATTTTTGTGCCAAAACAATATCTCTGCAAGCTATCAGTTTAAATTCAGAGCAGACTTTAAAAATAAATTTCAAAATTTGTAGTTCTACTGAATTTCATGTTGATTATCAAATGCTTTGGGTGTGGTATAGTCTAGTGGTTAGCACGCTCGATTGTACACTGAGAAGACAGAGGTTCAAATCCATGCAAAGACCTAATATAGTTCCAAGATTTCCACTTCACTATGTGACTCTACGAACTCTACTATAAGCGAGTACACAGACTGCATACTGTTGGTGGGAAGATTACACGGTGAGGAATAAGCCTGGCCACTTGTCCTCACGAGTACAATAAAGTTGCTAACACTTCATACCTATGGCAACTTCTCGGGGTTACCTTAAAGGACTGTTCTTCTCAGGTCTGAAGAGGTAAAATTAGAGGTGAGTACACGTTACCGGTTAGTTTTCCGAAACAAATTGGAGGTGAGCATATGCTAATGGTTAGTTTTCCGAAACATATTAGAGGTGAGTACAAATATTTTATGAGGCATATGCTGTATACTCATGTAAACCCTCTACTACAGCCCTGGTTCTTCTCATCTTCTTTCAACTCCTTCAGTGTACATGAATATGTGCTTAATAATGTTTTATACAACTATGAACACTAATGTTAACTACCACTTCCACCCTAAATTTATGCATCATATAATCACTAATTAACAAACCTGCTCATGTAAGTCACATCATGGTTTGCTTTATTCCATTCTGGAAGCCACTCTGGTGGCGTTGGTGCACAGTCATCGAGCACAGAAACAGTGCGTCTCAAGACAGGGTTTGACAAGTGGCTGGGAGTGGCCGCAGACGAAACTGGTACACGATCATATGTTGTCTTTGCTTCTGAACATACCTGCATATCAAACCAAAGCAAGACTTTGATAATTCATTCTCAGAAGGACTGCTATAAAATCTGCTCTCATGCTGCATTTTTTTATACTGTTAATTAGTGAACAATTTTTACTTGGGTGTGAAAGCTCAAATAAACACATTATGCTAGCTCACTCTCTATAATAACATATATTTCAAGATCATATGACTAATAAGTGACAGCATAGGCGCCGAGTTGACTGAAAAACTGTGAGTGCCCAAAAGGAGTGAAAAAAAGTTCGCGCATGAGCGCGAAAAAATTTTTTGACCTTTTTTCGTTACAATGTTACAATGCTACAAAAATCATAGTTCTCTCCAATATAAATTCTCAATTATTTTGTTTTATAATTATAATGGCAAATTAATGTCATATTACAAATACGTGGCTTCTCTCGTGCAGTGTCAATTCTTAATTTTTTTTACTTTTTGGGATTTTCTATTTTTGCATTGTTGGATTTGATTAGGACACATTTATTGAAATTATCCCTTTGACAGTAGAATCTGCACTGCAATCTACACTGAGGCGGCGATCTTGTTTGACAGGTAAGGGGAGACTTGAACTGGGTGAATAGGCCTATTCATTCGCTCGTGAGCGCGGAAAAATTTTTTCACCTCTTTTTGTGCACGAAATATGCGCTAGAAAGCAAGGACCAGGCACTTTGTAACGGCATGTAGATATATAGTTTCATCAAATTGTATAATCGCATGCAAACTAACTCAAATCTAAAGTTTATTGACTTATTAGTAACATAGTGCGAAACAGTAGGCCTGTAAACAGAATAATAATAAACAAAACTCGCCCATAAACAGAATAATAATAAACAAAACTCATTAATTTTTGTTATTTGTTGGTGGTAACGTGTTGATATCGACATGTCAGCTGCCTGGTCTCAGTGGTCAAGTTTCCACTTGGAAATTATTAACAAAAACAGCAATCAAAAAGTTTCTTTAGAAATTGGGGGACAACTGTATACTTTGTCCCCTCACTATTAAAGGTGGATGGGACATGTCCCACTCGTGTCAAAAAATGTTACAGTGCTACAAAATGCCATGGTTCTCTCCAGTATCAATTCTTAATTCTTTTGTTTCATAATTATTATGTCTTTATTTGTTACAATGATTCACAGCTAAATGGCTTTTCTCTAGGTCTCCCTGATATTTTAAAAACTGCGAATTTCTTTTTGCAAAGGCAGTTGCAGGAGATCAAATCGTTGCAGATTTTTTCAAGCGATAAGCTATAGCAGTTTCTTCCCTGTGTCTATAGACCTAGTATACAAGCGTGTCAATCGTTTTTGAGACATGGCTGAAAGCATAAAACTTACAGGACGAATGATAAAAGGTTAATTGAGATTAAAATATAACAAAGACGTTTTATTATTTTATAGATAAGTAATATCAATAGAAAAATAATCTCTTAGAAAGGGCTCTTTGCGGACTGATTTCTGGTGGTGCCCAGGCATAGGCGGGCCTCGCATGGCCTATTTCTGGTGGTGCTGGGCACTCACAGGCCTCGCAGAGTCGGCGCCCATGAGTGACAGTATTTAATATTTACTCATATATCTTGCAGTCAAATTTAAGAAATTTATTTTAACATTCATAATCTTAATTATTAGGTATTATATGGCAAAAAAAGTCCAAGTTATTTACTTTCATGACACATAAAAGTGTTCTTTTTACTGATACTCTTGTTTTCAAATATTCACATTTCTGTCATCAACTGCTTAAAAACAATTTTCATAAGTGACTGAAAACTGAGACCCTTGGATCTCAATGTCCCAATCCATTCTTTTGTTTTAGAAGTTTTAGTATTCACTCGTGCAAGTTTAAGACCATCTAAAATTTAAAAATTAGTAATTAATGCATACTATAATTGATAAACACTTGAGCAGTGTCATTCTGCTGATTTTTGCCAGATTCGTTATTGCAAGAGTTCAGCTGTGCTGAAATGCCAACTTGTCAACATTTCTCACTCACATTGATAGTGCTCTCCACAAGCGTATTCTCATGAGCAGCTTGACGATAGGACACATTCCGGTTAGATTTAGAGGTTGGCGGAGGGCAGTTCCTTCCACTATATCCAGATTCTCTTTCTGATGCTCGTTTCTCACCATTGTCCACATGTGTTAGTTTTTTCGAGGATAACGTTTTGCCATTCAAACGTTCGTAAACCTTCGAAATAGACTCCATCTCGTCATTCCGTAACAGTTGAGCAAATTTTTCACGAGCGATTACCAGACTGATTGTGCCCGGTTCTGGTCCATCGGTCTCCATGGCATAGCGCAACACCTCCATGGCATCAGAATTTGCCAGACCCACCAAGGAGCGGCCATTTACTTCGATCAGTCGATCATCTTCCTTCAAACGACCGTCCTACGAAAAAACCTGAATATTAAAGGTTCTCATACAGACAGCTTAACCTGCAACCGTTCTTGCAAGTCACGCGAATGATTGAGTGGTAGCCAAATTTATATGGATTTTTAAGTTCAGACTCTATCCCAGTCATTCAGAAAAAGAATGAAAGTCATGTAAGATGTAAAGAAATGATTTTAATACAAAAAGGCTTCTGATTATAAAAATCTTACTGTAGTTCCCAACTCACATTGATTCAAAGAAGAAACTTGTTGGAAAAGTCACCTAACTAAGGCAAATATGGCAAAACAACATCTTCATCATTATCACATCATCTCACCTTTGCTGCAGCTCCTCCTTCCATCACAGACTTTACAAACAGTCCAAGATCGACAGGAACATCGTCGTCATCAGCAACTGTCTTGCCCTTGACACTAATCCCTAACCCAGACTCCGTACCATTCTCCCTCAATACTATGATGAACAGAAACATATCCGTGTCACTGACACAAGGAACATTGTGATTCTCATCAGATTTCTGCAACATAGAGAAGAATTTTCTTATACACCAGAAAATAATAGCGCAAAACAACTGACTTATAACCTATATATATATTCCTCTAATTCCACCCTTCATGTGCAAATAAAGGCTACTTACTTACTTACTTAGTATGCGTAAATGTGCTGCAGTCTGGTCACTCAGTACATTTAGAACAGGTGACATCTAACAATGACTCCATCTAACAATTCCAATTAGAACAAAGCAAGAACCTCAGCGTGTTTTGAGGTCATTGGGAAGGTCAAACACAGTCATGGACAAGGGTGGAATTAGAGGAATATTGGAGGGTATGGATCAAGAGGGGAGGAAAAGGGATGGTAAGAATTATGGCCTGGGAAGACAGGATAATGGGAACAAAAAGAAAATGGAGATATGGAATTTCAGAAAGGACATTTTTTCTGACTGAAGTGCAGATGCTCTGTCAAAGGATAGGCTATTAGTTGTATAATAATGGTTAAGGATCAAAGATACTGTTGATCAAGAATTAACATAGAATCTTTATGGTGTCACTCACTGAAGACTAATAAAAACAAGCAGAGAACAGTTCAAGTAAGAAATTCTTGCAGGGTTAGTTACAGCCATATGCTAAAGCACTATACGTACGAAAGGCAATTCCGAGTCATTGACTTCCTGGCGACTCAAGATGAGATTGACGACACTTCCTATACGGATGTTGCGCAGGTAATTCACCACTTCATTCTGCGTCTTATTTGACATTTTAATTCCATTCACCTGGAAAGAAAATCATTTATGTTCAGATTTCCAAAGACGTGTAACATCAAACTGCTGAACAAGCTTGAATGCCAATGTGCAAGAAAGTTTAATTTTGGAAAACCTTAGCCCTAATTAATATCATAAAATTCTGTTTGATTAATTGCTACAAATAATAAGAAAATATTAATAACAATAATAATCCAGAATAGTTGCTCAGTTTGCCTGGTCATATTTAATCAAACACATAAAACTGAACCTGTTAATTGTAAATCTTTTACAAGAATACTACATGTAGTAAAAGTGTTGAACCTCAAGAAGCATGTCTCCTGGCCGCAACCTTCCATCCATTATTGCAGCGCCCTGGGGAAGTATGTGCTTTATGTAAACAGGCCAATCTCCATCTTCTGTTGTGTTGTCTCGAGTTGTAATGCTGAAACCAAGACCTTGGTTCCCTACAATGCAAATGCAGTAGCTACTGAGAAAACAAACTTAAACTCACAAACAAAAATAACAACTAAATGAATAAGTAAACAAAAGCACCTTTTGTATTTCACCTGCTAGATAGTTGTGCCTCAATACCTTTGTGGGGTTTGTAAAATGCAGTTTAGAAGTGATCAAATACTTACATGTAGACATATAAAAGAAGTATAATCATAACACATTATAACAAGCAACTATTCCTGAGAATAATAATCAATTTAAATAACTAAATAATATAATATAATAAAAAGATAACAACTAAAAATTCTGAAAATGCAAATTACGGATCAACAGTAGTCAATACTATAAAAAAGCTGATACAAAAGCTAATTTCCTTCCTTTCATCTTCTGGCATTTGTATGGTTATTAATAGCTTTAATTTGGAAGGCAATCAAATGATACCCAGATAATGAGAGAAACAGTAGGTCCCTACATACAAATAGACAATGTAATAATACCTTTGACAAGCTGCACGTGTACTTTCTTTCTCACAGCTTTTGTTGTGTGAAGTGGAGTAAACGTGTCCTTACGAGTGGAAGAATACAGATCCTGTGATGGACCACCTTTACCAACGAGACTCGGTGTCATGTGTTGCTTCACTGCTGAAGACTGTGAGCGTTTCACTTCACTGGATGGTGCTAGGTTTGTACAGGAAAAGTGTGTCGGCTTTGAGGCTGTGAGCACCTTTAAATCTGATTGTGTCATTTGCCTCTGACAAGCAGATGGTGTCTGTTTTGTGATTGTAGATGGTGCTTGTTTAGTGACGGTAGATGGTGCTTGTTTTGTGATTGTAGATGGTGCTTGTTTAGTGATGGTAGATGGTGCTTGTTTCGTGATGGTAGATGGTGCTTGTTTCGTGACAGTTGATGGCGCTCTTTTAGCTGGGGTAGCAGGTGATTCTTTCAAAAACAGATGATTTTCCTGAGACTTCACAGGGGTTGGTTCATCTTCTCCCAGTTCCTTGCTCGGCGTAGATGTATTTGGGACATCTGAGTCCAGAGGGAGTTCTGGAAGGGGTTTCCGACACGCATTGGGCTTGAAGATTAGCGAATGACTTGGAAGAGGTGGTGCATCATCACTAAAGGCAATTCGTAAATTCATCACAGGTGCTTGCAAAGCTTCCTTGAAGATTTCTTGTGCCCTTTTCACAAAAACAGAACTGAGCAATGTTAATCCATTTTAAATACACCCAAGTGCTGTTTCCTTACTTCAAATATTTAATTTTTCAGTCCTCAATTGCTAAAAGTCAAAAGTAATACTTTGTTGGCATTCAAGCCTTTTTCTTTCACAGTTTACTGCACTCCCCCAAACTGATGCAATTATACAAGCGATATCTTTTCCAATATTGGACTGCAGTGGAACTAGGTACAAGAACATATTCTTTGTTACATACAGCATAAATTGACAAAGTAGACAATGCACAGGATGATACGATCTGTTCGTTGAAAACATTTGATTGGATAGGATAAGAGGACTTAATTCCTAAAAGTCACAAAGTTAACCATTAAAGAACACAGCACTTGTTGTGGGCTGCACATAATTTACATTAAAAAATTTAATTCCAGTGATACCTTTCATGAGCTCTTAAAAGATGACATGCTCTTAATACACTTATTTAAATTATGGAAATCAGTAGCAAGCTCCAACGATTTGCCAAACAGATTGTGTTTGTTAGAAAAGCAGACTTTCAAGAAAAACTCCACACATAAGAAATTAGGCAAAGTAGTGTTAAGTTCAACACAGTGACAAGTCAAATATATCAGAGACTCATCACAACAAATTGGATCAATTGCAGTTGAGAACATGGAAGCTAATATCAATTCACCTATTAAAATTGACTTATTATAACACGACCTCATTATAAGGCAGTTTCTGATGTGATTCTTGACATAAGATAAGGTAGTTCTGGTGTAGACAGTGTTCTTTGGCTTGAAATTGAGACCTTAACAAACTCACAATCACAGCTTTAATTGATACTCACTCGCTAAAGTCTCTGTCAATAAGGCTGACACCATTCACCTCTACAATGCAGTCATTAACCCGAAGTCGGCCATCGCTAAAGACACGGCCATTTGGGTCAATGCCTTGGATCAGCAAACCCATGCTCCTACGAACAGATAACACCTTTGTTTAAGTCATTTTTAATTACAAAAAAAATATTATTTTCTTGGGTTGTTATCATTCTTGTTCCATTTGTGTCATATTCCAGCTGGACTTGTATGCTGTTGATCATTTGTCAGTTGAAACGGATTTGACGTTACATAAGTGACTTTACTAAGGTGAGTCACATTCCATTCTGGTTAAATCCCAGAAGCATTCCTGTATACCATGTCATAGGTTGTTTGGAAAATCAATGAAATTAATGAAACCTAAATGTATTAATATAGTAGTACATATTTGCTTGGTATAATGTGATCTTAAAAATTCAACGTCTTTACACCTTCCTATAGTTAATATATAACTGCAAAACAAGAGTAAAACTGCAGTTGGTCCTCAGTCCTCAGCAGCCAAAAGCGATGACCATCAGAGTGCTTTCATCATGCTTCCATAATAAAACAAATACACTCCTAACACATAACAATTTGTGGTCCGGCGGTGCTTTGAAGGCTTGGCCCCTCCATACCTGCAGGAGCTCTGCTGTCCCACCTCATGCTCGCAGTGCCATTGCTCTCTTCGCTCAGCTGCGCAAGCTGAACTTATTGTTCCCCACGCACGAACAGCCATATGGCAGCGTCATGCCTTCTCTGTGGCTGCCCCCGTGACCTGGAATGGGCTCCCTACCAAGCTCCGTCAAATACCGATTGGTCATTTGACCCTGTTTCTTACTGTCCTCAAAACTGTGCTCCTGAGTAGGCAATCTTGAAGGGGTGCTATATAAAACTACTGTAATAATAATAATAATAATAATAATAATAATAATAATAATAATAATAATAATAATAATAATAATAATAATAATAACAAAATCACTGCTGTTTCAGAAGCAGGGTCATTTACCATCTGAATAACATGCCTTGCTCATTGTGACAACGTCACCACAAGAGTGTCCACTTTGGATCAGATCAAATTGGGCATCTACATGCCCCAAGCATACCTTTCATTCTCATCAATGCCAGGAACAACATGAATTCCAAGTGCACTTCCATCGTTTTCCAGCACAACCTTTCCCCAGGATCTACAAATGAATCGATCACCAGAAATAAAATATGAAATCACAAGAAAATCAACCAAGTTTGATTGCAGCAATATATGCTGATAAGTACTAAAATATTAGAATCGCTTCATCTTATTTTTCATCCTAATGTGCTTTTATATTTTATTTGGTCGACTGCACATGTTCTTGTAATTACAGACAAGTCAGAAATAAAATTATAAAAGTTCTTTAAGGCTCCATGCTTTAAGGTTAAATAAGTCTATAAAGCACCAGTTCATAATATGCAATTCAGAAAGACTTACTCGCTGATCACAGAAGGAAAGAATTTTGATCCAACAACAGTGCCCAATGTGCGTTCGTCTCCAATTTCTGCCCAATCAGAACTGCCAACAGGATCTTTCCTTTTGTCTTCCTGTTAAACAAGAATTGAGAATCAGTCATTGCTACAATGGGCCAGTTGGTCGGGCAACCATCCAGCCATCTATTCTACCTATCTCTTGGATATAGGTCCCTGAAGCAATCTGCTCCACCAAGTCTACAAGAAAACTATATAATCTCATGCCAACTCACCTTATTAGACAATTTTAATTTTATTAACCATATTATTTTTATTAATTAGTAACTTCTATCACTCCAGTGTCTAATGCAAAAAAAACTAACTGTATTTTCTGTTACGCGCTTTCGTGCAAGATGTCATTTTGTTTAGGAGTGCTATAAGATTATTATTATTATTATTATTATTATAAAAACCAAGCCATAATAAGACCAAAACTAAGCCATAATATAATCAGATCAATAAAACAATAAAAAGGTATAATGACCAGGCCATCTATGAAATTAAGTATCTCAAGGCTTAGATAAGTGAATCAACACATAACAACGTTCGCTACTTCTACCTCCTGTTTGTCCAAAAGTTTATCTTGGGCATCAAGCCAGGCCTGCATTGTGGAGCTTCCACACAGCGACTTCCGAGAACATGACCGACTGAATGTTCTAAAGGCTCCATCTTGTGATCCATAACCTTTAGGAATTAAGTCCTCTGATCCTATCCGATCAAATGTTTTCAACGAACAGATCGTATCATCCTGTGCATTGTCTACTTTGTCAATTTGAGTTGGAACAGATTCTGACTTCAACAATACTGGTTCTGTGTTCAGAGTTGGACCTAAAACAGAAGTTAAGCACTATTAAGAAATTAAAATTCTCTCAAACTTCTAAAATTTCTAATTTTCAGTCTAATTTTTTGCTCCCTAAATGTATTAGACTGAAAGTACATGAAGTCCAGATACTTTGAGTCACATAGGGACTTTTCATTGGGAATTTCCAGAGGGAAAAGATATTTTGCATATAGATATTTCTGTATGCAGACACTTAATTTCCAGACACTATTTGTTTGCTTACTTATAATTCTTCATTACCTACACAAACGTATAAGTAAGTGTAGCAAACAGTACCCATGCTGCATTAGACATTGTGTTTGGTGAATAAAAATTCTTCAGTTTTCTGTAACTGCCTGGAAAATGCCTTCCACTCGTTGGATTGTCCATATGTACGTGAATATGCAGAGTATGTGTCTCATGTATAAAGTTACATGTAGACCAGGCTTTTTGGAGGAGCTCAGAGGTGCTTCATAAATACTTATTACATTTGTTACATTGTTACATCACATTACCTGTATACATGTCTGTAAACTAACTCATAAGAACTTCTCAAAGGTGCTAGGACATGTCCCTCTGACAGATCAAAAATGGTCAATCTTAGCATAAGCTTAAATGAGGCATGATGCCCAAATGGTTGCCTGTAATGTGGAGAGTACGGGTTCGAGTCTCCACTCAGGCGGTTAATTAAGGACCTTGAGCAAGTCCTTCACTCACAATTGCTCAGTGTCATCGATGTTTGGTCATACGGTCATGTGCACTTCTCAACTTTGGAAGAGGGCAATATCAAAATACAGTTGTATTGTATTATTGTATTGCATAAATGTTTGGGTTTTGTTTAAAAAACAAACTATATGTAAGACCTACATAAGTTGAAGGAAACATCTGTTTACTAAGGCCAAAAAAAAATAATGGTGTGTTTCCGGTAACGCGACCGAGTCACTTTTTTGGCGCGACTCGGATAATTTTGGAAAAAATTTTTTTTTTTAAAAACTCATTTCGTGTCAGAGTTGCAGCTTTTCGACAACTGAAACCTCACTTTCTGTACGGTACCAGAGGTGCAGAATTGCGACATTACAGACCGTGGGAAACCAGCGGTCTTTCAATGTAAATAAGAGGACGGGAAGGACTTGGGTCTAAGGATAATTAGAGCAAAAATGGGCTGTAAGTTTCCCATGGTCAGCTTTTACAAATGTGGGAGGGTTGCGGAGATAATAGACCAGAAAGTCGGCGAATTTCCCACGGTTATGCGCCAGGGTTATTATTACCAACATCTACGATTAATTATCGTACGTATCATAGTATGAGTAAAGTTTCCTTTATAGCAACCAGCCTCAAGGTCAGCCTCAGCCTCCTAAGCAACCAGCCCTGTCTATGGGGAAACAGTTGGTCGCAGTGGCGACTGCTCTGTGCCGGCCCTCTATTCGGGGGGGGGGTCCGCTATTCTGGGAGACCACCGGAGTATACATACATACAATATACATACATACAACATACATACATGCATGTATGCATACATAATATTACATACATACATACATTAATACATACAACAGATACATGCATACATAAATGCATACATACATAAATGCATACATGCACATATACATTAATACACATATAAATGCACACATACATACATACATGCATACATACATACATGCATACATGAATGCATACATACACATATACATTAATTCACAAATGCTCGTATACATACATACTTTCATACATACATACATACATACATACATACAACATACACACATACATACAACATACACACATACATACAACATACATACAATATGCATACAACATACATACAATATACATACAACATACATACATAAATGCATACATACACATATACATTAATACACATATAAATGCACATATACAAACATACATGCATAAATACATGAATACATACATACTTATATACATACATACAACATACATCCATGCATACATCAGTGCATACATACATAAATGCATACATACACAATTACACATATACATTAATACACATATAAATACATACATACATACATACAGTGCTTTTTTTCTGGAAGAAAAGGTTCCGGAATGCAATAATCATGGGCGGACTAAAATCCCGAGAAAAACGGGATTGGGGGTTGGGAGGGGGTCTCAATAAACACTGAAAACAGTTCAAAACACAAATTAAATCAAAATAAATAAATTATTATTTTTATTATTAAAATAAATAAATTATTTTTTAGTACCTGAAAAAAGGTGCCGGAACACCGTTCCGGCTGAAAAAAGCACTGCATACATATATACATGCATATATACATATAACATACATACATACATACATACATACAACATACATACATACACATATACATTAATACACATATAAATGCACACATACAGTACATACATACATACATCATATGTATACATACATACGACATACACACGCAACATACGTTAGACTATCGTTGATGGCTGCCAGAAAACGATATCAATGAACTACACTTGTGAAAATATTAGCCTTCTAGTATATATAAAGAAAACATTTTCAAAATTTAATTTACTGACAAATAAGTTTAAAGAACATGGAACTGTTTTTAGCAAGGTGTTTATTTAGTGACATATTCTTGTTCTCAAAACGTAAGAAAAACAAAAAGGTGATACGGTCGCTATGAAATGGCATTGTATAAAAATATTTTACAAAAAAAAAATATTTTCCTACCTACCTACCCACTTTTTTAAAACTCCGTTACCGGAAACACACCATTATTTTTTTTTGGCCTAATACAAAACTGTGAGTCTGAAGTTTACTTAACACCACAGAGTAACTGCAAGTGGATATCTTGGATGGTTCAGTATTTGTATTACATCACAATACAATCAACCAAAGCTGTGCGATGCATCTGTAACTTATCCTCTGAAAGTCACAGATAGATGTTTAAGTAGAGGACTGAGGATTATAGTTGTGTGACGAGCAATGCAAGTGATGCCTTGCCTTACCTTATCCTATAGAACACATATAGATACCTAGAGTCTCTGTCGTCCTGCTGCAGAGGGCATTTTGAACATAGAACAGATCTGGACTTGAAGTACCTGCTGAACTCACACTCTTCCCATCCGCACCTGGATGTCGAGAATGTGGGCTATCCTGTTCCTCAAATGTCGCAATTATCTGAAAGACCAAACACAGATTATCCGTCACCTGTAGATGAAACTCCATTACTTGTGGTCTGCATGCAGTTCAGGGTCTGCCACTATCGACTTTTCTATCCAAGTGTTAGCTGAACATTGTTTGCCTACTAATTAACTCTTTTAATGAACTTTACCATCATTTGGGTTAGCATAGGGAGCTTCTCTGATTAGTTTTTCATTGTTATCAAGAGCCATTTCACTTCCTTCATCTGTTTTAGATTTATGCATGCAGATGAATCTATGGTTTAGTGCAATCTGTAGATTGGAAGGGAAGAAATGCTGGCACAGACCAAACCTTCACTGGGATTTCCAAAGTCACAATAGTTCTTTTCCAGGATCTTTTCCTTAATTCTGCCAACTACAAATCTCACTATTGCTACAGGGTGGATGACTTTTTACCAAGGAGAGTGTACACAGTATTCAGGGCTACCCAAGAACAACAGGTTCTCAGCATATACAACTGGTAGGCATATGCTTTCCATATAGCTGGCTAAAATTCATGTAGGGACATAATTTGATTCCTAATTTGCAACTAACTAAGTCTTTTCCATTTTATTTTGTAGTTTTATTTTAATTTGTTAACTGATGTTTGTAATGGACCTGGGATAAGTACATAATATACAGTTGTCTCTTAGCATTACTTTACAGTACAGTAACAGATGTAACGTAAATTAAGTAATGCTAGAAGACAACTACTAGTGTCGGTAAGACCACTTGACCAGAAGTCCTTGATACCACACACAAGATATTTGTGTATGATGCACAAGCACTTCAGTCAAGCTGACACTCAGGCATGGAGATCAAACTGACACCCATGCATGGAGAAAAGAGACAATTAAACAGACCTAGTCTGACCTACCCGGTACTACTGACCCAAGCATCAGCCAACAGAATGATAATAATTATAGAGCCAACGGAAATGGCAGAGTGACAGAAGGCATGCATTTGAATGAGACACATGTTGCTAAATTATTGCCACCGTTAACTTGTACCTCTTCTGCATTCCAAAGCTGCCATTAAAATGTGCATGTGCCACCTGCAATTAAGTCTCGGCCAAATACCTTGTCAATGGCAACTCTGACCACAAGTTAAAAATCTAATGAAACTATCAATTTGATCAATGAATATTTGAAAATATCATTTTGATCAATCATTATATCCATTTCATTTGACATTTAACAGCACATAATTAGTGAACGAGTGACTGAAGAGGCACGATAGAATTAGCGAGGGTGAATAAATGTATAAGAATTATTCCATTAGTGTGTGAGTGACACGGAGTAAGGTAGATGATGCTCAGGCCATCAGCTAGGTAAAGTGAATAGCAACGACTAAATGTGTGAAAGCAAGTGAATTAGCATGTGAGTGAATTAGAGTGTGAGTGGTTGTGTGTGACTGAGTAAGCAAGGAAAAGTCAGTTTTCAGAGTTTTATGTAAAAAATCTAAGATTAGCTCATCATCATCATTCAGGACTTTCTACGGCACCACTCAACCTGTGCTCAGCGGCGCCTCACAAGGAGCATTAGCAGAAGGCTAAGCTAAACAAATGTGTGTTAAGACTAAATGAAGAAACCTAACCTGTTCCCGGTCATCAACCACATCTATAAGTCGGTCGTCTTGGTCAAGTATTCCACCACCAAAGGATCGAAGGTTATGAATTATTACTCGATAATCAGTACCCTAGAAAACATTATTTACAGCATCTAAATATAAAAAATCAGCACTTCAATCACTCTCAAATGCTCACCCAGATTTCTTAATGACAAAAACACGAATCAACAAATAAACAAATACCCACATTCACAAGCATGTGACACAATCACACATGAAACTGTGAATTAGTACCCCGGGTCAGTAAAAAGTATCTGAAATGCATTTTGTGAATAGTTGGGGCTAGTCCATAAAATGTCACCAGAGTTCCACTCAGCAGGAATTGTAATTTTTTCTTATTTATTTCAAAATTTTGAATAGCACAACTTTACCACAGTTAACAAACTTAACAAGGCAAAAACACTTGAACGCCCCCCCCCCACCAGAAACATGAGCACTAAATGTGGTAGGGTTTTAGCCAACCACATTATTTAATAAAATTTCATAAAATCCACGTATCAGTCTGGTATTTGACTTGACTCATTCAAGAGCTATGCATGTTGGCAAACACATTCACCTCTACAGCATCTGGGGAGGGAACAGGACGGGTGGACGTACAATTGTACCCTTTATCCAGGACAAGTTTACTCCAGTAGATATCAATCACTGGTAGATATATACGATTTGTATTTGACATTTGTACAGGAATACCTGATAACACAGAACTGTCACAATCTATTAACAATTTCACCAAGTCCAACTGGGTTCAGGTATCCTCATCTAAACTGGTGAAAGGCATTTAGACTTCTCTAGTTGCTAACTTGCCTTTTATTCATGTCAGTTTGCAGTGCATGACACAATAACAACAAGTCTCTAGAAGCTGACATGAAGAACAGTCCCACAAGACAGCCTGAAATGCAGCCACGGATGAAGTGTTAGTGACTTCATTTTCTTACCCTCAGCCATAGGCATAGGGGAAATTTCAGTGGTGGGGGAGCAAGATTTTACTTCCAACCAAAACAAAATAAATCCCGAATAATTGGCGTCTTGCATTTATAGTCACTCATGCCTACTTACCCAAAAAACAGAAACACCCAAAATTTTGGCTAGGGGTTGCAAATCTCAAAACAAATTTCTGCTCTGGTGTGGATTTGAACCCGACCTCTCGGCTGACAGTCCAGCAGATAATGACTTTCGTCTTTATTTGATGTTCCGTCAGTTGAATCTTTGTGCATCAATGCACAGGTGCTGTACTAGGTGTACTTTTACTCACTGTAGGAATTGTAGAAAAAGATGGGGGGGGGAGGTTGAATATTTTATCCATGTTTTACAAACTGATGTCAATGAAATTTGAAAGCAGCTGATTTCAACACTACCAGTTTTGCAAGTCAGACTCGAATAAAAATCAATTCCTTTGTTGAGAAAATTCAAAAATGCATACATGATACACCCTGGAAATGTCTTCTCTTTGTCAGAGACCCAGAGTCAATTAATGCTAAATAACACTAGCACAACTGAGGGGTTGGAAACGACCCTCCTGAGGTGTGCAGTGAAGACTTAACTGGGGTCCTAAGAAAGACTAGGGGGTTGAACCCCCAAACAATTCCCACCCTGCTGTTACTACTATCTATTATTGTTTTACCGACTCTTTGGAACCCAAGCCAGTAAAATGAGCATACTAGAAGAAAACACACGACTTACCTTTCCGATCGCCTTACGATATCTGGATACGGCCAATTCCGTTAAATCCTTGACCAATAGCTCTCCGTTTCCGCATGGAACCACAATACGAATCGTATCGAAGCAGACGGTCAGCTTGAAGTTGCCACCACAAGACGCCATTTTCGGACACAATTTATAAAAGTTTCAGAGAAAGGTGAATCTGCACACTTCTGTTGGTTGGCAACTAAAATACTTCATCCGAAAAAATTAACGCATACAACAATCTTCGTCTAAGCAAGCGTATACCTGCTGCTGAGCATAGAAACGGTTTCTTCGATTCATAAACTCCAATTCTAGACTGTCTTAAATTGACTATCGGACCTGCTTTCCGACATGAATTTCCCTTCTGTGTGCGTAGGCTTAGGCCTATATGTGAAGCTTTTTTTCTCTCCGTGTCAGTTCTAGGATTATCTTACGTATTAGGTCTGCCGACGTAAATACTAAAATTAATTAGTCAACTACTTAGCACGTCTCCATATCCCGCACGTGGCGATCCGCTATCTCGTTCCGAAGTTTTGAAAATCGCGGCGTCGAAGGTTTCTTATTGACGCGTCCAATTCAACCGTCGAATTCCATCACACGCGTTATCTGCAGCTCTCTTTATCCTTCGGATTTTCAAATTTTATCTCGACCGTCGGTAGCAGATGTTCCTTTTACAATTTTGAATCTGCAAACACCTGTCGGTCGGCGCGCGCCATTGTCGACGCCGCTCCGCACGACTGGTCAACCGTGTCGAGGCTTGTAGTGTCGCGAGCGTCTGCGGCGGATTTCAATAGTCCGACCGTTGTAGGGCACGAGCCGTCGCACTTCGTTCGCGCGCACCGCCCCACGCCCAGGGCTATTCGACCTCTGTCCCCCTCGCACCCGTTTCGAGATGCTCGAACACCCCCACTCTAAGCACTCGATCGTCTATAGCAAATAACACACTTGAACAGAGAAACAGTTGCACCAAGTCGCGTACGGTGAATAGCACCAAGTTCAGCGTGGAACAGAGGGCGCTTCAGTGACAGGAAACCCTAGGACTCTAACCGGTGCAATTTATGGGTTGCTACACATGAACACGCGCGACTGCAAAGCCCCTTGGCTAAAGACGGCTTATCCATCAAGTGATACTTCCTACATGCATTTCCATCCATCCGCATCTAATCGCCAGATCCCCAGGACTCGGGAGTTAGTCAAGCCAACTGCTATGCCACATTTGAAATTTCACATCTGGAGATGATCTGGTATGCGTATATGTTCATGTATGCGTGCATGTATGTCTGTGTATGTATATATGCATTGGTAGGCCTATATGTTATGTGCAGTCTTGTTGTCGACCTTAAACCTCAAGACCAAGACCAAGATCAAGACCTTGAACCTCAAGACCAAGACCAAGACCTTGAACCTCAAGACCAAGACCAAGACCAAGACCAAGACCAAGACCTTGAACCTCAAGACCAAGACCAAGACCAAGACTTTGAGCCTCAAGACCAAGACCAAGACTTTGAAACTCAAGACCAAAACCGAGAACAATACCCAAAAAGCACAACCATAGGCCTATCCAGATTTCTACTCCTTACTAAAAAAAATGTCAAGTCAGACTACTCGCTATTTTAATTAAAACACGAATCTTTTATTTTATTCAAACAAAACAATTCCAAATGCAGACTGCAGAGAATTCCGAATTCGTATTTACAGAAGTCCTTCGGGCGAAATCTTATTCCATAGGCCTATGCCTGTTGCATTTTATAAAAACCAATTCGCTCAGAATATTCTGACCAAGACGTGACCTGTGGGTCCTCATAAAAATTCTGCATGTCAAAAATACGTTCTACAGCGCTGAATTCACTGGCACATAGAGCAGCTTTTCGAGTACCGGATGTAAATGTAATTGTGAGTCTGTTTTGAAATCATTCCATGGTCACTAACCGGAAGTCAAAATAAATGTCAAAAGCAACAGTAAAGGCTCACTCACACCGTGTAACACTAAAGCAATTGTATTAGTAATTATTGGATAAATTATTAAAATCCTTGCGTTTTGTTAAATGACTTTATATTGTCAAAAGTCTTGGTCCTGGTCTTGCAAAACCAAGACCAAGACTTATAACCTTAAGACCAACACCAAGACCAAGACCTTGAACCTCAAGACCAAGACCAAGACCAAGACCAAGACCTTGAACCTCAAGACCAGGACCAAGACCAAGACTTTTAAAAACGAACTCGAGTGCACTCGAGACCATGACCTTGGTCTCGAGGACAACAAGACTGTTACGATCTCTCGGTGGCAGAGTTGCGAACATGGTAGAGAGTTCCTTATATAAGTGACCATCGATTGGTGTTTTTGCGTAATGATAACGGCGCTACAGAAGTCATTAGATTAGAATATAATGAAGTAAGTAAGCAAACCAACTGCTAACCGTACTTTGGTGTACCTGAAAGTTTAATCGAAAGTTTTAATAAGTGTGTGTATATATAATATTAATAGATAGGAGGTTTGGGGGCTTTTGTGAAAATTGTCATTTGAACATATTTGTAAAAAATATTATATTCGAGACCACAAATTTCGTTGATATATTGATTAAGTTGATTTTTAGGGGCGCGATATTTAGGACTATTGGAGGGTTGATTTTTTCACGCTTGGCACAGAGCGCAATATAGCTCGATACGTTCATCAAAATCAAAATTTAAGAAAGAATTACATAATTATAACATGCAGACGATGAAATTTCTTCTTTGAAATCTTTCAAAATATATGCAGTCCCGCCTACCGAATCCCCAGCTCGACAGCATTATAACGTCACAAAGACGTTATCAACTTCTCTTGCATAAATACCTCTTAAAACCATACCTATTGGCGATGAGCCGCGTGGCTGGTTGCCACCGTGTCACTCACCAGATGTGTACGGACCGAGTTCGATACCCGCCTGCGCAGTGACATGAATTTTTTTTTCAATTTTTAGTTTTCTACTACCTACTGTTAAATTCCTTTTAAAAAACAACTCGAATCGTTTACTGGTACAAGTTGGAAACGTATAAAGAAAGCTTTAGCTCTTGAAATGCCTATAGGCTTAGGCTACGCGTCATTGATCGCTCCCAAGTCTCCCTTCTTGCACTCTTCGATGTCAGCGCTGCTTTTGACTCGGTCGACCATGCCATCCTCCACTTCAATCGCTTGTTTATATCCTTCAGTCTACCTGAAAAGCCCCTTTGACAGAGTGGCTGGTTTTCCACCTTTGTGACCGCTCCTCTTTGGCTGTCTACTGTTCTACCACGTTCCTCTGGAAACTGGACCCCAGTCCGTTTTGGCCTTCCTCAGGGTTTCGTTTTGGGACCTCTGCTCTATATTATCTTCACCTTTGAGTCTTTGACCTCAGTCGTCTTCTTGCCACCTGCTCTTTGTCCAGCCAGTTATTATGCTGACGACATACAGGCTTACACCCACTGCTTTCCTTCTGATGCCACTGCTGGAGTCCGCCTCATGTGCCATTTCACCGACTCGTTGACTGCCTGTATGTCTTCCAACCGCCTTCGCTTGAAGCCCTCTAAGACTCAATAGGCCTCAATGTGGCTGGGCACCCCTAGGCGGCTTCCTAAGGTTGATCATTCTAGTCTTACCTCTGAGTTCCCCCATAGGCCTATAATTTGTCTTTTCAACCTCCGTCAGAGATCTTGGCGTCATCTTGGATTCAGAACTCACCATCTCTTTAAATTAACAATAACAGATAATGATAAAAAACATTTTAAATACAAAACATTACTAAAGATACTGTATGGTCTGGTAAGGGCCTACATATTAATGAGAAGGTCCATGGGGGTGACACCATGACTTACTGCACTGGGTAACACCCATCCTAGTGACGCCACTGTTTGTAGCAAATTCCATTTCGCCTGAGGCCTAAATGCGTAAATGCATTCATTTGAAAATAATTTGAATTTTTCACTTTAAATTGGGAGTCTGTAGACGAGGGTATACACGCGGGTATACAGCGTGTACTCACCTCTAGATATATATTAATCACCTCACAAAATATTTTTTTAGTATTGGCCCACTCACCTCTGGAGAGCGCTAGCGTGTACGTACGTGTGCACCTGCGGAAAGTACTTTGACACAGGCTACTATAACTTAATCAAAATTTCAGCTTGAAATTTAATTATTAGGCCTACTGTTTGCATAACCTGGATGCAAAAAACATTAATTTTTCAATAAATTTTTCAATAAATGCATCAGAAATTAGATAATTCCGTCACTTCAATAGATTAAACGCTCACCAAATCGTTTCCATATTTCAAAAATATTTTCTTGCCTGGGAGGAGGAGACACATCTCCCTCAGTGTTTCGGAAAACTATAACCTGTAGCGTGCACTCACCTCTGATTTTATCACTACAACCCTGCTCGTTGCAACAGATATAGGCTATAACAAATAGGCCTATCTGTTTTATTGTAGCCATATGCATGTTCGTTTCTTTCACTTCGGCCTTGAATCGACAACGGACGAATCCAAGGTCCTGGCCACGGGACTTGCCATTTACTTTCTAGTATGCAACGATGCCACATGCAAAAAGTAGCAATAGAATTGTTCTGGCGAGTTTGGATTCAGCCTGCTTCAGGTAGGCCTACAAAAAGGGCAGCTGTAGTTTCTATCATGATCGTAAACTCCAAATTTCTAAAGCGCCACTCGAAAGCTAAGCGCAGGGACCAGCGCTTGTTCACGAGCGCTGAGACCCCTATAGATTTTTAAACCTATCTTTAGGACCTACTTATATTTTGGAACTAGGTGTGCCATGGCTCTCTGGGCAAGTTTTCATCAGTTAACTGGTCAACTCATAGCAAAAACAAGAGGAAAAGACACAATTAAGGATGGCTACATTCGAAGGTTATAGGATTTTGATCTTTTTTGGAAAGGGGTAGAGAAAGCTTGGTTGGTCAGGAAAAGCGTACGAATGGTATACGGCGTTTGAAGCCTTTGAACTCAGCTCAACTTCCATGGTCACACCATAATAATAATAATCTAATAATCTTTTCTTTATTTAAGCGCCTGCTAACCGCACTGCGCTGTACAGCGAACATACATATAGTAGAAATGGCAGCGACGCAGAGGGCCTTGCTTACATGTATACAGTAGAAGGCTAGAAGCCAGGGACGTATCTAGCGTTGGGCTTGGGGGGGGGCTTAAGCCCCCCCAAACGAAGTTGAAGCCCCCCCCAAACAAGTCAAGCCGTTGTATGCTTACGGCTAATATTCGTATGAACACTGTATAAATGTTGCCATGTTCAAGGCTTAAGCCCCCCAAACGAAAAAGGCTAGTTACGTGCCTGCTAGAAGCACATCATAACAGTTTTACAGGAGTCGAATATACTTGATTTTATACAGCAGCCACCCGGGCGACAATCACGGCCTACTATTCATTTAACCACCTCCGCCACCTAGCGAGTGGAAGGCTGAATAAACCTAACGGGGTCTACGGGAATCGATCTTGGTACCTACTGCACTTCACGCCAGTGTGTTATCCATTACTCTACGGGCCCCTCTGTTAAAGGTCGCTCGATCCTCTCTTCGAAGCATGTTGTTCCTGGTACGCGTCTTGTCTTTGGTCGGCGTTCATTCACAGTTTCCGGTCCCCAGAGGCGTCTATCCCCCCTAGTCATTGGAGCAACTTCCTCTGTCCCCTTTTCTTCCCACTTCCCCATTCCACCCCCACCCCCCGTTAATGGTGTCACATGCATTGACAGATCCCCCTATTTCTTGGATGGAGCATTTGCTCCAAGGTTTCTCTGGTGTAGACGCCCCTACCGGTCCCCTAGTCATTGGAGCAACTTCCTCTGTTCTCTTTTCTTCCCACTTCCCCATTCCACCCCCACCCCCCGTTAATGGTGTCACATGCATTGACAGATCCCCCTATTTCTTGGATGGAGCATTTGCTCCAAGGTTTCTCTGGTGTAGACGCCCGTATACCGGTCCCTCCATCAGGAACTCTCTATATACCTCCTCATGTTTGCAACTCTCCCACCGAGAGACCGTCTTTCGCTTCAACCTGAAAGCCTGCCTCTTCCCAGGGACGTAGCTTAATTTGGTCTAAAAGTGGGGGTACCAATTTATTCTCCACTTTAGCTTTTCGCATGGAGGCCATTTTGGACAGGCCTAAGTGCAGAGGGAGCAGAAGAGTTGGTAGCCTACATCCTGTGCCATAGTGCATTTTTAAAGTCGAGGTACACTAACAACCGACATTATGCCTAAAGCTAGAGCTAAACTTAGTAAACATTTTATCTGGGAAGCCTAACCTTTGTTGCTACCTACCGTTAGACAGGTAGGTAGTAACAGGTAGCAAGGTGAAGACAGTCGAGCCTTTTGTTGACTATTGCTGACTTGCAGACAACTGAGGTGTCGTCCTTGCAGGATGTCTGCAAAATAGGCCTAACCCCTACTTTGGAGAAACTCCACTGTTCATTGCGCTAGCCTATTTAAGATCCCATATTTCCTTCTGCATAATTTTAAAAATAATCCTTCAAATTGATTGCTATTTAAGTGACCATCGATTGGTGTTTCTTGCGTAATGATAACGGTGCTATAGAAGTAATTAGATTAGTGTATAATGAAGTAAGTAAGCAAACCAACTGCTAACCGTACTTTGGTGCACATGAAAGTTTTATCGAAAGTTTTAATAAGTGTGTATATATAATATTAATAGATATGGGGTTTGGGGGCTTTTGTGAAAATTGTCATTTGAACATAATTATTTGTAAAAAACATTATATTCGAGACCACAAATTTGGTTGATATATTGATTACGTTGATTTTTAGGGGCGCTGAATTTAGGACTTTTAGAGGGTTGATTTTTTCACGCTTGGCATAGAGCGCAATATAGCTCGATACGTTCATCAAAATCAAAATTTAAGAAAGAATTACATAATTATAACATGCAGACGATGAAATTTCTTCTTTGAAATCTTTCAAACTATGCAGTCTCGCCTACTGAATGCCCTGCTCGACAGCATTGTAACGTCACAAAGACGTTATCAACTTCTCTTGCATAAATACCTCTTAAAACCATACCTATTGGCGATGAGCCGCGTGGCTGGTTGCCACCGTGTCACTCACCAGATGTGTACGGACCGAGTTCGATACCCGCCTGCGCAGTGACATGAATTTTTTTTTCAATTTTTAGTTTTCTACTACCTACTGTTAAATTCCTTTTAAAAAACAACTCGAATCGTTTACTGGTACAAGTTGGAAACGTATAAAGAAAGCTTTAGCTCTTGAAATGCCTATAGGCTTAGGCTACGCGTCATTGATCGCTCCCAAGTCTCCCTTCTTGCACTCTTCGATGTCAGCGCTGCTTTTGACTCGGTCGACCATGCCATCCTCCACTTCAATCGCTTGTTTATATCCTTCAGTCTACCTGAAAAGCCCCTTTGACAGAGTGGCTGGTTTTCTACCTTTGTGACCGCTCCTCTTTGGCTGTCTACTGTTCTACCACGTTCCTCTGGAAACTGGACCCCAGTCCGTTTTGGCCTTCCTCAGGGTTTCGTTTTGGGACCTCTGCTCTATATTATCTTCACCTTTGAGTCTTTGACCTCAGTCGTCTTCTTGCCACCTGCTCTTTGTCCAGCCAGTTATTATGCTGACGACATACAGGCTTACACCCACTGCTTTCCTTCTGATGCCACTGCTGGAGTCCGCCTCATGTGCCATTTCACCGACTCGTTGACTGCCTGTATGTCTTCCAACCGCCTTCGCTTGAAGCCCTCTAAGACTCAATAGGCCTCAATGTGGCTGGGCACCCCTAGGCGGCTTCCTAAGGTTGATCATTCTAGTCTTACCTCTGAGTTCCCCCATAGGCCTATAATTTGTCTTTTCAACCTCCGTCAGAGATCTTGGCGTCATCTTGGATTCAGAACTCACCATCTCTTTAAATTAACAATAACAGATAATGATAAAAAACATTTTAAATACAAAACATTACTAAAGATACTGTATGGTCTGGTAAGGGCCTACATATTAATGAGAAGGTCCATGGGGGTGACACCATGACTTACTGCACTGGGTAACACCCATCCTAGTGACGCCACTGTTTGTAGCAAATTCCATTTCGCCTGAGGCCTAAATGCGTAAATGCATTCATTTGAAAATAATTTGAATTTTTCACTTTAAATTGGGAGTCTGTAGACGAGGGTATACACGCGGGTATACAGCGTGTACTCACCTCTAGATATATATTAATCACCTCACAAAATATTTTTTTAGTATTGGCCCACTCACCTCTGGAGAGCGCTAGCGTGTACGTACGTGTGCACCTGCGGAAAGTACTTTGACACAGGCTACTATAACTTAATCAAAATTTCAGCTTGAAATTTAATTATTAGGCCTACTGTTTGCATAACCTGGATGCAAAAAACATTAATTTTTCAATAAATTTTTCAATAAATGCATCAGAAATTAGATAATTCCGTCACTTCAATAGATTAAACGCTCACCAAATCGTTTCCATATTTCAAAAATATTTTCTTGCCTGGGAGGAGGAGACACATCTCCCTCAGTGTTTCGGAAAACTATAACCTGTAGCGTGCACTCACCTCTGATTTTATCACTACAACCCTGCTCGTTGCAACAGATATAGGCTATAACAAATAGGCCTATCTGTTTTATTGTAGCCATATGCATGTTCGTTTCTTTCACTTCGGCCTTGAATCGACAACGGACGAATCCAAGGTCCTGGCCACGGGACTTGCCATTTACTTTCTAGTATGCAACGATGCCACATGCAAAAAGTAGCAATAGAATTGTTCTGGCGAGTTTGGATTCAGCCTGCTTCAGGTAGGCCTACAAAAAGGGCAGCTGTAGTTTCTATCATGATCGTAAACTCCAAATTTCTAAAGCGCCACTCGAAAGCTAAGCGCAGGGACCAGCGCTTGTTCACGAGCGCTGAGACCCCTATAGATTTTTAAACCTATCTTTAGGACCTACTTATATTTTGGAACTAGGTGTGCCATGGCTCTCTGGGCAAGTTTTCATCAGTTAACTGGTCAACTCATAGCAAAAACAAGAGGAAAAGACACAATTAAGGATGGCTACATTCGAAGGTTATAGGATTTTGATCTTTTTTGGAAAGGGGTAGAGAAAGCTTGGTTGGTCAGGAAAAGCGTACGAATGGTATACGGCGTTTGAAGCCTTTGAACTCAGCTCAACTTCCATGCATGGTCACACCATAATAATAATAATCTAATAATCTTTTCTTTATTTAAGCGCCTGCTAACCGCACTGCGCTGTACAGCGAACATACATATAGTAGAAATGGCAGCGACGCAGAGGGCCTTGCTTACATGTATACAGTAGAAGGCTAGAAGCCAGGGACGTATCTAGCGTTGGGCTTGGGGGGGGGCTTAAGCCCCCCCAAACGAAGTTGAAGCCCCCCCCAAACAAGTCAAGCCGTTGTATGCTTACGGCTAATATTCGTATGAACACTGTATAAATGTTGCCATGTTCAAGGCTTAAGCCCCCCAAACGAAAAAGGCTAGTTACGTGCCTGCTAGAAGCACATCATAACAGTTTTACAGGAGTCGAATATACTTGATTTTATACAGCAGCCACCCGGGCGACAATCACGGCCTACTATTCATTTAACCACCTCCGCCACCTAGCGAGTGGAAGGCTGAATAAACCTAACGGGGTCTACGGGAATCGATCTTGGTACCTACTGCACTTCACGCCAGTGTGTTATCCATTACTCTACGGGCCCCTCTGTTAAAGGTCGCTCGATCCTCTCTTCGAAGCATGTTGTTCCTGGTACGCGTCTTGTCTTTGGTCGGCGTTCATTCACAGTTTCCGGTCCCCAGAGGCGTCTATCCCCCCTAGTCATTGGAGCAACTTCCTCTGTCCCCTTTTCTTCCCACTTCCCCATTCCACCCCCACCCCCCGTTAATGGTGTCACATGCATTGACAGATCCCCCTATTTCTTGGATGGAGCATTTGCTCCAAGGTTTCTCTGGTGTAGACGCCCCTACCGGTCCCCTAGTCATTGGAGCAACTTCCTCTGTTCTCTTTTCTTCCCACTTCCCCATTCCACCCCCACCCCCCGTTAATGGTGTCACATGCATTGACAGATCCCCCTATTTCTTGGATGGAGCATTTGCTCCAAGGTTTCTCTGGTGTAGACGCCCGTATACCGGTCCCTCCATCAGGAACTCTCTATATACCTCCTCATGTTTGCAACTCTCCCACCGAGAGACCGTCTTTCGCTTCAACCTGAAAGCCTGCCTCTTCCCAGGGACGTAGCTTAATTTGGTCTAAAAGTGGGGGTACCAATTTATTCTCCACTTTAGCTTTTCGCATGGAGGCCATTTTGGACAGGCCTAAGTGCAGAGGGAGCAGAAGAGTTGGTAGCCTACATCCTGTGCCATAGTGCATTTTTAAAGTCGAGGTACACTAACAACCGACATTATGCCTAAAGCTAGAGCTAAACTTAGTAAACATTTTATCTGGGAAGCCTAACCTTTGTTGCTACCTACCGTTAGACAGGTAGGTAGTAACAGGTAGCAAGGTGAAGACAGTCGAGCCTTTTGTTGACTATTGCTGACTTGCAGACAACTGAGGTGTCGTCCTTGCAGGATGTCTGCAAAATAGGCCTAACCCCTACTTTGGAGAAACTCCACTGTTCATTGCGCTAGCCTATTTAAGATCCCATATTTCCTTCTGCATAATTTTAAAAATAATCCTTCAAATTGATTGCTATTTAAGTGACCATCGATTGGTGTTTCTTGCGTAATGATAACGGTGCTATAGAAGTAATTAGATTAGTGTATAATGAAGTAAGTAAGCAAACCAACTGCTAACCGTACTTTGGTGCACATGAAAGTTTTATCGAAAGTTTTAATAAGTGTGTATATATAATATTAATAGATATGGGGTTTGGGGGCTTTTGTGAAAATTGTCATTTGAACATAATTATTTGTAAAAAACATTATATTCGAGACCACAAATTTGGTTGATATATTGATTACGTTGATTTTTAGGGGCGCTGAATTTAGGACTTTTAGAGGGTTGATTTTTTCACGCTTGGCATAGAGCGCAATATAGCTCGATACGTTCATCAAAATCAAAATTTAAGAAAGAATTACATAATTATAACATGCAGACGATGAAATTTCTTCTTTGAAATCTTTCAAACTATGCAGTCTCGCCTACTGAATGCCCTGCTCGACAGCATTGTAACGTCACAAAGACGTTATCAACTTCTCTTGCATAAATACCTCTTAAAACCATACCTATTGGCGATGAGCCGCGTGGCTGGTTGCCACCGTGTCACTCACCAGATGTGTACGGACCGAGTTCGATACCCGCCTGCGCAGTGACATGAATTTTTTTTTCAATTTTTAGTTTTCTACTACCTACTGTTAAATTCCTTTTAAAAAACAACTCGAATCGTTTACTGGTACAAGTTGGAAACGTATAAAGAAAGCTTTAGCTCTTGAAATGCCTATAGGCTTAGGCTACGCGTCATTGATCGCTCCCAAGTCTCCCTTCTTGCACTCTTCGATGTCAGCGCTGCTTTTGACTCGGTCGACCATGCCATCCTCCACTTCAATCGCTTGTTTATATCCTTCAGTCTACCTGAAAAGCCCCTTTGACAGAGTGGCTGGTTTTCTACCTTTGTGACCGCTCCTCTTTGGCTGTCTACTGTTCTACCACGTTCCTCTGGAAACTGGATCCCAGTCCGTTTTGGCCTTCCTCAGGGTTTCGTTTTGGGACCTCTGCTCTATATTATCTTCACCTTTGAGTCTTTGACCTCAGTCGTCTTCTTGCCACCTGCTCTTTGTCCAGCCAGTTATATGCTGACGACATACAGGCTTACACCCACTGCTTTCCTTCTGATGCCACTGCTGGAGTCCGCCTCATGTGCCATTTCACCGACTCGTTGACTGCCTGTATGTCTTCCAACCGCCTTCGCTTGAAGCCCTCTAAGACTCAATAGGCCTCAATGTGGCTGGGCACCCCTAGGCGGCTTCCTAAGGTTGATCATTCTAGTCTTACCTCTGAGTTCCCCCATAGGCCTATAATTTGTCTTTTCAACCTCCGTCAGAGATCTTGGGGTCATCTTGGATTCAGAACTCACCATCTCTTTAAATAAACAATAGCAGATAATGTTTTAGTACAAAAACATTACTAAAGATACTGTATGGTCTGGTAAGGGACTATAATCTATTATACTAATGTTAAAGGTCGCTCGATCCTCTCTTCGAAGCAAATATGTTGTTCCTGGTACGCGTCTTGTCTTTGGTCGGCGTTCATTCACAGTTTCCGGTCCCCAGAAGCGTCTATCCCCCACCCAGTCATTGGAGCAACTTCTAGCTCTGTCCTCTTTTCTTCCCACTTCCCCATTCCACCCCCCCCCGTTAGTGGTGTCACATGCATTGACAGATCCTCCCCCTTATTTCTTGGATGGAGCAATTTGCTCCAAGGTTTCTCTGGTGTAGACGCCCCTACCGGTCCCTCCATCTGGAACTCTCTACCTCCTCATGTTTGCAACTCTCCCACCGAGAGACCGTCTTTCGCTTCAACCTGAAAACCTGCCTCTTCCCAGGGACGTAACTTAATTTGGTGTAAAAGTGGGGTTACCAATTTATTCTCCACTTTAGCTTTTCGCATGGAGGCCATTTTGGAGACAGGCCTAAGTGCAGAGGGAGCAGAAGAGCTGGTAGCCTACATCCTGTGCCATAGTGCATTTTTAAAGTCGAGGTACACTAACAACCGACATTAGGCCTAAAGCTAAAGCTGAGCTTAGTAAACATTTTATCTGGGAAGCCTATAACCTTTGTTGCTACCTACCGTTAGACAGGTAGGTAGCAACAGGTAGCAAGGTGAAGACAGTCGAGCCTTTTGTTGACCATTGCTGACTTGCAGACAACTGAGGTGTCGTCCTTGCAGGATGTCTGCAAAATAACCCCTATACTTTGGAGAAACTCGTCTTGTCCGCATTTGACATTAGCTTCTTTATGAACGTGGTAGCCGAATGGATGGAACGCTTAGCCTGTAGGCCTAAGGTAGGCAGGACGAGTTTGAGCCTCTGCTCAGCTGGAAGGGCGTTTCAGAATGAGGGCAATATCAAATACAGTTGTATTATATCCATACAATTGTATTGTATCAAATACAGTCGTATTTTATGAAATACAGTTGTATTATACGGACGTCCCGCACTCCAGTGAAGTACTAAGGCCCAGACAATTAGACTACCCTATTGATCAGCGTCCAAACAAAGGGTGAGTCGCGAGAAGCAGCTTATTCACATACGCTCAGTCAAAAAATCGATATGCAGGCAGGATGACAATCGGTTCCAGGTCAAGATCCAGAGGGGTCAGGCAGGTAGACTGCAAAGGTGGATGGTGTTTAGATTCGGAGGGACGGGGGAAGAGGAATCGGGAAACGATTTATGAAAGAGCGGTGTTTTAGTTTTCAGTTAAAGACCTGTGGAGAGATGGAAGAAGTGAGGTTTTGGTGATCTCGTAGGGTGGTTCACATAGACCTAATTGTCGTAATTCTGGCTGGAGTTTATTCCAGAGAGGCGGAACAGCTATAGCTACAGAGCGATTTGCAAAGTTTACAAGTTAACATTACAAGCTACAGTAATATTATTTATTTCTAGCAATGTTGGATGGTGAAACGAGATCTTGGCGGAGGGTCTGGGGAAGACTGTTCCAGGTTGAAGGACTAACATAGGCAATTAAAGCTCCTGGATTGGGCCATGGAAGAGTGCATACGCGGAACAACCATAAGGCCACGGGCCAAGGATCGCAAGGAGGCCCTCTCAGGCGGGGAAGAAACCGGGTGCAGAAATTCATTAGGTAAGGCAGGTAAGGCCCAGTGAGGCAGTTGCGCACGAGGGTGATGGTTTTGAACTGAATTCTCTGTTGGGCAGGAAGCCAGTGGAGGGAGTCACGAATAAAGGCAGAGACTGTAGGCCTATATATAGGCCTAATAGCGCTTTTTAACAAGCGTCTATACTTATGAGGGCTTACTAGTATTTCTTAAATGTCCAAGAGAATCTTTGCTGGACGAAGACGCTCTCCTAACGTATAGTATAGTAATAGCGTGCCATCAACGATTTGAAAATAGTCCGCTTGCAACGCAAATCACGTGTACCCATAGGCGTAATTTTCTGGAGGTACGACGGGTAGGCCTACCCGTACCCATGGGCGGCGATCCCGGTGGGTCGCGGGGGACAAGACCCCCACCTTTAAGAGTGGGGGGACACGCCATACATCAGACCCCCTCAAATTTTGAAGACACCAAAAATGGTCAACAAATGCAATTGTTTGTGAGGGCGAAAATGAGTTTTTAGTGGTTTTACGACCAGATAAGTTGTTTTGAGGAGAAGTGTCCCCCAAATTTAAAGGAAAAAAATAATAAAATTGTGGAAGAGAATGAAAAAAGGCGAAAAATTTTTTGGGGAGGTCGTGAGTTATGTTGAAGGGATGATTTCTGAAGATGTAACGAAAGAAAGTAGGTGGAGGACTAAAAAAAAGTCATCAACTTTTTCGAAGATGAGATTGGATATTTTCAGTAGGAACATGAGATTCCGGCCGGAAAAGACGAAATTTTTTGGGGAGAAGCGCAGACCAGTGTGAGAAAAGGTAGTAAAAAAAGTCAATGACTAAAAAAAGGTCAACTTTTTTCGGAGATGAAAGCGAAATTTTTCGGAGATGAAGTGGCAGAAAAAAATTTCTTTGGGACAAGATTTTAAAAAGCGGTCGTCGACGAGATCGTGGCCGACTTTTCCCCCCCCACCTCTCAGACAAGATCGCCGCCACTGCCCGTACCCCACTTTTTTGCCTGGAAGGTATCGTACCCACTTTTCATACCCAGAACAAACAATGCCCATTATTATTTTTCAGAGGAAGACTATCTGAACCCTCAAGACTCGGGACAATTACATAAATGTGATCACCATCATCGTCGGAATCTACTTTATTATTATTATTATTTATTAAGGGCCATCCATTTAGTACTTATGCACAAAGGGGATTAACCCAAATGCATGCTGTGTATGGGGGTCTATTGATAATGTATGTACGCATAGAAAACGGGGGAGGGAGGGGTAAAACCTATAACTTGTCTATATATGCCTTCAAATTGATTGGCCTTAAAAATGAGACAGACTCAGTTCTTGCAGCTATCAGACAAGTACTAACCCGGATAAGTAGGACCGTGGGAGAGGCCAGGGTGAGAATTGCCGGGGGGGGTTCAACCCCCCTAGTCTTTCTTAGGACCCCATAGTAAAGTCTTCATTGCACATCCAAACTCCACATGAATCATGGTCTAACCCCCCCAGTCTTTTTTCTGCAATTCTCATACTGGGAGAGGCGTCACTTGTATGCCACCATACTTCTGACTGCTATTATTAAACTATCATGCAGCTCCGCAGTGAGTATGACATAGCCTGGCGGCATAGGCGTAATTTGAGGGGGGTACGAGGGGTACCCGTACCCCCACATTTTGGACTGAGGGTACCGTATCCCCCCACTGTTTTTAACAATGCCAATCAATATTGTGCCTTCCCAGAGATCGCAGTCTCAGTCTTGCTTCGTGTATGTAAGAAATTGGTACCCAGTACTACCCACCACTTTTTAGACCAAAGTTATGCCCCTGGTGGTCAAGGATGTCATTTGGCCCTTGGATTTTTGAAAAGAAGGATAAAGGATGAAACAAGAAAAAGAGGAAGAAAGGGGTAAAAAAGAAAAAAATGATACTCAAATCAGGGACGTCATTTGAAGGGTGTAGGCATGCACTGCAGGGACTAGCTTATGGGCATATACACAGTGCTGGATTTACCATGAGGCAACTGAAGCATCTCCCCCCCCCGAAAAAAGCTGAAATGACGTCCCACATGATGGTCATTCATATAGACAATGGTTTTATTGTCATACAGCCCAGTTTTAATCAGCAACACTACTACTGTCTACATACCTTAAGCCAGAATCACAAAACAACACCAGCAAGGAAAAAGTCTCATCCTAAAAAAGCAGCTATAGCGCTGTCAACGCTCCTTGGAACTGGAGCCTCGCATCAATATTACTCATGCACAAACCCCTCAAGCTCCTTGATTCCATGACTTGACACAACTTCATGGTACACCACGCTCAAACTTGAATGGAAGACAGTTGTACAATGAAAAGATAAAAACAGTTAAATACTTACTTACCCACTTAACTAACAACCAACTCTTACTTACAGGCTCACTCATCTAAATCACCAAGCCCAAATATTGCTTGATGTTAGAGATTCAAATACTGTCCTACATAGGACCTGACGAGGTTTTAGACTCCATATCTGTTTTCTTTGCGTAGCATAAGAGACGTCCAAATGAAATGAGTCCACAGACAACTGTCGTATTTTCCATGCAACAAAGGCCTTTAACACTTGCGGCCTCATAAGTAAAAAACTGTCAATCTGATAGAATGAAAACATACATTTTCCTGGTGCATCTTGCCTTGTGCATTGGAAACGGGGACCATAGAAGTTGCAAATTAATAATAATTCCATCATTAATTACACCAAACTAACAGAATACATGTATGTAATTTCTACAGAAACATAACATTACCTGACATCACTTCAGTTTTATCACCGTGAATGACACTGTGCTCATAAGCTAAACTGTACTAATAGTTGAGGTAGGTTGTGCTTTCTACTTCCAAAAGTGAGATTAGCTCTTCCTCATACCACTCCAATTTCAAACACCATTGTCACCTGTCTACCTGCCTGCCACTTGATCTTTGCTTGAACCTTACCAACTTAACTGCCCATCAATTTTTCTGACTGAGTGCAAGCCTGTGGATACGCTGCATCCTGCAGCTTAGCTGTCTTTAGGCCCTGTAAAGAATCTTGAGATTTTGATTATGATGGGTCAAAAGTGTTTACAAAATCTGAGTCATGTCCCGTGATGGTGTACCTCCATATTTATAGTTTTGAATGAATTGGAATAATTCGGGTGGGAGAAGCCCGGACAGCATGGGGTTTATATTCCCATGATATGACTGTAAAAAGATCTTTCCTATTGATGTAAGATTTAGTAAAAGTTCACTAGAACAAGGACACATACTAAGTTTTAAACAACCACATATCAACAGCCAGCATTTAAAAACAGCCGTAACTTCGGCATTTAACGCAAGTGTAGTGACAAATCAAGACCTAACAGGTTCCAACCAACGACTGATGCCCTCTGCATGTGATACAAGCTCAGGCACATTGGGACTCACTTAAGAAATGAGGCAAGTGATGCTAGAACGTGTGTCTTCTTAATACTAAAGGACACACTGTCTGCCTGTCAAACACACTGGTTGCCTTATTTAGACAAACATGTGCTTGCAGCATTCATCAAAGGGATGGTTTTTAAAGCATACACCAGCACTGACAGTTGGAGGAACAAGAAATACTTGTTTATTAAAGCATTCCAGATTTCACGTTGGCATTACTCCACACATAAATATGTACACCTACAGTCCTACAAGTATGACAGTTAATACACACGTGTTGCAGTCATTAAGAAGTGATTGAAATGGAGCATTGGTAATAGAAGAGGTAGCTGGTCAAAACACTTTGCTTACATCTTCTCAGCAATCTTTGTGACACTTTGCTTGCATCTTCTCAGCAATCATTTGAAGAGCATGACAACTGATGCGGGAAGTCTTATAAAAAGGCTCCTGAAAGTGTTTACACTAAATGAACAACTGCTGTTGTTCCTCATCTTTGATGTCACGCAGTCCAGGAACTTCAGAAAATCAGCAGATGACCTTTTCAACTGGTATATAACTTTTCAGAGTATCTGTGCCCAAATCCAGGACATCACAGTCATGATGAATGCTTCAAATGCATTATATTAAGCACCTTGACAGATAATGTACAAAAAGAAAATGATAACAACACATGCTCAACAGATGATGTCACAATCAGTTACTGCAAATTTGCATTTGCTTCGATGATTGTGAAGTGAATGATGCGAGAATGCCCTAGGAACTGGTCAACAGAATACAGGCAACTTTTACAGAAACATAGAAGTGGAAATCCTTGAGTATTTCATGAAAAAGCATGACCTGTTGTGCAAGTTTTAAGTTCCCAGTGTAAGCAGTTGATGTTATTACCAAACATTTATTTTATTTAATGCCAAGGAACATTACCATGTTAAAATCTACTCTACTTAAACTGTCAACAAAACTTTATATGCATTGCCAGTATTTTATTATTTCTTCAACCGGGCCCAAGTTGCTTCTTCAAAGTGCTAAATAAATGCATGATTAAGATCATTGAGTGAAAGCCAATCTTTTGCTAGATGACATTTCCCCATGCTATTTCCATGTGCTCTCAAATTTCCGCTACTTGATTTCAACTACAGTTACCCTGGACTTCAGTTGGCCCATAAGTTTTCCATAGCAACAACCTTAACCCGATGACTTGCGCAGTATTGAAGCCCCCAAATTAGACTGTTCCACTTGAGTGCATGCCACATGAACTGCAATTTCATGTCAAATACCCAAATTCTAACTGCACATCATATTATAACAACAGGAATGCAGAATAAATACAAGACAGTCTTTTTTTACCAAAGATTGCTCCTAAATTTTCATTTAGGATGTGTTCAAATCAACTTCACTCAAACTTAGAACAAGATGAATTACACGATAAAACATCTGTCACAAATAAAAAACTACCTGCCAACTGCAAACATACAAATCTTAAACTACCATCAAAACTGTAACAGTTCATCAATTGTCAAAACAAATGCCAATATCAAAGTTCCAACAAAACTAACAAAACATTTTCAAATTTTGCCATCTGTCAGTTTTTGTAAGCAGAGAAATAACTTAAATGCAACGTGATTAAACAACACGGGACAACAGGAATGGTGAGGTTTCATCGACAACACTTGCAGTCTGTGACCATTCTAAAATTGTTCCAAGGACGTTCTGTTGAGGCTGGTCATTTTAACCCAAGCTTACCAAGGTCTTATTCAATAACAAATGTTTTCTGTGGATACAGATTCTTGAAGACGAGTTCCTGATTTATCCTGATAAATTCTGAAACAAAATAAAATGTCTTTTAATTTCACGTTGTCAAATTTTGTATGAGGGAGCAAAATGATGTTTTTGCATAGCTATTCATGAACACAGAACATGCGTATTTTTACACTGAAAATCGTGCTGATTGTTGTAATAATCATAATGTCACGATTTTATTTTTGTAAAATATTTGCAAACTTCAGGGGGACAAATGCCACCCTTGCCCCCCTCCGGATGTCCATGGAGACGCTGCAGTGAAGCTGTGCTTCAAATAAGTGTAAAATTATTAAACCAATCATATAAACACAATCTCAGCTATACAACATAATCTGTGCTGTGGCTTTGTCTTCAAACTTTGCAGTTCAGTTCCTCAGTATTTCAACAGCACACCAGCAAATCTAATGTATCGGGCCATCTATGCGGAATAGCCTCTCTCAATTTGCGTAATGCGTATGCTTCTGGCCAGGGACGTTACACTTGCCTATACTTGAAAACCAGTGTCTTTCACCGCGACTGGCAGCGGAGAGACTCTAAGTAGACTTCTTAAAGAGGTGCTACATAAATGATCTGACTGGTCTGAGTTCATTAACTTGAAGAGGTGCTATATAAACGTTCTGAATGAATGAATGAATACCAGTATATGAAATCAGTTACCTGAATCATGACCTAGGTAATCATTTGCTACCACGACAGCCAGTTGTCGGAATTTTTCTGAGGCTAAACAGAATCAGAATAACAAGCACAATCAGTCAAATCATTAACACCAACTACACAAGTCCAGTTCACTGCAGCCCAGGCTGTAAGGACCATGCAATTAACATGCCTAAGAAAACCAAAATGTACAGACAAGACTTGATTAGAGGTCAGCAGCTAATCTATTATTACTCTCACAGAGCACGCAGGAAACACAAGATTCAATATGTTAAGCAATGAATAGTTCAGTCCGTACTGTGTTGCTGTGGACTTTTGGACATGTTGTATAAATCATCTGTGTAAAATAACTCATTTTGGTAACCTAACTTGAAACTATTCTTTTGTTGTGTGCTTTTAACGGTAACAATATCATATAAATTTATACATTTTAAAAGTTTTAATGAATTATATATAGGTTTCATTAATTACAAATTTTAATGTTATATGTTTGAAATTGGTCAACAGATAGGCTTATGACACAATACATACATACCTACAACCCTAAGAAAGCTCCATTGCTAATTCTAAGAAATTTCAATATATTCCAGTAAAAAGGACACCAGTTATGCACGGTTCCGATAGCACAACCCCCAACATCCACATGTTACTGAACTTTTACTGTAATAAGGTTGAGCATCGATAACGCAATTGTCAATGAATACAGTTAAGTTAGAAAAGGACAACCTAAAGGCTATATTAGTTACAATTACTTCCTGCAGTCACAGAAAACAGAACAATAACTATTTAGCTAATTGAAAAATGCCTACTATGCTGCCAAGCTGGAAACTGTCGTAAGTCTCCATGAGTTCCTCTGTCTTGTACTGGTTTAGTACGACAAAGTTTTTCAGCTGAGCACTGGCCTTTCGGGCACAGTTGAGGCAGTGAACGGTATGCTTCTTGTCTTGCTCCGTCACGAAAAGAACGTTAAACACCTCAACCTAAGCACAAACATATGTGGATTTATCATTAACTTTAATCTTATATAGGATAAGTAGCTGGAAGCACTTGACGGTTATTTGCAATTTAGGCAACTGATGCTATGTTTCAAAAGGTCCAATACACAATTCATTAAAGAAATGTTGTCATCTAGCAAGAGCCAGTTTACAACATCAGCTAAATGACAAGATCCACCCCACTGTCTGGGTCCATGTGTGCTGTGTTCATCCTACTGGTCTCCTCCAACCCCTTCGGGGACAGGAAACAAGGTTCAGAGTGCCCTAGTGTGGTCCTGCTAGCCACCGCACCATGCCAAGTACCCAGTAAATGTTTTAGGATATGAATTACAATACTACAGTTACAGTACTACAATAAATAAGTACTACAGACATCCAGAGTCTTCTAATTTCAGTCAACTCTGAGATTGGGTCTGCTCTGTTCAGCTGAAAATTAAACGAAGGCATATTGAGCATAAAACAAAAGGCATACTGAGCACTAAACCACACGCATACTGAGCACTAAACCACTGGCAAACTGAGCAATAAACAGTATTCAAAGGCAAACTGAGCAATCTGACTTGCTGACTTTTTTTAAGTGGTGTTATACAAAAGTAAAATCACAACCAGTGAGTGCTACAGTGATAAACTCCGGTGTATTACGAACCTCGCAATTGATGCAGTAGGGTGCAGCATCATTTTCTGTGCGGCTTTGATAGATGGCCTGCCTTCCAAGGCTCTCCAGGAGATCGTAGACAAGAAAACACTGGCGTAACGTTCGCATAAGCGTCCGCTTGATCTGTTCATACAGCTTAGGATCTGTGACCTTGATGTTGCGTGCCAAGTTCCACGACAAGTGAACAACAGGAACAATCGACTTGTAGCTCTCCACCTTGTTATATTCATATCGTTCCACAGTCAACTGGTATTGCTTCCAGGTGAGAGGACCAACATTCCAAGCAATATTGTTGCACCAGCCCTTAGGTACAGACAACAACAGTTTTCTATTATTAGCATTACTACTACTAGTACGATCAAAATAATATTATTTTTTGAAAATAATGAAGCCAGATATAATAATAATAACACGGACAATTTCTAGAGCGCCGTAACGCGACCATGCCACTACAAGGGCACTGTACAGACACCACCTACGGCCTAGTATGACAACCGGTCATATATACATAGATATATACTATACATAGTGCTTTGCTTTTCTAAGTTTCTCAAAAGTACTTTGAGCATAAACTATAACCAGGAAGTACTTTTTTCAAAATACTATGCGCAAAGAGTCAATCATTGATTCATCAATTTATACAATAACCTGAAGCTTTGCCAAGGTGCTTAAGAAGTTACAGAAATCCCACACAAAGCCACAAGACACATAAATGATCCTATTCTAAAAACCACAAGATACATAGAAAAATGGTCCTATTCTAAAAACCACAAGACACATAGAAAATGGTCCCATTCTAAAAATAGCATGGTCTTAATCTGAGCCTCTGAAGCACACAGCAGAAAGAGTGGAACTCACAATTGCCTGCACCCAGTGAACAGTACCAGGTCCCAGCCAGACAAGGTCACCTGGCTTCTGAATAAAACGGTAAACGGGAACGTCATTGTCATACAGATCATCCAGATTAGGCCACCAAGAACCCTTCAGGTAATTGATGTTGTTTCTACATAAAGAATAAAACCAGTAAGTACAATAAACACTCTAAAGTCATTCATAACATTGCTCATATATGCTCTCAAAATGGTTTGAAGATTAATCACTCTTTTAGCAAGCACAACGACCATAGTACAACCGTATAACATTCTATAATGGCTGCACGAGTCAAAATAATAATTCAACATTTGATAGTAAACACAGACAGTGAGAGAGGGCCAACTCATTTCTACCTATACGGTTTGGTGCTCCTTGAAAACTTACTGTGTCTGTTTTCCTATATACTATGCCAAGGGCTCCTCCCTGACACCATCTTTCTAACTAGCCCACTTTACTATGTTCCAATAAAAATAATAATATAAATAAAAACTGATAAGATATTAACAATAAGATACTGTAAGCATGCAGCTGCACCTCTGCTCTGTCACACAAGTTCTGGCTGTTCCAAAACATAATTCTGTTTTTCACAAATTTCTTTAAAGTCCTGCAGGATATCATTTCTAACTTGAGTAAAATGAATGAAATTTTATAAAACACAATAAAAAACACCACATAAAGGATGAGCAATACTTGAATTCTGTGCTCTAAGCAGGTATCTGCAAGGGCACCATACATATACTAAAACTGAATTCTGTACTGAAAGTACAGTCATTTAGTTGCTCTTTAAATGCTCCAATTTATCAGTCAGTGTATAAATGTAGTTCAAAAACATTCTACTGCAAACATATGGGCATTGTCAGTGTAGTCACTAAACTGAAACTCACTGCCTGCACAACTGATGTAGTGTTCCCCAGTAGGACTCTGGCACTGCAAACCATTCACAGTCTCCAGGTCCAATGTTGATGTTCACAGCGCAAAAGTCATTGTTTTCCTGGTGTCCTGTTGAAAGGATCAAGTCATGGTATTAATGAGGACTGTAGGATAAACCAGTGCTACCCAAACTGTGGCCCGCAGCACGATACCGGTCCATGATTGGTTACCGGACCACAGAATGATAACCAGAAATATTAAATTGTATACAGTGTAAAACATAAGAAGGGTGAACATAACACAGTGATCACACAAAATGAAATGCCACAGCAAAACAAAAGTACAGTTGTAATAAACAGTGACTCAGTGTTATTTTCGTTCCAGGGAATAGAATAGGAATAATAATTATTTAATATTAGTTCCACGGAACGAAAACTGGAACGAAAAATAATTGTGGAACGAGAATAGAATAGGAATAAAAATTTCAATATTTTTCGAGAACGAGAACGGAATAGAATAAAAATTAATTTTCAAGACGAGAACGGAATAGAATAAAAATTAATTTTTAAGCTGCCCAACCGATAATTCTAATGTTAACTAATAACTATACGGAATAACGACGGCTCTTGATTGACGTCACGGTGCTATGATGAAGCTTCTCCTATATTCTATAAATCATATATGCTCTTTGATTCAAACTTCTGGCAACAAGAGTGAGGTACTCAGACTCCCCATCAAACATGCTCCTGACAGCATTGCAGCAGAACTTTCTAAATACGTTCAGGAAATTGAAGAACATGTCGCTGTTCCTAGTCTCTTTGACTTCTGGCAGAGTAGACATTCAGTTTACCGACGGCTCGCTGTTATAATAATAATAATATTTATTCTTTAATTAAGCGCCTGCAAACGCACTGCGCTGTACATGCACATGTTATGCGATAAACCTTAACTACTAACAGAACAGACAGCCTGCAATACACGGCGCAAATTGCAGCCTACAAAGCATTCCGCCTATGGGACTCGATCTCTGTACCTCTCGCACTCTACGCCAGATGTTATCCAATGCGCTATCGGGCCCCCGATATAGCTGAAGATTTAGTTTCAGCTCCCGCATCAGAGGCGTTCGTCGAATCTTTTCTGTTGCAGCCTTGCAGGATGGATGTCTACAGGTCGCAGAGATGCGGGTGTTTTTAAAACTCAACAGTAAAATAATTGACTGGTAACTTTTTAGTGTGTCTGCCTATAAACTGTTTTATTATCAGTCGCATTCACATTGTCCGACAGACATTAACTGTTCATGTTAGAACTGTGATAACTGTAAGTGGATTTGGAAGTGGAACTACAAATAATTTTTTTTTAACTAGAACTGGAACTAAAATTATTTATAAAGAGGAAGTGGAACTAGAATAAGAATAAAAATTATTTCTTAAGAGGAACTAGAACTAGAACTAAAATTATAGCAGTGGAATAGAATAAGAACTGGAATAGAAATTAATGCTGGAACTAAAATAACACTGGTGACAATAATGAGAAATCTAAATTTTAATTTAACATATACATGTATGTAAGCTGATGTTTAAAGCACCAGTCCGTATTAAGGCTGGGAAAGCAATTACTGGTCTGCAGCATAACGTTTGAGAAGAGGTAAGACAGACAATCTGTTCCAATATTGAGAACTAATAGTTGAAACCAGAAAGATAATTCATAAAAAGAACGTATGGGCGCACATCCTGGAAAACAAAGTTCTGAGTCATAATCTTAAAACCAACACAAACACTAGAAAAAAAACGCCAGGGAAGTGTAGATTTTGGAACGCAGGGTGCATATTAAGTTTTTAGAAGCACACACGACTGAGCTATTAAACAGGGTTCAATAAGGTCACAAAGGGACAACAAACATTGTGCAGTACAAGAAATGGGTTGATCTGATGAAATTGGTAACCAGGACACATTAGCACCTTACGTGAGGTTCTTGTAAGGCGATACATAAATGGCATATACATACATAACGAAGACTGGATATAAAATAAATGGTCAATGTACAGTTGCTGGAGATACTGGACTACGGTGTAGGTAAATGATAGCATTTTAAGTGGGGAATTAAAAGACAAGTCAAGTCAAGACATAGGTGATAACATATGCAAGAAAATAACACAAATGGGAATTAAAGCCAGCCTAATATTTGACAATGACAAATGAAGAATGAGTAAAACAGAATGACAGGGAAGACAGCACGTGACAAAGTACCTGGTGTTCTTGACCCTGGCACTTTCATGTACAACTGAACAGTATTCATGCCAAGAATTATTTGATCGACATGGCTCAACATGTTGCTGGCAGAGATTACCTAAACACAAAGATTTCCCAGAAAACATAGCTTTGTACAGATGCAAAATCTTGTAAAACACAATGTTTGCAGTGTTATTCAGGTCTAAATTTAAGACTCATCTCCTTCAACTTACTGTTGCCAACACTCAGGATTTCAACCAGATGTCTCAAACAGATCTCCATATGAAATGAATAATAATTGATTCTTTGTGCATTCTGAGAATGACACAAAAGAAGTCATTAGATTAGACTGGACAAAGAAATGCACGGGAAACAAATGGTTCAGCAGGACAGTTGTCATCTTTGAACTTAGCATCACAATTCTGCACCTTGGGTTCAAACTTCAGTTAATCAGGTGAAACAAGACAACCAAAGGACACAGAGAAAGACAATGGCAAAACGTATGTAACAAATTTCTTATTTGTCAGAAGTCAGTATATTGGAAAGCAGTGAAACAGAACATTTCCTCAAATAACACTCTGCTTTAATAATCTGTATTTGTTCCTGTAATCCACCTCATATGCTCAAGTACAAGTCACCCCTACCCAGTCTTGTTGTCCTCGAGACCAAGGTCTTGGTCTCGAGTGCACTCGAGTTCGTTTTTAAAAGTCTTGGTCTTGGTCTTGAGACCAAAAGTCTTGGTCTTGAGGTTCAAGGTCTTGGTCTCGCAAGACCAAGACCGGCTGTCAATATGAACAGCCATTTAACAAAACATAAGGATTTAAAAAATTTATCCAATAATTACTAATACAATTGCTTTAGTATTTACACGGTGTGAATGAGGCTTTACTGTTGTTTTGGACAATCATTTTGACTTCCGGTTATTTAACATAGAGTGATTTCAAAATAGAATCACGATTTGTACATTTACATCCAGTGCTTGAAATGCTGCTCTGTGTGCCAGTGAATTCTGCACTGTAGAACGTATTTTTCACATGGCAGAATTTTTATGAGGCCCACAGGTCACGTCTTGGTTAAAAAATTCTGAGCGAATTGGTTTTTATAGGCCTAAAATGCAACAGGCATTTGCAATAACATTTCGCATGAAGGACTTTTGTAAATACGAATTCGAAATTCTCTGCAGTCTGCATTTGGAGTTGTTTTGTTTGAATAAAATAAAAGATTCATGTTTTAATTAAAATAGCGAGTAGTCCGACTTGACAATTATTTTTAGTAGGGAATAGAAGTCTGGATATGGTTGTGATTTTTTGGGTATTTTTCTCAGTATTGGTCATGAGTTTCAAAGTCTTGGTCTTGAGGTTCAAGGTCTTGGTCTTGAGGTTCAAGGTCTTGGTCTTGAGGTTCAAAGTCTTGGTCTTGAGGTTCAAGGTCTTGGTCTTGGTCTTGAGGTTTAAGGTCTTGACAACAAGACTGCCCCTACCTTTTGAACTGGAAGAGTGAGACAATGTACTGACATGTCACTATTGGAAAACGTGCTTCATCTAACAATTTCAGTACCATGAATGCTACTACAGCTATTTTAGAATTGCTTTCAAATCATGAAATGAAACACCTCTATACTGTTAAGTAATAAAAAATGAGTAATATTCTCCTGAATATGCATTTAATTCTATTAAATATATTGTTAATCTAATACAATTTCTGTTTTCAATAGTTTACCAACAAGTTTGTAATCAACATAGGAAACCTGGGCAGAAATGTTCAGGACAAGGAATGAGGAAAAGTTATCCAAATCATCCAGTGGTTTTGGCCACAGCCTTTGAGTAGCTATTGCATATTTTTTTTAAATTCTTAAAACTTGTGTTTGTTATTCTAATAAAATGTACCAACCCAACAAACACTTGATTTCAAGCATGACATGAAAAGAATTCCAATTTAGGTGCATAGTACAACAGAATAAATGCACTATAATATTTGAGAACTATGTAACACAGCTGCCATCAAAGAAACACGAATAAGAATGGAATCTGCCTATATATGCCTTCGGGGCATCCCATTAGAAATACACTTGTACATTTGTTTCCTGTGTTTGTCTTATGAATTTGATTCAATACTGTGTGTGTTCTAATAAAAGACAGTTGATTTGATATGCACAACATTTCATCATAAAATGTCTTGTTTTAGCAAAAGCCTTTTTTTATTCAACATTTATATATTTTTGCTACCAATAGCAACTTTTTAATCTACTTATATAAAGAATTATCAATTGTTGGGAAAATGTTTCTTACCAAGTATCAACAAGTTTAGTGCTTGTGAATAAGCTGGTACCCTGCACTTAGCTGTAGAATAGTGCTTTAGAAACTTGGAGTTCACAAATTATGCTCATCGAGCACATCACATCAGTTTGGATACAAGGCTTTGTCTAATTAAAACCTACACTTCAATTTAAAGTAAGAGTATTTATGGTAAGCAGAAAAACACTGGGTCTACTCTTGCGTGAACTAGCACAATGCTCCTAAGTACTACACTACATAGCACAAAATAGAATATTAAGAAATAAATAAATAACTGATTCTGAAAATTCAATATCATACTCGTGTAAAAGCAGGTAGTTTGGATAACTCTTGGAGCTGTGGCTTCCATTTCTTCTCATCAGAGAGGTCAACGTTTGTTCCGAATTTTATCATTGTCTGTTTCTTCCTTCTAATTAAATGCAACATGAAATCAAATTTTATCTACTATTCACTACATCCTTGATAAATACAAAAACAAAGAGATAAGGAAATGGATCATGCACACGCTGAGAGGGGACTCCCTGCTAAGAAATGTCATTGAGGGAAGAGGTTAGGACAAGGGGAAGACAAAGACAGATTCTGTAAGATTGGATGATGAAGGAGAGATACAGAAGACTTAAGACGAGGCTCAACATCGAGAGGAGTAGCGACGAAAACCAGAAGAAGAAGATTCACTACATATGCGAGTATGAAATGTACTACCCTGCATACCAATAATTATGAAACAAATACTCAGAAGTTCGGGTAGTCACTGTTCTTGCTGACCTGAAGAACATATTTACATGGTTTTACTTACAAATCAAGAAATAAGGAGGAAAACACAATTGCTATTGAGAGAAATCTTCAGTTTTTCATTATCCTCATGTTAGAAGATCCACAAGCTCAAGCACAAACTCTTCATTATAAACTATTTTCATGAAATAGAAACTGGGACTAACCCTCTTGTAGCAGATGAACTGGAGTCACTGTCTGAATCTTTTTCTCTCCAGATTCCCTTAGACTTCTCATTCTCCTCCTGTCATACACATACAAGCATTCAATAAGTGTAAAACCTATTTTAGTTTTCAATCAAGCTTGCTGAATATAGTGCCTTTCAGTGGTACTTAGAAGTCCTGTAGAAATGATTAGCTACATACATACAGCTAGAAAATTTAACCAATGTCTGCAGAACTGTCTTTGTTCACACATAACTTTCAAGCTACCCAGTTATACCATAGAGATGCAGTAATGCCACAGCACTGGAAAAGGTCTACCACATTTCTAGCAAAAGTATAACAATAACACAATAGTGCAACAAAGTCTCACCTTAAGCGACTCTTGAAATGAAGCTGCTTGGTACTGGGCATACCTAGCAACATTTGTGTATGATCGGCTACTCTCACAGCGCCACACTTTGTTGCCCATCTGGTCGATGTTTTCATCTGGCTTCTGCTGGCGCTGGGCTCGGATTTCCACCTGGTGGTCAGGATTCGCTTCCACAAGCGTCTTGGTGGAAAACAGGCCGAGATCTGAGTAAAAAGAAGGAACAACAGTTTGTCTCTCTACTCCAAGATTATAAATATTTCTTCAATTTGCCTTACTATTTTCACTTCACTACATTTCCTGCTATGCACCCAATCAACAGCTCTTCCCATTTTACAGTTTTACCAAATTATAAAAAGGTGCAATATTTGGCATCACTATCAACAGAAGCACATTACAAATCCTATTTACAGACTATCTAAATTCCATTCTTCCATCTAATTTTATGCAAAAACACCATCTGCTGGTTTGCTGCAAAGCCAACAGATGTGATCTGTCAGTATTTTAGTAGTAAAAAGTTATGCCAAGTTGAAAGCAAGATACTACGTAGCATTGCTCACCTAACTTCAGTGCACCAGCGAGTCCTCGTATGACACAGACAGGCTGTGACAGGCAATACTGTTGCAGCTCTATGGAAAATGCCTCCTTTCTATTTTCCAACTGGAAAATACCATCAAAACAAGATAATCTTAACTCTACAGTGCACATTTAAAAACAACACTAATTATAATGAAGATGCTAAGACAGATACATAACCTCAAATACGAAATGAACTATTTCGTAACTCAGTAGTAACAGACAAAGACAAAAGAAATTAAGTTACATAAACCAGATAACTGCACGTCCACCTAAACATGAAATCTGCAACATAGCTAGTGGACACTGCCAAAGTGAATATCAAATATAAAATATCATTTACTGGCAATATTCACTACTGAAGTACCTGTATATACTAATCTGGGCCACCCTGACATGAAAAGTGCAAAAAAATTGCACATCTGATGAACATCATTGCCAACACAGTATTCACTGGTATTTGAATAACACATGTCACTTATCTATCCATACACGCAACATTGTGAAACATTGCTTTTGAGGGGTTCCCAAAATGTGCTTTATAAAAGTCCAGATACATACATACATCAGTACAGTTGGTGTTTTAAGCAATGTTTGTTATTTTATAATTAAGTCTGAAATATGTATGTAAAACCTATTTTATATTTCATGACACAGCAACAGAAACTTAATAAGGACACAAAATTTCAATCTCCTATCCCACTTAGTTCCAAAGTTACAGTTATTCAAACATTGTAAGTTATTCAGTATCAATGGCAGACTGTTTGAGCAACATACATAAACAGTTGGAGTTGGTGGATGAAGTTGTTCTTTTGGCAGTGGAGGATGTGGTCGATCTGGTGGCGATGGAGGTGGACCACGATCAACCAGCTGGCCTACATTTATTGGACCTGTTCGACCTGTAACAAAACACAACAAACTCACTGCCAGAAGAATATCGCAGTGACAAACAGCAACAGATGCCAATCACAGCTTTTATACCAGCTTCTGAACCCAGCAGGGCCAGTAGCAAACAGACAGTCACATCACCTAGTTTCATTGTTGTTACATCACCATCATTATCATCATTACAATTGAGAATATACCGATCATTCTTATTATTACAGCATCATAATCAAATTTACCAAACACCATCTGATCAACCTCATCAGTGACAAGTCATGCATGTGATCTAATAATCTCCAAGCATAATTCAAAGGAAAACTAGTTTCAGTCTTTATTTCTTTACTGATTTATAGAACTGACTTCTTTACTTATTTACACAGGAAGTGTTTGAATTGGAAGATGTGCTGACAGTGTGATTGAAAGTTCACTATTTTGCCTCAGACTTTTGAAAAGGGTTACTGACACTTCTGTGATGATTAACAAGACAACAAATGTAGGCTGGTAGTAAAATGAAACAAGCCCATACTACTGACATATTCAGCAATGTATTCCATTTTAAAAACGATTCTTGCCAAAGCATGAAAATTTGCCATAACCAGACTTCTTCATATCTGTTGAGTCTTAAAAGACATGCAGCATTCAAGCCAGCCATTAGCATTACCAATATAATGATTTTATTGTATGAACAGAATAAATTTAGTGTGTGTATTTTGGGCTGCGTTAGGAGCACTCCTGAGTAGATACCTTGAAGGGGCACTACATAAATTCCTGCAGGGAATGAATGAATGAATGAAGATACAGTAGCTCAGTAATTTCAATTGATCAATCATTTGTTGCTCCAATCAAGTAAACTCACCCTGTCCTTTGCAAGACTCTGCAATCTGGACAGCTGTCAACCCAATTGACAGCTCTCCAGTTGCAGAAACTGATGCAGCTGCTTGACCTCCCAGCAGATCAGTTCCTCCGGTATTCGACGTGTCCAAAAGCATCGATCCAGTCCTGGCCACAGACTGCGTAAAACCTGAATCTTTTAGCTGTTGGTCACCTTGTGCCAGGTGCACAATCAGATCTTCAGTTGTGATGTGCTGAGGTGAAAAGAGATCGCTAAAGTCCTGATCGGTAATGTGCTGAATTTCACGGGCCACCGTGTTTATGAGGTCTGCTTGGAGCTCAGAATATGCACTAGTTGTTGCAAGCAATCCTCCTCCTCGCTCCCCAGAGCCAGAATACGACCCCGTGCCAGCACCAGCTGTAGTAGCTGAAGGTGCCGTTGGTACCAAGAATGAGCCTTGCCTTGCAGAATGACCTGAGAAAGCAGGTGCATTTACTGCCGATGTGTTAATGCCTTGTATCCCCTGAAACACAGTTGAGGTAATATTTTACATGCAGAAATCACCTTCACAAGAATGCAATCGTATATTAGTTCCAAATTCACAAAAGGGCAACCTTACTTTAATTATCCATCAAAGACGGATTGAACTTCACCAACATTATAATGGTCATGACCTTCATTGAGCTTACAGTCCACTCTGAGATTGGTAAAATTCCCAATTCATGCAGTTTTATACTTCTTTATATTAATATTACGCCGGAATCCCATTATAACGCTGTTAATTGTGCAGGCTTATAAAGAACCACCTTGTGGTCATTTATCTAGAGCTGAGCTAAATTTGAAATCCATGTCATAAACCCTGTTATACCAGAATTCATGCTATATATAAAGCATGTTCTGGTATGTTCCAGAATCTACAGAGAATAAATAAACACAAGTCTACATGCCTCTACTCCTTAGTAACCTCGACCAATAGTCACAAGTAATGCTTCAATCTACCAACTGGCAGGCATCAAATACCCTTCTGTGTACACTTAGCAGCTCGAGGGATAGCCAGACATGCATCATCCTCCATCAACAAGGCACTACTGGACGGTGGCATTATCGTGTGCTGTGTCGGGAATCCGTTGGTTGGGCTCCATGTGTGTCTCTTGGCCTGCCACTTTTCTAGTTTTGTGCATATTTTGCTTACTGATGAAAGGGAGGGAGGCTAGATAGGTAAAACTCATGGCCAGGAGAGCATTAGGTTCGTGGATCAATTCCCGTAACCCCCCTCTAGGGCGGCGCCTTGCATGGCTGCCAAACCGTGTGTTTAATTAAGATTTGATTGTACTTTTATGTTTCAATGTAATCTTACTGCATCTGTCAGTTTGAAATAATAAAGAATATTATTATTACTATTATTATTTCTGTTCTTAACAACAGTTAGCATTATATTGGCTACTGCAGAGAATTCCATGAATAGCTTTCCATTGAAGTGGCACTATATAAATTTGTAATTATAATTACAATTATGTGTGGTCCTGAGGTCGAAGGTCATTTCCACTAAGGCACAAGCTTGCCACAGTATTATAATAACAGGACACCATTTTCTCTCCTCTATCAGTACTTGTTTTGGTACTTATCTATCGACTCCAAAAGGATGGAGACTTAGTGGGCACCAAAGGTATAGGGCTCATCTCTAGCCAGGATCAAGAAGGGAGTAGAGATGAGAGTTTACAGCAGTGTGATCAGACACCTATGGTCACATCTGGATGTTTGGCTGCAAGTGTGTACCCAGGAACCCACTGATGGGCTTCAAGGCTACCTAGTTTGCCATGTGGTGATGGACTTCGGTGTTTGATTCTGACTTACCTGAGGGCCAGAAGCTGTTGTCATTAGATGCTGTTGCTGCTGCTGCTGCAGGACATACCTGTGCTGCAGTTGCTGAAGCATCTGCAACTGGGCTGGGTCTAGACTTGTCTGTAGAACACAAATACATGTTGAATAATATACCTGATTTCTGTCAATGCCAATAACTACAACAATTTCATTTTATGCTAATCTTATCAGATCAGATCAGTAAGATAAGATGATTTGACTTTGGAAACCAACTTACAAACGATTGTCCTTTGACACTTGCATGATAGAAGGTTAGTCACGACTGAGGCCAACTGCATTCAACTTGGCTGCAAGCATAGGCAATTTCAGAATTAAACCAAGGCTTTGGGATAAGAGGAATGTGCTTACCAAGCGGTTTGATAAGAGCAGATTGAAGTTGGCAGGGGAGGACTTGTGATGATACAATTGAGTCAGAAGAAAGTAACGAGCAAATGTCATTTTTAGATCTGTACATATAGTTGATGCCAAGCCTAGATGGTTATACAAGTGTACTGGCTTAATAATTATGTCAACAGATTGTTATATTATGTGATCATGCTAACATCAGTTCTTTTAAATATAAATTTGTTACCTGATTGCGCAGAAAATTCATTGTATGAAGCTCCTGTGGAGTGAGAAATGTAAAGCCTGATTCCATTTCATTCTGGTAAAAAATACAAATACCTGTACTAAATCAGTCAACCAATCATTAACCTATAATCACTAATGTCCTAATTCATGTATAGTTGTATACATGCATGAAACCGAACAAGTCTATTTTTTCCAACAACCTTTTAAAAGGCGCTCCTTGCTGGCCTAAATGATGTAGAATTGCGTGAAATTGTTGTCAGGAGTGTAACTATACTAACAAAATATTATATTTTGGATTTGTAGTTCCTTGTTTTAAATACACTGAGTGATCCTATGTTCCCCTACTCCAGCCAGGGTTCTTCCCCTACTGGGACACATAAGCTTGCAGGGCAGGGATGTGAACTCCCTCGGCTCGAATCTGGATTCATTAGCCATGAGTCCCCACTTGGCAGAGGCACCCATTCTTGCATTCGACCCACGAGGGATTTGAACCCGGTTACCAAGGTCAGGCAGAAATAGGAAGTCCTTCACATAATCAACAAACGAAAATCAGTTAGTCAAATTATTAAACTCATAAATAAACTGGCTACATAAATCAGCAGGTGAATCTCAATGAAATTAACAAATCTCTGTTACAATTTCATAGAACTACCGGCACTATCACTTACACTTGTGTTAACAGTTCAACGAAACAATTCCCACACTCACTTTCTTTACATGAAGCCATCTGAAAATTCTCACCTTTGTCTTGGATGGAAACAGTTTTCTGCGCTTTGCTTCAGGTCCTGCATCAGTGCTTGCTGAATATGGTTGTTGCATGACCATGCCAGGAGGGTTGGAGCCAGACGTTGGCCCAACAGGGTACATCTGTGGGGGTTGCCCTGGCTGACCATGTCGTTGGTGTGCACCTGGGGCACCGGCTCGCACCTGGCATAAAACACAGAAATAAACACTGCCTTAGCTCTATAAGAATCCCATCCAGTGCTTTATAGATTACAGAACACTTAACAATTTACGAGAAATTCAACATCACCAGGGACTGTAAATGCCCACACACTGATACTGACCATCGCTTATTCACAGAAGCAGTTTCCTCCATCTGGAATTCATCCTATGATATCCTAGTTTTACTATATCATCTAACTGTTGCTAAGCCAACTTACAATGAAATTACAGAAAAGAAACACACCTGCTGGTTGTTTGCTCCTTGTCGTGAAGTCAGTTCGGCTGGTATTGGAAGGCTCCAAGCCTCCTCTATGCTTGGCAGAGACTTGGCTCTACAAAGCAGAAACTTCTCATCATGACCATCTTCTTCATCATTATTACTGATACTACCGTCATCATCATCACAACAATATTCACCTTTGCCACTCAATCACCAACTTCATCTTCACCAGCAACAAACTTGCTCTGCAGCTGGATCTGCTTATGGGGAAAGCATTATTTCTGCTTGCTGTGGAAGGTAGTAGAGAACTTTTTCAGACTTTAGAACCAATGACTGAAGAAGACAAATACAGTTTAAGTCACAAATGGATTTGGGATTAGGTGGTAACAGTAAATACCTGTTCTGGATGACTTGGAGAGGGATGTTATTCAAGTGCTGCTGCAACAGCTTCATACGAGATGCAACATTTGGATTTGATGGAGCTGCAAATCAAACAGTACATCAGTGAAACTACCTGTAAAAACAATTCATATGAAATAAGTGATATATGTAGTTGATGTCATATAATGGCAAAAATTCACATAATGCCAAGCAAGAATTACATGAAAAAATTTAGAACTGTGCTGTTCAGAACTGTTAACTTTTGAACCGATATCAAAGTTTTTAAATGTAACTGGAAATATTCACTAATTTAAAACTCATCTTTCAAAAATCATACTGCAAACTAATTTAACTTTCCAGATGATGATCAACTGCTTGTGTAGACTGGTATGGTAATCGTATGGTAGTACATCGCAGAGTTTAAATCCCACCACATGAAATTAACACTTCCTATCTAACCCATACAATCTTGTAAGGATGGTTTCCCAGTAGACACCACACTCGTGCCTCAGAAAAACTACCTCAACTTGGGATAACCAGTATAGTTGATAAATCAAAAGAAGAAAAACGCAGTCCATTGAGCTATCCTAAAGAGCACACCATGTTGCAGAACTGTTACACTAACCACTAGACTACTGCACACAAAGACACAAAAAATGATGAAATGTTACACTTAGCCTAATCATAAAGCCACCTACCCTTTGATGTACTGACTGCATTGGTGTAACAGACAAGAGCATCCTTTGGTTGGCTGCACGACTCATACAGTATGCCAAGATCAGTCCAGGCTGCACTGTGTGACCGATCCAGCTGGACAGCACAGATGTACGCCTGCAATGCATCCATGTGCTGGTTCTGCTGCTGATACAAGACCCTACGACAGCCACATTAAAACTCACTCAAAAACCATGTGCAAACACTTTCTTATCAACACTACAAGTAAATTCTACAGCATAACCTTTACTGTTGACCTTCCAAAGGTATGGGCTGGCCAGCAGCCACAAAGTTTATGGTACTGGTTTTCTGACCAGGCAAGGTAAGATAAGGCATGGGAATGGGAGGTAAAGTAAAAACAATACCATGAGGTAAGGTAAGGTACTGGGCAATCACAAGACAAGGACAGAGAACACCCTGGAATAAATTCAAAACTCACTCTTCATAAGAGAATTGTTTTGCAGATCCTAGAACACGGAAACTACAGATCTGTCTTAGATTTAATAACTACCTTCATGTTTTTTCATGCAGCCGATTGTTTAACACTTTAATGACGAGAGTGTACTAAAAGCGACTGGGAAACCAACGCAGTTCATCATTAAAGTGTTATAGAATCTCAAATCAAGAGCTAAGTGCTTGGCTTCAAACTTAATAATTCAGTCTTTCCGTCTTACCCTTCGAGTGGACTAAACCTGGAATTTGGCATGTACATCAACTGCTTATTAGCAACCATCAACTGATGCCTTATGCATTATTAAAGAGGTGCTATAAAAGTTCTCAAATTATATATATTATAAATATTTAGGGTCTACTCAGATTTGCTTTTGAACTGTTCTTAATTATTGAGGCTTTAATAAGTTCATCAAAATCTCTCAGAACTAGACCATGCATAACTGTGTTTGACAGCTCCCTCCAATGGTAACTCCAGTAATCTGAGCATGGTCTGCTTACTGATAAACTTTTTGCTTTAAATGAACTTCAACACCACTTAAACTTGCATACCGGTATGCAATGCTTTGTGAACTACTTAAAGGCACTGCATTAAGTGTCTAGAAAACTCATTAATAGAACACAAAATTGCTAAAGCAAAGTGGTTACCCAATGGAACACCAGGTGTCAGCACTGGCCTCACTTTTATCAATTGAATGACGATAAGACACAAAAGCGTCATGGACCTTCCCAACGCTTGACAAACACCTTTACAAAAACATCAAAACATTAACCTAATTAAATACCATATACATATAACCAGTCACAATCTGATGAGTTTTGGTGTCTGTCTCGTGTATAAATTAGCATGATTTAAGTATATGATTAAGAATTATAATATCAAATATTAATAACAATAACATAAATAAAAATAACAATAATAATAATAATAATAACAATTTATTTATTTATTCCGGATATTTCAATAGCGCCTCTCGAAGTCAACTACTACTCAGAGGCGCTCCCGACTACAGCATTTGATACTGTGCCGGAATTTTCACGCCGAAGCGCCACGAGCAATTGCGAGTGAAGGACTTGCCCAAGGTCCGTACGCAGCGGCTAGAGTGGGATTCGAACCTGCAACCCTCTGGTCACAAGGCGCCGAACTTACCACTGAGCCACCACGCCCCAATACTAATAAGCTGGCTATCCTATCGTCAAGGAACCAGTTGGCCTCGTAAGAACTGATGGCAAGGAACCAGACAGGCACTAACACAATAGCGTTAGGGAGGAAGCCTCAATTGGGATGCTATGGTGACAGATACCTTGGCCGATTCCTACCTAACTAGCACTTCAATGACCGCAGGCGCTGCAGCTGAAATGGCAATGTTAATAAGCTCTTGTACATCTTTTCCCATCTGCCTGTGCATGCTGATATCTAATGGCTTCTAAAATATGCTATATAAATGTCCAAGTACAAAATATTACACACAACATTACACATATCACACGCATCCTCACTGAGACTGAGCCCAAACCCCAATCATAGATATAATGCAATTAAATGCATTGTAACAAATAGACAAGCTTTTTAGCAGCAGATATTACATGAAACTGAGACAACCTCCAACATAAGATCAGTAACAACATTCAAGCGAGCATAAGATGCTTATTACAAGGGACTATATTAAGTACCTGAATAAATAACTAACTAGCCAACATACCTGCCAAGAAAGTACCAGCTCTGACCACTTGTGGGTTCCACAGCGATTGATCGATTGAGATAGTTGACTGCCATTGACTCTCTGGTTGCTCCATCTCCCAGAGACTCAACGCTGTGATACATCCAACCTACAAAAGACAGGACAACAGTATCACTACTTTGCCAACCTATCCTGACACATGATAGCAGAGAACTTCCAATCTCACTTCAGTAAGCATAAGTGACCACGATCATGCAAACTCATTCCCACTCCGACAAAACCAAAAACAGTTTAAATTCTTTTGTTACTGAATGGAAAATCTTTCATTGTAACACAACAAAAATTCATTACCACTTGTTGTCATCAATGTCAAAAACACAGTGCTGAGGCAACAGCCCTCAGTTCAACAGAAGCAAAACATATGAAGCATAGCATAACATGCACACTCTGTAGCTGATGGTTCAGTCTGAATTTCTAGTAATCACTTTTATACATGTGTATAAATACATTTCATGGTGTTGTTCTTGCATTAAACACTGCAACAAGGCTTTCAAGTAAGTATATTCTTTATTTATACAGCCACATTCACAAGGCCCATAGCTCGCCTATTTGCACGTTTCGAATCCCTAAATCGGTGAGACGCATAGGCTGAACTATACACCTGTTTATATGAATGAGCACTCACATGACTCGTCAATCAGTTATAATTATTTACAAGATCATGATCACAGTCAACAAACATGCGTGCGTCAGTTTATGCATAACATATTTCTTTTGACGATGTTGCCGTGTTGTTGATGTAATGAAATAAAGCCTAAATTTCTCTCGACATAAATAGAATAGAATAGAATAGAATATTCTTTATTGGAACCAATAATATTGCAAACCGCATTTTGGTGTACAGCAACGTAAACATGTTTATACAGATAATATACTAATGATATGTTAATATTAGCTACTAATATTTGTCTCAATTAACCCCAAAAAATCTGTGAAAATCTATGAAAATCTATGAAAAATAACTGGCAAGGAATTCTGTAAGGCTTGGTTCTATAGCCTAGAGGCTTGTCTAAGCACTGCTTTTGTTTACAGAAAATCTAACTAAGTAAGCAACTGATCTTTATTAGCGCGAGACAAAAGCCCCATACTTTTTTTCGAACAATTCAAACAATGGTGAAAAAGTACGACAATGTCAGTAGGAACAAACTGATGCAATATCATAAACAGTTTTAAAAGTCTTAATATACAGTTACTTCTATAGGTCTGAGCTAACAGCATAAAACTTAACATCGGCTTACAACTGGAATTAAAATATTTTTTAGCTACACTGCAGTTCTCCATACCACATGTTAGCTAATGTTCTCTGTACCACATGTTAGCTAATGTTCTCTGTACCACATGTTAGCTAATGTTCTCTGTACCACATGTTAGCACATGCCTCAACACAGTGTGCAAAGTTAATAGCTTTGGGAGGACATGACACCACTTCACATTATGCAGAATTATGTGTAAACCAGTAGCACAAAGCAAGTCCACAACGCATACAGACAATATTAAAAAGATAAGTTAAGGTCAGATAACGAACTACCTGCTCACTTATAACATGACTCTATCGACATTACTCCTCACAGGCCTGATCCTAGGGTTAAAGGATTTTTCAACTTCTCCAACAGCATGTCTAAAAACCAGTTAACCATTTCCATTTATGGTTTCATGGCTTGACATAAAGACATCAGTTTCAAACAGTGCACTAGGATTCAAACTCTGGGCATAGAGGCAAAAGGCAAATGCATTTTGCAGTCTACCACAACACCACTCAAACAATGCACATTACAATATTTCCCATCCAGTATTACACGTTACACAAAAACTTTTATTCCAGCCTCAGTGAGTTTTCTACCATCCACATTATGACAAAATCTTTATTGTAACTAACTCAACTTAGAACAGTTATGACTAATCCAAATGCTTTGTTGAGTTTTGTTGACTAACCAAGTTGTCGAAGGACATTGGCTTTTAAAACAATCGGAATATCTGGACATTCGATCAGCTGCTCATATGCCTCTTTGGCTGCTCTGTACTTGCTCTGCAGTAATTAAAATGAAACCAATAACTCTCAACTATAGCCCACAAGTTATAAAATACACCACAAACCCGTTATAACATGCTTCAATATAACACGCATTCCAATAAAACACGGTCAAGGACATAGATCAGAAACTAATTTACCTAAAGCAAATAAACTCATTATTACACAACCTTGCCATAAGACGGTTCTGAAAATAGCTTATATATCTCGTGCACATAGCTAGAGCAAGTATACTACAACAGTAAGTGTCCATATATTTATACTTCTTTGGACAGAAGAATCCTTATGGAAATATATGGTAAAACACCAATGCTAAACACTTCATGGTGCACTAGGATTTGAATTCAAGTAACAGATGAAAAGACAATACTTCAATGACTAAACTTACAAACTAGCCTTCTCTTATTTCATAAGAACCACAGTGTAATTTTAATATGTGCATCAAATTTAAGGAGAAACCCATATCTAAATGATGGTGACGCTTTGCACAGTTCTGCAATGTGATTGGTGTTGTAATTTTAAGTGTCATCACAAATTTTTACACAGCCTCTTCAAGACTTCACATGATGAATAAGTGTACATGTGATTAAGTATTGCATGATTAACACTGTCTGCAGGGGCGTCTATCCCCCAAAAGTCATTGGAGCAACTTCCCCCCTTCTTCAGCTGGGTTTCGGGTATTGATTGAACGGTCTCGTTCGAACGTGTACCCTGGCCTCCAATGAGCCCACTGACAGCCCTAGAAGCGACATGTGAAAAACCAAAAGAGAAAACTACACATACCTGGAGCTCAAGAACATGTGCTATATGGAAACGAACTGAAATCAGAACAATAATTTTAAAACATGCAAGTCTTAAAATATATTTAAAACATAAAACGTTACACAAAAATTTTACTTGCTTACTTTAGTTTTAAATATTACTTCCAGAAGAATCAGGCAACTACTTCCATAATTGTTTATCTCCTATCTAGTAAACTCTGAGATGAAATTTATTCCATTTTAAGCATTTTATTGTGTATAAAAAAGATGACGTTTGCATAACAGTTTGTATAACATCAAGTTTTCATATCATTACTACTTTCCCAGGTAACCCTTATGCTTCAATACAATGAACTTCAGCTTCACCCAACTATGAAAGAACACTGCATCATTTACACTCTTAAAACACCAGGGATGTTATTCATGTACTGCTAAGGTGCTTTCTCGATATCACACTAAGCAAATAATCTACAGATATACAGTATCCTATTTGCATGGACAGAGGATGATGAAAGTCACCGTTATTTTAGGAGAATATCAAGCAAATCCACCCATTCACTAGAATTAGAAGACTACAATTGGGTGAAGTAGATACACCAACTTAAGGTAGTCAGATGACTAAAAACTCAGCAGTACTCAGACTAAATAACAGAAACTCATCACACCTGACAATAATTTAAGAAGAAACTGGAGATCACTCATTTGTACCTATAACAACCAAGCAGCTGGCATCAGGATCTACGACGATAATCAATTATCATTATGTTAATGACAATGTTACATCCTGCAACAAAAGTGCTCTGTTTAAATGCATTCCACAGTTTAAGTCTGATGAAGTAAATAATGGTAATGGGTAGTCTGCTGCTATAACTGTCACAGCATAGGAAAAATAGCAGCAGCAGTTGTCAAAGACACAATCCTCAAACAGAAGAATGTCATGTTATATCGATAGATGTATTACAATAGTAAATGGAATTTTGTGACTTCAGGACTAAGAGTCACATAAACAAAAGTTGATACTTGTAACTTACTTTCATATTTGGACAGTGAACAGACATTTGAGTCATTGAGAGCCAACCAAAAATGCTAAAAACACACACACATGGCAAGTTAATATACAGAATCATAAAACTAAAGTACAAATAACAAAACCAATCTAGCATATCATTGGGTTCAATGCAGATGGGTTTAAAAGCAACCGGCTACTCTGCAACATTATGGCTGTAGGTAGATAGCACGTAACATCGTAACAACCACGGGCAAACTGTCCGCACACTCTTGTCCCAGTTATCAAGCAGTAGAAATGATAAGCTGGGAAGTAAACATCAAGTTCTGCGATGCACTAGCCCCATGTCCAGCACGCTGGGATTTGTCCACTGCAGGCTGAAGGGCTGAAGAGCAGGAAATGAGCACCTCCACAAACAGATTCCACAAGGGGCAAGGGAACTCCACTTTTTAACTGAAGGATCAAGACTCTGCTACGTCAAATCAACAATGTCGAAACTAGATAGTGGCAAACACCGTAGATTATAAGAAGTCACAAATCTGTGATTGATCACTATCAAATGACACCTGTTGCCTTAGACACAGAAGTGTTATCATATCAATAGCAAATCAAGTCAATTTACATACTAACATCACGTCAACGTATGTATTCAGCAAGTTCTTCATAATGTGACAAACACCAAGAAACAATTCTAATATTATGACAGATTATTTCCACAATGCAAGTCTTACCTTTAGACTAGAGTCATATTCGTTACCGGCTTTAAACATGAGGCCAAGTCGTATATGGACTTCATTGCTGCGTGGAAAATCCGGGTACAAATAGAGGAGATGCTGGAATGCTTTTGTAGCCCTACACATATGATAGAAAATTAAAATGTAATGAATACAAAGCATGCAACTGTAAACACTACCAAAGCAACCACAGTTAAGTTTCTTACCATTTAAATACTTAACCGAGTCAATAGTTTCCCTGTGGTTAATAATATGGTGTAAAGTAGCAATAGAACCTTATGATTCAATGCATTGGTGTATTAAAGGGTCAAAAGGCCAAATGAGTCCATTTAGCACTGTTAACGAATTCAAGTTGAGAAACTCTTACAAATGAAATTAAAATTACTAATGAATAATCAAACGCTAAGTACCTATTTCAGTTGCTCCTAAAACTGTGCAGCCACTTAAACTATGTAAGTCAACTAAGTGAACTATTCATATGAATACAGCATGGGTTTGCTTGATCTTCACTGAGCAAACAATCTGCCAAACACAGATAAAGATCACTTATCTTTCAACAAACCTCTACTGATATCAAATGGCAGTAGAGAGTGACACATACCAAGCATAGGCACTGAAGTGAAAGTATGTAATCCCAAGACCGTAGAGAAAAGCAGAATCCTAAAAAGAAATTATGTTGCTGTCATTATTAATTAAACTGCACACAACTCTTAGTACCAGTTCTCAAAATAAGATGACAGCAAAATATTCATTGTACTATAAGACTCATTTGTTATAAGCTCGTCTTAAAATTAGCAGAGTACGTATATAAACCTCTTCTAAGATGGTCACTGACCATCAGTGTTATTTTCGTTCCAGGGAATAGAATAGGAATAATAATTATTTAATATTAGTTCCACGGAACGAAAACTGGAACGAAAAATAATTGTGGAACGAGAATAGAATAGGAATAAAAATTTCAATATTTTTCGAGAACGAGAACGGAATAGAATAAAAATTAATTTTCAAGACGAGAACGGAATAGAATAAAAATTAATTTTTAAGCTGCCCAACCGATAATTCTAATGTTAACTAATAACTATACGGAATAACGACGGCTCTTGATTGACGTCACGGTGCTATGATGAAGCTTCTCCTATATTCTATAAATCATATATGCTCTTTGATTCAAACTTCTGGCAACAAGAGTGAGGTACTCAGACTCCCCATCAAACATGCTCCTGACAGCATTGCAGCAGAACTTTCTAAATACGTTCAGGAAATTGAAGAACATGTCGCTGTTCCTAGTCTCTTTGACTTCTGGCAGAGTAGACATTCAGTTTACCGACGGCTCGCTGTTATAATAATAATAATATTTATTCTTTAATTAAGCGCCTGCAAACGCACTGCGCTGTACATGCACATGTTATGCGATAAACCTTAACTACTAACAGAACAGACAGCCTGCAATACACGGCGCAAATTGCAGCCTACAAAGCATGTCCGCCTATGGGACTCGATCTCTGTACCTCTCGCACTCTACGCCAGATGTTATCCAATGCGCTATCGGGCCCCCGATATAGCTGAAGATTTAGTTTCAGCTCCCGCATCAGAGGCGTTCGTCGAATCTTTTCTGTTGCAGCCTTGCAGGATGGATGTCTACAGGTCGCAGAGATGCGGGTGTTTTTAAAACTCAACAGTAAAATAATTGACTGGTAACTTTTTAGTGTGTCTGCCTATAAACTGTTTTATTATCAGTCGCATTCACATTGTCCGACAGACATTAACTGTTCATGTTAGAACTGTGATAACTGTAAGTGGATTTGGAAGTGGAACTACAAATAATTTTTTTTTAACTAGAACTGGAACTAAAATTATTTATAAAGAGGAAGTGGAACTAGAATAAGAATAAAAATTATTTCTTAAGAGGAACTAGAACTAGAACTAAAATTATAGCAGTGGAATAGAATAAGAACTGGAATAGAAATTAATGCTGGAACTAAAATAACACTGCTGATCATTCTTCTCAACTGTGGTTTGGTATTGTCAGGTCAGGAGTACCTCGGTGCAGTTTTTCTTGAAGTGGCGGTATATAAATCTATGATTAAGATTATGATTACCCTAAGTTTACAGATCTTCCAGCATGATTGATTGGTGTCATCTAATTAGATATTGTTAGAAAATTAGATATTAGATCATGTAATTAGATATTGCCCATTAAGTGAATACAGAAATATAACAATTAAAACAATAAAAAGGTATAAAATTAGAAAGAACAGACAGCGAATCAACAGTAACATAAATGGACTAAATCGCACTGAAATGATGCACTACATTCACATGCAGTATCAGTAACTCAATATTTAAAAGCATACTTGCAATAATAATAAAAATTGCCAAGTTCTGCTCTATATGGGATCATGTATGAGAAAATCTGGCCAAATTGCCTCTGATTGCCTACTTGTATTGATGTCTGGCACATAAATTATTCAAAGTTCGAAAAATCAATATGCAAGAAGTGCTCAGAACTGCGAGGCATGAAATATGTATCCGAAATAGTCACAGAGATGCCAAACATATCGCTCAAAAGAAAACATGTTAAACTTCAGGGCTTAAAATATACTCAAATTTAACAAATTATTGTTCAAAAGGATTCACTCAGAGATGTACATATTAAAACAATTAGAACGTTTTTGTGATAAAAAAAAGAAATTTTCATCAAATTATTCAGCACTTCCAAAAAATCCTATGCCATGTTAAACCCATTTGTAATGGTTATTTGATATTCAAATACAAATACACTCAAGCATACTTTCTTGCCCAATCTATGTACTGACAATGATAAAGACTGACCTTCCAGTGGTCTTTCTGTAGAGCATAGTATTTCTGATATGCAGAGAGTGCTAAAAGAAAGTGAAGAGATAGATTGCACAAAGAAATTCTGTCTGTAACCATTTAATGGTTAATAAAAATTTTTAAAAAGATAAAGAACAAATTTTTCAGATCAATAATACACAAGCCCTGACAGTAAGCAAGCAGCTCTATGTTAACCCTTCTACATGCCAGATATTTTTAATCCTTGTTCTGGTCCCAGCAAGATACTTTTCTGGGTTTTGGACCCTAAATCAGAGGTGGGCAAACTACGGCCCGCGGGCCGGATCCGGCCCGCCAACACTTTTTATCCGGCCCCCCACAAGTCTTAAGAAAGTTTTAAAACAAATTCAGACCTCGAGAAGTTTTTTCGTTTTACTCAAGTGGCGCTGCTCTCTTGCTTACTATTCTGGTCTCGTCTTTAATGATATCTATGCATTAACTCTGCCGATCTGTATACGCAGAAGTGAAATCCATTCAAGTAAAGCTAATGTTGCTTTCAAAGCAGAGGAAAGAACGAAACTACAGGAACTTTCCTACCATGCAGTTGCAAACTGCAGGGTAGGAAAAATATAGCCTTCAACTGTCAAGTTTGACAGACGAGTTCTCCAGACGATTTGTGGATTTCAAATCAATTGAGACTGAAGTTGATTTGCTTACTATACCGTTCACATTTGACATTGACAGTTAGCTCATATACGGAACTTCAGCTGGATTTAACCGACCCACAAAGTGATATTGTTCTCAAAGAACAGCTCAATAGAGCAGACCTGATGACATTCTTTTCTTCGCTTAGGAAGGAATAATTATAAAATCTACAAACTTTTGCTTTACCAATGTTTGTATTATTCGCAACCACTTAGGCCTACATCTGCCAACAATGATTTTCAACTACGAAGATAAACAAATCCAAGTAAATCTTACAGGTCTCAGTTAATTGATCTAAACTTGAACTGAAATTGTGAATTGCAACCAGCGCAATCACTCCGGATTATGGGAAACTTATTAATTAAATGCATGCATGTTCACAGTCGCATACATGTGGCTATCTCATTAGTAATAGCCAAAGTGTATTTCATATATTATAAATACGTAAACTTCTTTTCATGTTAGTCCTTATTAAAAGCTAAAAATTTTTATCCGGCCCTCCGAATTTTTTTGCCGTTTAATGTGGCCCCATGTGCAAAAAGTTTGCCCACCCCTGCCCTAAATGGTAAAAACATTATATCTCATCAAGCACTGAAGACAGATTTAAAGTTAAACTTGTTTAAAAATGAAGTTTGAACATTTAATTGCTTGTATGAGCTTGAAATTTGTTGGATATATGGGAAATGTGGACAATGAGCTACTAGTTCTGCATCACCTTTAGGATAGTTTTCCAGAAGAAGGTTGAGGTGACCAAGAACACAGAAAAGGTGGCTATCAAAGGTGCTTTCATCTTTTTCCCCTGACGCCTTCTCTGCCTCCACACTAAGTCGTATCTTTCTCTCCAGACTCTCGATAGTCTAAAACAAATTTCCTAATTTAATCCCTTACTAATGCAATGAAATAAAAAATAAACCAACAATGTCCCAATGCCCTTTAAATGTAAATTAATGGCATTAATAGCAATAAACAAAATGCACATTTAAAAACGTGTACACAGAGGGAGAAAGTTTGGGGAATTTTGGCTGTATAGTCTTGAAAACTAATTCGATGCTAATGTTAAAAATTATACAGTGATTAATTATTTATAGAGTGAACAAGCAAAGTCTGCATATATGTCTGTAGACAAAATGGTCATGTTTAGCCTAATTGTCCTTGGTCAGTTTCTTCACCTTGCTATGTATAGCAAGGTGAAAATTTACTCAATAATTCTCATTTGTGTGGACTTCTGCTGTGACTGAGTGTGTTTCAGTGTTTTTTCTCGATACACGCATGTTGTCTTGGCTAATGTTCATTCCATGAATTGATGCCTTGCTGCAACTTGAAAATCTTGGATTCTTTGAAGGGAGGGCAGAAGAGCCTTTGGAGTGGCATCGATCATCACATACGGAGAAGCTCTGTGACCAATTCAATGCCTGTCCTATGTAAACCTGCTGCCTTGAGAGAAGTCCAAAGGCTGCATCATCTACCAACTGTGATGGATTGCTGGCAGAGGCTCACATCACCTGTCCTCGACGCAACATGGACCAGGAACTGTGAGCACCGAGTCAACCTTCAACTCTGGATGGGAATCTGTCTGATGGGCTTTGCACGTGTGCAGAAGCCTGACACTGGTGACTTTTATAGTTATCGGAGCATTTCTGGCTAACAAGTGAACATTCTGTTCTTAAAGACATTAAACACCATTTTGGTTAACATACAGACTTAGTCAGACCGTTTAATTAGTTTATCCTACAGTGGGACTGTATAAATTTTTAACTACAATTACATTTACTCTACTAGAAACCAGTAATGGTGAGAAGATGATCGAGCCAAGTCCAGAGGTGGATTTGGATTTGGTATCACATGTTTACAACATCCTTTTCTGAACCTCAGCATGTCAGTGACTATCCACCTTTGTCACTGCTTGTTCCTAAAATTAAATGTAGACCCAATCTACCAAACTTATACATGATGGCACTAGTAGTCTACCTACTGGTAGTCTGTCATGCTAAGCACAAGTATGGTGCATGCATACAATGGTAAGCAAAGTTAACTTAAGCGGAGTTAGCATCCAATGTATTGTCAATCCATGTATTCAGCTACCATCCTAGGTTAATAGTGACTTATCAACTGGCAACTTACCCTGTTAATCAAAGACTTCGTACTTGCTTCATGTTGTGATTCCAGCTTCATAAACCCAAAGCGTAGGCTAAAATTATTAAAGCATTCCAATATTAAAACTAGCTAGTTGGTATCCAGTGTTTAACATCTTTCAGTAACCTCACCTATCTTCCATATGCTGCAACAGCACAGCTAAGTTAACAAATTATGGATCTCAAAAAAAGGCATAGATCTATAAACCTCAATCCAAGTTTAATGTCTCAGCCAGTTAAGAGAATCTTTGTACAGTATTTCCAGTATTTTATCACTGAGGTATTTACTAGCATCAATATTACGTAACTTCAAAGGCATGAAATGGAACTACAGATTTTCTCCATCAGTTAATGTACTATACCAGCCAGGAATGAAACATTCTACCTCTGCAATGAAACATTCTACCTCTGCAATGAAACACTAACACCATCCTGCACAGTTCTAAGTTAACATTAACTTCTCATTAACCATGTAACACACATAAGTAAATCTGGAGCAGCTTTTTTTGATCTTTCGAATACAGCAACCTAACAGTAACTGGTTTTGAGGAATTTACTATGGGGCCATCCATATATTACGTACACAAAAATCCGGGAAAATTGGACCCCCTCCCCCCCCCCTGTTCGCAAGCGTACTTTCTTCCACCACCCCCCCCTGAGTACGTACGTTTGACGCCACCCCCCCCCCCTGATGACCAGCTGCAGAAAGTGTCTCCAGGCAGCCTGTCTGCACTTTAGGCCAGATTATTGAAGGGCCAATATAGACAAATTATAGGTGTCGTTCACAGCACAGAATAACTGCACGTGGCTTTTATATAATGTAATAAAATGCCATGGGACGACTATAGGATAATACAGAGTTATAAATAGGCTAATGTGGACGTCATAATTAGAAATTTATTTTGGGTACGTACACATTTTGTTACCCCCCCTCCCCCCGTTCGCACCCGTACGCAAAATCGCCAAAATCCGACCCCCCTCCCCACCCCTAAGTGCGTACGTAATATGTGGATGGCCCCTATCTCATAGTGCTGTGTCAGTGTACATGAGAAATCCAGGCAGTAATCACTTATATATATTTCAATATGCAATAATGACAAAGCAAGTGCATTTGAGTACAGCGGTCAAGCTGAATTTGACCATTTCTAAGTTATCCATACTTCAATTTCTGGTATAACATTTAAAACTGGCATTGTAGAGATTATTCATCAAAATCTATATAATAGCCTCAGACATATGGTTAGTGGTCAATTTAATACATTTAGAACAGGTGACATATAATGCCAGTATTCAGAAATCTGTCATAGAATGTAAAATAATTGCAAGCCCATTTTTATGGAGCAGGAATGAACCCTAGCTTAGACTGGTGTTAAACAACAATGCAAGAAAGAGCAAAAATCATCCAAAGAAAACTTAGCCAAGAAATGAGGCAGTGGGTTCAATTCACTTGACTTCGATGATGACATCAGCAAGAGTATGACAAAGCTGTTTAGGCGCAATGGTCTGTAGGTGTGACATCCTAGTCAGTCTGCGAGAACTGACACAGTGGAGGAGGAGCACTTTTGTAATCATACTGCCAAATTTACATAGCGTGACTTCAAGAGTAACTAATCAGAAGCATTCCCGACCTAACAACGTGAAACTCCGATCAAACACATTGGTCTTCAAGTGCTTTTGGAAAGACAGGTAAAGAGGGGCTTTAGCGTTCAAGTCACAGGTTGTCAGACAACTTATTCCAGAAGAACTGGTCAACTACAGCAAAACTACTACCAGTATTCTGGGCCTTAGAAGTTCAAGTCGATAGAATAACCAAGTCACCTTGCACAGCAGAGTTAAGAAACCTGCGACCAGAGATGGAACAGACTGAGAAAGGAGCACAGTCTGCTAGACAATTACCATAAGCATCAAGATCTAAAGCTCAATGCACTTTTGAATAAGCAACCAATGCAGTTCTTCGCAAATGAGACTGGATATATGACCAAATTTAGGGTTAACACATGTTTACAAAGTGGAACGATGATGCAAACCAGTTTGGAAGGCCTTTGGTCCAGACTGTTCCAGTGCTGTACACACCTGAACACACACGCCAGCTGCATGAGCAGATAATGAGCAGTTAAGAGTAAGAGACCATGATCGGAGGAAGACGGTTGCTCCATCCCGAGATCTTGAACAATTAAGCCATCTCTGGTAATGACTATGTCCAGTCAGCTTCCAAATCTTGTGCTGGCTCTCACGAGAGCTCAGCCAAGCTGAACTGATGGATAAGGCCGCTGAACCGTGTAGAATCTGGAGAACCAGAGCCCTCATTGTGGATGTTCACATCATCAATGACGATCAGTTTGACTATTATAAGTTGTAAACATCTCCTGCATCAACGCAGACTCAGTGCATAATGCCAGTGAAGGAGGTACAGAACCAGATGGTATATTATGACACCTCCATGTTTCTTCTTGTTCAATATCCATCACATGAGGTAATTGTAATCTCGAGATTTCTTCAGCACCCACAAAAGCAAAGTCGTGGGAACCAGCTGATTCACAGGCACTCAGTCACAACAAATCGATATGCAGGGGGGTCAAGATCCAAAAGGGTCAGGCAGGCAGACGGCTGCAGTGGATGGTGCTTAGAACTGAGGTGACGAGAGAGGCAAATAGCAGCTCTAGGACGAATCAGGATAAGATTTGTGAAAGAGCAGTGTTTTTAGTTTTGAGCGAAAGATCTGTGGAGAGATTGCAAGAAGTGAGGTTTTGGTGAGTTCATAGGATCTGACATTTGTCACAATTCTGGCAGAAGTTTATTACAGAGAGGCAGAACAGCTATGGGTATGGAACAATTTTCAAATTTTAGTGATTAGGTGACAGAAGGCTGGAGAAGTGTTCAGACGGAAGAGGAGCGGGTAGATCGAAGTGGTTGGACTGTGAAAAGATCGCAGTGTAATTAGCCCTGTGCCACACACCGAGGTGTTGGAACAGTGCTCCCAACAAAACAAAGAGTGACATCGACCATAAAGACATTCACCTCGTCAATCTCTGTTCATTCACTCAGCAACATGTGTCACAGCATAACTTTACAATTTTTGCATAGTCACATTTATGATGGTTATTCAAACTGTTAGGTACACAAAAATGCAAAAAAATAAACTCTACTCCTATGAAACTGTTCCTCTGAGGAAGTCAGGCAATTCTCTTCTGGAAAAGATAACTTCTGAATTCAGTAGAATCCTGTGATTTTTATATCGGGAATTTGGTAAATTTTGCATTTTCACCACTTTCGCGGGAATCGGCTGTAGGGGATTCGGGTAGACCCCACAAATATCGTCCTACTGAAATATGCGTTTTAAAGCGCCAGCAAAATCGCAAAATACTAAGAGCCAATCACACTCGAGGTTAATAGATATGCTTGAACCAGAAATACTAAAACAGTCTATTGTCGATATTATATCAAAACATTAGATAAAAACAACTGAAAAGCTGAAACCGGCGGACCTGTCAAATTCCATCATGATCCGCTTTTCTTCCTGAGTTAGATCGTCTGCTCCTTCTATCATGATCGCAAAGCTTCTGCAATGCTATCCGTTAAGAAAATAAAATTGCAAATATAGACCGCGTACCGAAAGACGAATTTACAAAGAAAAACAAATAAAACACATAGTTAAACGCCTAGCAGTATCCATGTACAGCATGTAGAAAACGAGCACTGTCCCGCATTAAATAATTTTTATGAAGAATAAAATAAATAATTATTTTACTGTTTTTAAATACAAATTAGACTTTATCATTATATTGCCAATAACTTTAAAAAATTGATAAAAATATTCAAAGAAATATCACTTTACCATCGCGATGTAAAATAAGTAAGTAAGAAAGACTTTCTTATTAAATCGCTCAGGTTTCTGTATCTACAACCAGAAGTTGTGAAAAAACTTACTTGTTGAGAATAAAAATGGGTTTTGATTAGATTTCGTTGCGTAAAGCTAAAAGTAACTTTAAAGCAATGGCTATGCATTTAAATTAAAATGTTCAGCACGCTGATCCTAGCTCACAACACTCTTTTCCGATCCCGATGACTATTCATTTCGTTTTCCAACCGATCTGCACCTCGACTCAGGAACGATCTTCGTCCTAAATCCTAAAAAATACTCAGTTCCTCCGCCAATTTAATATTATATCGACGCTCACCCACAATCCTCCTCATCACTCGATCTGGCTCTATCTATCGCCACTCGGGCTTTCCATTCTAGAGGTGAAGTCTCATCTTTTCAAGAATTCCTCCGTCTTCCAATCTCTCTCGTCCTAATTAAACCAAAGATCTTAGAGTCGTAAACTAAACCCGTCTTAAGCCGATCCTCGGCGTCCTTAGTCCTAGTAGGTCCCTGTTCATTTTTCAATGAATTATCCTTGGTCACAACCGCTGCTGGTTTGAATAGGCCATTTAAGGCCCCCGTGTACGGACTGGTGCTAAGCTCGAGATTTAAATCTCTGAAATATTAAGCCACCTTCGAAATGCCCCGCCCAAGTAACCTCGAAGTTTTCCAACCGATCAAAATGCCACGCGTTCTGCACCTTAGTTCTGGAATCCAGCAAATTTTCGGTACCTACGTCTGATATCCGCTCACCTATCACCATCTGCTTCGGGCTCTTTTATCTATCTACCAGCATAATGTGCAGGCGCTGAACGTCTTCGCTACTGAAACCAACCCATGTTTGAAGTAACGACCTCAGGCTAAAGAAGGTAGTCCGCGTTATTAAATTGCACACCTTGTGCAATTGTCACTAAATGTTTGATGTAATAACTAAGCATTACTAAGCGTTTTATTTGCGACTTAAAATATGGTGCAAAATTCAATGCACCTGTGATTCTATTAGCTTACTACATCCTGTGCGATTAGGCCTGGTTTGCGCTATGCATTGTGGTATCACTGGTATGGTGTTTGGTGACTTTCCTAGTGCTGAGGTTTGTGGAGTATTTTGATCCTCGGGTAGCGTATCAGCTTTCAGATAATTATTGATAATTACCTTAATCTGGCCAGCATCATGCTTAAAATTGCAATTTCGTCTATGATATTACGACAGTGTTCATTAACTTTATTGTCACCACTCCATCTTGTCACCTTAATGGTGTAGGAGTACTCTGCCACCCATGCTCACAAGTGCCGGAAATACCGAGTGTGCTGACAAAATTCTTGTGAAAAATGAAGCCGGTAGTACAGCGTAACAACATTTTAAAGCCCTGTCATGTAACCGCTGTTCAGAATTTGCGTTGACCAAATAGCGATTGCTAAACGGCCTTCTGTTGTCGCGCTTTCATTTTTCGCAACACTTGTCTGACCGTTCAAAATAATGTAGGCCTTACAGGGTTGATTATCCTATGCACCTCATTATAGACAGGTGTTCTGGCCTAAAGGCATGATATGTAATTGGCTGCTGCTGATCCCCATGGTTTCATGAGGGTAAAAATTTCGCCATAGTAGTGACTGGTCAGCAGGTGTGTATTTTCAGTGTTTTCGGGGAATCGGGTTTCGGGGAAACGGGACAACCCCTGGTCAGCTGACCCTCAATCCCCTATATGAATTTTCACCAGATCTCGAAATTCATTTTCTAAGTGAAGCACACTGATTTTCATAAATCTAACTTTTAAGGATATTTTCCAAATATAATATTCAGGAGATTGGCTGATCAGTCCATACTAGTTTTAAAGATTTTGAGCGATTGGTAGAAAACTTGTTTTGGGAATTGGGTCAATTTTGCATTTTTATCACATTTTGGAAATTGAGTTTTGGCGATTAGGGTAGATTCCCAGGTGGTACAATGCCCTCTGTGATAATGCTACAGTTGTAAGAGGTCGACTAATTTTTTAGATAAAACTGTTTACTTTCTCACTGCTGCAGCTGACCATACATTCCTTGTTACTTAAACTGAATTTAAATAATGCTAATGATGTACAGTAAAACTTTGTTATAACAAAGTAAAAGTACCATTTTCAACAGTTTGATATTTCTGAGGCTTGGAACATTATAAATGTATAGTGGTGTTGAACAAATATAGTACGGGTAATGTGTTTTAAGCCACAACATGTTGTTAGTTTGGAAACAAATTACCACAAACTTGAAAGTAGGGACGTTTGGCTGTCCTGACTAGGTCAAGTTGGGACATGGGACTGTTGGGACATTTACCTCGACAAAATCGGGACGGGTGGCAACCCTAACTTCATATAGGTTTTAGTCAGTTCCAGAAGAATCCAGAAGACTATATTAGGATCCCAGAACAATGTTCTAGCTGTTACAGGATTGACTGATTATACTTGACATTTCACTTGTGCCTTTCACCACTGTAGCTTTACTGTTGTCATTTTCTGATGTGGCTGTCAGTAGCTGTTTTGCTATGACACTGAAAACATGACAAAAGTTTCTTGACCAGTTTTAGAACCACAATTATGTTACATAAACACCAGTTAACAAAGGTGTTCTGTGGCCGTAGTGTTTTAAAATCGTGAAAATCATGACTTTATTCGTGTGGTGATTGCACTAATAATGTGACTAATTCAGGAATACTTGCACTTACTGAGGGATTTAAAACTATTACTAGAATATAGGTTGACAATGTCATCTAAGCAACATCAGCCCTCACAGTACCAGGAACCGTGTGTCTTCAAGTACAGTTACATAACGGTACAGTGGCAAATTTTGTCTGTCTTTTAGGGTTTCTGAGTGATTTGACAAAATGGCTTCTCCAAACAAGAGGCGGAGCGTTGGGGCGCATCATCAGATGTCCGTCGAAGAACAGGCCTTGAATATGATTGCTAAAGAAGTAAGACTTTGTCTCAGATTTAGAATTGTCTTATAACATCATAATTATAATTTAAGACTTAAGGGCTGTTTAAAATGTTGGCCATGAAGGATCTTGTTCAGTACTAGAAGAACAAGGATAGGATAAGAGGAGAGGAGAAGCGAGAGAAGACCCTTAGAATAATACAACAGGGCAACCATGGCAGTCAATTTTAGTGAATTCATTTTTTGGCCTTGAGTTTGACTTTGTAACATTTAAAATGTTGATCATGTTGTTTTGAGGTATATTGTTTGATAGGAGAACAAGAACTAGAAGAGAAGTATCGTATCGTATCGTATCTAGTAATTTATAAGGCGCCTCTCGCAGTATAAACTATTCAGAGGCGCCCTCAGTGCATGAGCCCTGTGGAAACAGAAACGTCTTGAGCAAGCGAGTAGATGCAGGGGAGATTCCCATCATGAGTTTAGTTCGAAGTCGAGATGGAAGACCATTCCAGGCAGAGGGACCTGTTACAGCAAAAGCTCGACGTTGGGCCAGAGTGGTCCTAGTACGAGGGACAAAGAGATCAAGACAGCCAGTAGAGCGCAAAGGACGAGCAGAAGTTGCAGAGAGAGGTTGCCGCATAAGGTCAGAGAGGTATTTAGGGGCAAGCCGTAGCTGGGACTTGGAAACCAGAAGGAGGATCTTATACTGGATACGCGAAGTAATCGGGAGCCAGTGTAAGACTTCAATCATATATGTGGAGATATGAGCAAAGCGAGGAAGACGTGCTATGGGCCTAGCAGCAGCATTTAAGACTGACTGGAGGGGGAGAGCCGTAGCATGGGGAGACCGAGGAGGAGAGAGTTACAGTAGTCGACCCGAGAGCAAATGAATGCATGTACAATGGAGGTAAAGACATTAGGTATAGTGGATCGCCTGATAGCTCTCAGTCGTCTCAGTTGGAAGAAGCAGGAGCGAGTCAAAGTCGAGATAGGTTCAGTAAAGGTGAGGGAGGAGTCAAGAGTAACACCCAAATCGCGTACACTGGAGGAGTAGGTATAAGTAGGAAACTTGAGTGCCAGCAGTGAATAGTCAAGCTTATTTAGTTGTTGCTTAGTGCCAAACCAAATCAATTAAGCTAAACCCAAGGGGCAGACATGGGTGTACTTTATAGTGAATCTGTTTTCTTAGCCATGACATGTACTTGTGGGTGGCCATTCCTCTTCATCGCTGCTTGATCTTCCCACTGACAGTGTACTACTGTCAGTGTGTTGACAGTGTACTACTGTCAGTGTGCTCTTTACAGCTGAGATTGCTCTACAGGCATTATTGGAAGAAAATTCTTGGTGGGAATTTGAAGCCCTGACCTCTGGTTTGATGGTCCAGAATGATAACCACTAGACAGAGAATGATAACCACTAGACACTGTTAGGTCAGTATGTAACAATGCCAGATCATGGCTTTTGTGCCTCTGAGTAGTTTTCTGGTAGAGGTGCTATATAAATGTGAGGTTATGATTTTGATAATAATCATAAGACCGTTGAGTATGTTTGAGAAGCTGTAAAGGTTAGCCTTTTCAGAGCTTATTCTCCTTTGCATTACATCATTTTCCACAATCTTCGTTCTGTGGTTACAAAAACAATAAAATTATACTAATTATACAATATTAACAACATTTTATCCAATATTATATGTGGTGTGGCAGACTTGATTCTGGATTGGCCACTATTCCTCAGTCACTAGAGGCCAATTTGTTTGTCAGAATCTTTCCACCTGCAGTCAGCTCGGCCATCTAATGTCATCACTTCATAATAATTTTCCCAGATACCCAAGGATGTGGCCAGACTTTTCCCAACAGTATCCTTGGTCTTGTAAGCTAAGTCAAGTGCTGATTGATAAATGCTGTCTCAGCATTAAGAAATGAATGTTTAAATCATAGTGAGTGTAATCAAACATTTACATAAAATTTCCTATATGTTATTTTTTGGCCGATTTCTGCATTTTTGTTTTATTTAGAAAAACAGATTAGTTACTACTGTGCACTTTTGTGACTCTGACGTTTATAATCTTTCTCACTTACTTGTTTATTTTTAGGCTGAGAATCGTGAGGCAAATTCAAATGCAGTTTTGGCTGAAGCTAGAAAAATTCGTACTCATGAACTAGAACGCATTCGAAAAGAGGTTGGTATCTGTTGTAGATTGATAGAAAAGTCTTTTTGCTAAAGATGTGTGGTTTCAAGTTAAAGGGTTGAATTGTCACAAGTTCAAAGCTGTTTACTTTTGAATGTGTTTTAGAATATTTTTACTTGGCGTGAAATACTTTTACTTTAGAAGGCTTGCAGGATATGGTGCATTTTTCTGTTTATTGAGCTGACATGAAAGGGTTTTTAAGCTTTTTCTTGTATGGTTAATGCGTGTAAGGCTGTTTTGGGGTTAGTTTGCTTGTGTAAGGTCGTCAGAGCAATTACCTAAATATTAGAGATGTTTGAAGACTGCCTGAAGGAATTTAAAGTTTATTGTCGGAGATTGTTATCCTGGACTGCCTTCTTTATTTTTTAGGCTCTGTATACACTATTCTAATGAACTTGGTTTTTGCCCTGAACTCTGACATCTGACTCAAGCAGTGGAGGCACATTTACAGCTTGATTTATTGTCTTGGCTTCTTCCATCTGACTCACAAAATGAATCACTTTTTGGTCACTCTTCTGAGTAATTGGGTGTTGTATGCTGTGTTCTGTAATAAATATGAGAAAGATTTGGATGCATCTTTTCTGTTGACTTAGCAAGGAGATGATGCCGAGGAAGCTGCAGAGGACGAAGAAGTTGCAGAACCAAAGGAAGCAAAAGAAATTAAAGAAGTTAAAGTTAGGGTTGCTTCTTACTTCAGTTTTGATGTTTGTTAATGTTTTAACGACAAGCTGCATTGGTTTCCATTCGCTTTTAGTACACTCTCATCTTTAAGGGGTTAAGTACTACTGTGTGACTGTTTAGTGAGGTCCTGTGCATGGATATTTATAAAGTGCTTCTAGCGGGAGGGCCATTCAGAATCTTCCAACTGTAGCACAGACAGCAAAATAGGAATTCACCGGTGAGACCAATGATTTTTCTGGAGAGGAAAGGGTCAACTAAATCATTGGTGCAAATCGTAAAAGCATTAGGAAAAGCTAATGAAACTCTGCCTTAATCAGCTTGCTGGCAGGTTTTGTAGTAGAGTTAGGTTAGAGGAGTCGAGCAGAGACAACTTAAACCTGACTGGAACCAGGTTGGTTGAGAGCAGCTAAGAGTGATTATTTGTTAATGTATATATTAGAGTGTGAAATAATAATAATAATAATTTTCTTTATAATTTCCATCTGACAGATGCATTAAGATTACATTGAAAAATGACAGTAGTACAATCAAGATCTTAATTAAACACACGGTTTGACAGCAATGCAAGGCATCGCCCTAGAGGGGGGTAACGGGTATTGAACCGCGTTCTAATGCTGTCCTGGCCATGACTGTTACCATTACTCTATTCCCCTCCCCAAAAATACATTTTGTTGTACAAGAATTTTGTATATATTGTGAATATATTACTGGTTTAGAATCTGTGGTTTGCATAGTTAAAAAAACTTTAGGCTGTGATTTAACTAGAAACGTTTTGTTTTAAGAACACAAATGCCGTTGTCGTTAACGAGATTGTTCATTCAAAGTCTGTCGAAGAAACACCAACTGATGTTCAGATGAAGGTGAGCAAAAGGTTTAAGAATTGGGTGTACATCATTGAGCACTGTGGTGTAACAAGTCATGTAAATGCAATGAATAGGTCTGGAGTAGTTTATATATAATAATGGAATCTAAGCTATTCTAAGGGTTGTTTAGGGCTGTTAAATGCACCAATTGTCAATCGATGGTCATTTTAAGTGAAACCATAACAAATGACATAATCTGATGGAGAAGCGTGGTTGAAATCCTATGGCTCAGTGAAATTGTTATGATCATTATGTGGCTTGGACTTCATACAGTTTGAATTGTTTAGAAACAAAGTGGCTTTAGTTAGATAAATCAAGAGAAGACAAAGTTCTGCTTATCTGAGATAGGCAGTGACACAGAATTGCGTCAGTGCATTTTTTTAACAGTAAACATGCTGCTTATTGATTTATATTATTCTGGGTCTTGATCTTTTTGGCGTATGTTCTTTCCATAAGTCTTTCACATAGGGTTTTACATCACAAGTCTTCAATTTCCTCATGTCTATGAAAGCATGACACCATGCCAGGGTTTATTTGGCCAGTGAAAAGTTTGAAGTGCCCTGTAAACATGAGCGCTATGAACATTGTGACTGCTTTCAATTTCAGCAACTTACTTTTACTTTTCATGCCGATTCTGATTTTGATGTTTCAGTTAAAACCAGGTGAACTAGAAACGAAATACAAGAAGGTGATGGTGAGCAACGCTCAGCTTGACAATGAGAAACAGACAAACCAGTACCAGATCGAACTACTCAAAGATCAAGTGAGTGATCTCGAAGAAGAAAAAACAGAATTGAAACGACAACTTCAACACGCAACTCATGTAAGTCGTTGATTAGATTTGTTTTCATTGTTGTTGAAAGCTTTATAAAAATAAGGTAATGCAAGATTTGTACAGTATATACAGCATAGGTACACCAGATGAATGAAAGCTCATCAAAAGATGATAGATGACAAGTTATATTGGGTGTGTGTGTGTATGTATGTATGGCACATTTTAATTATCTCATAAAAGTCATGCAGTGTTGTTGTAATGAGCCATATCGTTTAAAAATATTGTTGAAACGAGCCTTTATCTTTTATCTTTTACCTTTAAACCAAAGGACCTTTCAGATCAAGCATATCGAGGGTGAAGCAAAGAAACTGGAAAAAAATTATTGGTTTATCAAAGTCAGAGAGTAAAAAATCATGAAGTAAACAGTTATGATCTGCTGGAGTGAAATCTAATGATTGCTGATAGAAATGTACGTACATTTTCCATCAGTATCTGCTGAATAATAGATGTTCTGTATTAGCAACAAGAAACAAACAGGAGTTATCTTATGCATTCTGGACTTCCTTTTGGAACAATCTTGAACTAAACGGTCTTTCACAGAATATACATGCTGCTTTGCATGGCTTGGCTAAACCTGGTTTCTTTGTTTACCTTTTACTGGGTCTGTTTAGGTCAGTTAGGTAGCCATGTATTGTATGCAACACTTTGTAATGTAATGCAATGTCTTGAAGTTGATACATATATAAGTATATATACATACATACTTTAGGTCCACAACTTTAATCAGTAAAAATGGAAATTGATGCTTCTATGCTTAAAAGTCTGTCCATTTGGTATCTCATACTTAGCTTACCGTGTTAATTTCATCTGTAGGAGTTGTCTGTAAAAACTGCTGCTTTAAACGAAGCCAATAAGAAACAGCAACATCTCGAGGTTGAAGTACAGCAGAGGGACGATCTGATTAAGGTATTCTGGATCATTCTCTTATGAAGCTTTACATATAGTTGTCCTGTAGGTTATAAAACCTTTGTAGTCATTAGAAACTGCATAATGGCCCTATCTGTTAAGGCAAACAGTTTGTAAGAACCAGTAAGCAAATTAGATGTGCTTCTGAGGTTATGCAGATGTCCAGGATCTCTGAATGCAGAATATCAAATGTCCATCATAGAATGACTTTCACTGGTCTTATAATCAACTCTCTTTGGATGACTTCCGTTACACCACTATTAGAATGCACAGGGCTTCCAGTCGATGGTCGCTTGAAGTAAAACCAGTCAAAAGTCATTATATGTTGGATAAGCTTGTTCAACATTTGATAAATTCAAACGGACTAGATAGATAGATAGATCAAACTGACTAAAATTTTCATATTGATAGGTGAGAATGTACATTGGCAACCATTTGAGGCCTTTCTGTTTCTTTGCACTTCAGTCAATCGTGAAGGAACATTGTTGCCATTGTGCACTACTGTTATTATAAGTCAATATGTGAATGCAACAACCAAATGCACCTCAGATGCCCTTAAGTAGCTAGGCACAAATAAAATGATATAAAGGGACAAGTCTTCCACATCTCGTGAAAGTACAACAGGTAGAGCATTTCATTTTGTTAAATTGGATGCAATGAATGTTCTTGCTCTAGATCTGCTGGCATTTCCTGTCCATGCTGATCATAGTTGTGCTGTTCCTATGTGCACCTTGTAGAGGAGCATCTGCTAATTGTAAATACAGGCAGTGTTTAGAATAATATAGAGGATTATGACATGTTATCGTTTCTTGCTTTTGTGACTTGTTAGGCAAATGGTTTAATGGTGGTTTCCATGGCTGACGAAGTCTGCAGTGATGGTGACAAAGTCGCAAATGCAGTCCCTTCGAAGGCAGCAGCTGGCTTTAGATCAACGTTGCTATCTGTAGAATGCCTGCAAGTTTTGTCTCATTATGAGGGAGAATCGTTAGGTGAGCAAGCTTTAAAACCAGGAAGAAACTGATAAATTATCAGAAGTTCTGATAATGCATCAAGAATTTGTCTGACATTTTAGGTCTTGTGTTGACAAAATGTCAAAATGTAATGTTGCAGTTATTTGTTGCTGATATCTGATGCAGTTGTGCTATCTCTACGAGTCTTCTAATATTTGCATAAACTTTTGTATAAATGTTCATTTAGAAATGTTATCTAGTGTATTTCTCTTAAGTACTGTATTTCATTCGATATTTACAAACTAATTTTGAAGGTTACCAAAACTGCTGTAAGACAAATTCATTGTTCCTCTCTTTTTTGACATCAGGACCATAGACATTCCTTGCTATCAATATCCTGTTCATGTGACTCATGCTACTAATTGTAGTTGCAACCTGATTCTTTTAATTTCAGGTGAAAAATTGCAGAAATTTTTTGATGAGAAGCAACACCTTGTTGAAGAAGTAAGTTAGCAATATCATGGTATTTATCTATACACAGAGGTGGCGCTACACCAGGGCGAGCCAGGGCAAATGCCCTGGTAAAAAAGCCTTTGCCCTGGTCATTGCCCTGCCAGAATTTGTGCCCTGCCCAGAATTGGTTTGGGGCATAAATTCCCCTCTGCACTGGTTACTTGTATGACTGCCCTGACTTTGCCCTGGTTACAAAAATTGTCTGGCGCCGCCACTGTCTATACATAAAATATCCATAGAGTGTCCGTCTGTCGGAGGACACTACGTCACAAACGGTTTCTGTTCTATTGTGAAACAGAAACCGTTTGTGACGTCAGTACTGCCGTCTTGACGATGGCGATCAGAGCATTTTAACCAACGATACATATAGGCCTATATTAACTGACGTCATAATAAGACGGGCAAATACTCTAGTTTCATCATAAGTCTTTATCTCCTTAGCTTCCAGTGTATGTCCCTTTGCATGCAGCAATTTGAAAAGATGGTGGCCTATCTTGAGGCCTTGTTGATTATTATCAATCAGAGATTAATCCTCTTAATTCAAAATATTATGAAACAAGTGGGGCGTGGTGGCTCAGTGGTAAATTCGGCGCCTTGTGACAGGAGGGTTGCAGGTTCAAATCCCACTCTAGCCGCTGCGTACGGACCTTGGGCAAGTCCTTCACTCGCAATTGCTCGTGGCGCTTTGGCGTGAAAATTCCGGCACAGTATCAAATGCTGTAGCCGGGAGCACCTCTGAGTAGTAGTTGACTTCAAGAGGCGCTATAGAAATATCCGGAATAAATAAGAATAACTAGATGAATTGCGAATGATAAAAATGCTTACGCTTTGCATCTAGGTACTGCAGGTGAAAGTTACACAATGAGGTTGTTTGTTGAATATTTGTGAAATAAAAGCAAAAGAAGATGTTCATTTTTCATTTGTGTAGAGGGTTCTTCCAGATCAAGCAGTGTAATCCAATTGCGACTTTTGTGTGGGTAGCAAACTGCTTCAAGAGTGCTTTGTAACGAAAGTCACCACTTTATCGGTAGTGAAGTGACCTTGCCTCTTAAATCATATGAAGTTGATTTTCTGTCGTTCTAAGTAAGTTCAGTTTTGCTTGCACAGAATAAACGACTTCAGTACGAGTTGGAAATGGAGACGTCGCGATTTGCCTTAGCTCAAAAGTATCCAATTGCCAATGAGCAATGCTCTTCGCCTCTTCCAGGTTCTTCAAACCCAGATGGTGTTATACTCGATGGTTAGTTATTTTGCAATTTCTTCTATTCTGCATGTGTTTCTGTTTAGTGTGTACTTTATACCATTATTTTGAATTTAGAAAAAAGTATGCACGTAAATTTTTTTTTAAGATAATACTTATTTTAGACAGGACAGGTGTGCCACTATGCCTGTGAATGTTGTGGCTTTTAAAAGTACTTCTTGCAAAGGGATTGTGAAGATTTTTTCCTGTTATCTTGATTCTAAATTAGCTTAAGGCTAGTTGTTGCAGATTTTTTGGATATGTTAACAAAAAGAAAAACTAGGCTGAAAAATAACAGCCAAATATCTGTTCTCTTTCAACTACACACACTGAAGATTTTCTTCTCTGTTCATCACTCTGAAAAAGCCACCAGCCTCTGTTCTTTATCTGTCAAGAGCAGGCAACCGAACTTCAAACTTAGCGCTGAGGTAAACAACTGCCCCAAAACCAGGCTTATCTCCTCCATGTTCACTGTAGTACTGCTTTCCAGTTGACCACATGCTCCAGTCAGCGTATACATTACTCAATAGTACCCTACTTATGGTAGATGCACACGACATAGCCCCACCCTCACCATATGCATTGTGTACAAAGGTATGCTTTACATGCAAATTAGACCTCTGTGTCTGTACATTTGAGCTGCACCAGTCAGTACTTATGGGCCAGAACAGCAGGCAAACTACTAAAGCATGTCAATTAGTATAGCAGGGACAAATATTGGAACAAGTACCACATCTTGTGATTTTTATCATACTCAAAAGGAAGGTGGTGGGCTATCTTGAGGCCTTGTTATTAATAAACAATCATAGATTTATATTGCATAATCTGTAAATAGTACTTAACTTTACTTATGTAGTTGCACACGTAAAATTTTTTAAAGTTTCACAACTGTATGTTCTGTATGTTCAAAACTAGCATAATGGTATGATACATATTTAACATAGAAACAGATTTCATTGGTATCAGTGGGATATTTCTTGGGATCAACAGGATAGGAGAGGAATGAAAACAAGCTATTTATATTCATATCTAGTATGAAGGTAATATTATATTGGAAAACAGATGTTGCATTCAAAAGTTGCAAATGTAGGTGGCATTTTGGATGTGTGCAAAGTGTCAGCTTTCCACCTCTGCATCTCTCTCTCTCTCTCTTTAACCGTCCTCGATACGAGGGTTGGTCGAATTGTAGACGATTCTTCTCCATCCTTTCCTGTCTTCGGCTACTCGCAGCAACCTCTCTGTTGATAATCCCAACCATTCGCCAATGTTGTCCATCCACTTCTTCCTTGGTCTTCCTCTTGCTCTTGTTCCCGGTACCGTTGCCTGCATAATTTCTTTCTCTAGGCAATCCCCCTGTTTCCTCATTATGTGCCCAAAGTATGACATCTTTCTTCTTTTGATTGATTCCAATAGGTTCCTTTCCACCCCCGCCGTCTCCAGTACCCATTCTGTAAAAAACCGTCCATAATGCTCATTGGGAAGAATGAGGTGGTAGATTCCCCTGCCTTTCCACCTCGCAGTGGAGGTCCATCGTGTGTATACCACCATAGACCAGCCGTTCGTTGATCAGCCGTTGTCGCTTATGCAATCCTCCGCCTGATCTCCGATGCAAGACCCGCTGCTGCCCAGGCCTTCGCCACCCACGTTAGCCAGCTTTTCAGGGTTCCTGCAGAGCCTTCCCACCTCGCGAAGCGCCCTAGGTGGTACTTCAGCATACGCCTTCACCACTGATGGTATAGCCTCTGCAGGCAATCCCCTACTTTGGCTGTTTACACCCCCTCACCACTTTGAGGTGTGGGTCGGACTTTGAGGGACATCTGCATCTGGAGATGTTTTATGTGAAGTAGACAATTTACCGTTGAGCAGTGTAATGCGTAAGCAGAAGCAGTGTAATGCGTAAAAAGCTGTTTCTGTTGTTGAATTTCTATAGTTTAAGATTTCTATAGTTTAAGACCCTTAACTGAGGGCTTTGAGTGCTGCTTGTCAAAGTTGAATGTTCTTTATTGTGATGGCAATATTTGATGATGTTGAATGTGGAAATGCTTACTGTTGTTACAGCTGAGACACAGAAAACTGTAACAGAAAACAAATTCAAATTGAAAAAAGCAGAACAAGAAATAACGACTCTTCAGGGAGCGGTAATACTTTGAAACAATCAATCATCATGCTTAGAATGGCATGTGGCACTGGCTGTAAACAAATGTAAAATATATAAATAAAGGATTAACTAACTTAATCATTTATAAAATATAATTTAGGGAAGGCTTTCTAACTGATGGTTGTAATGCAGACCGAGAGTGATTATTTAGTACTGCTTTGAATTACATGCGGTTTGTTCTCGATTTGATAAGCCTTAGATACTTCGGTTTGGATGCTGTGTTATATGATTTGCTGGACTTGTTACTTTTTTATGGATGCATGTTGCTTACCTGGTTTGGGAACAGTCTGGTCTGTCACAGTTAGATTGAGTTGCAACAGAGCTGTGTCGTTGATTGACATTTACTTATACCTAGGAGTAACTTGGCCAGAATAGGCTGCACAACTACAGGTACCACATTGTCTAAGACACTACCTTACGCTTTTATAAACATTGTGCTGTTCGTTAGCAGCATTTAGTAGCACTGTTAACACAGCTGTTGGTGATTTGTGGTGCTGTTGTTACAGGTGACACGTTTAGAGAGCCAGGTCAACCGGTACAAGCAGACGGCTGAGATGGGAGAGAAAACAGTTGAAGAACTGAAGGGGGAGAAGAGGCGGCTTCAAAAGGAGGTAAGGTGGAATCTGGGTGGCAGGTGCTGTGAACCGACCAGCAATGACCGAGACGGCCTAGGATTAGTTACAGATGATAGCATCAGTCTAGGATTAGTTATTTATTTATTTATTTATTCCGGATATTTCTATAGCGCCTCTCGAAGTCAACTACTACTCAGAGGCGCTCCCGACTACAGCATTTGATACTGTGCCGGAATTTTCACGCCGAAGCGCCACGAGCAATTGCGAGTGAAGGACTTGCCCAAGGTCCGTACGCAGCGGCTAAAGTGGTATTCGAACCTGCAACCCTCCGGTCACAAGGCGCCGAACTTACCACTGAGCCACCATGCCCCACAGATGCTACATGTTCATTCATGTCTAGGCATTTATCTAGCTCCTGTGAAACCTGTCTCGGGCAGATGTAAAATAGCATGTCTTCTGCTTACAATTACTGGTAATGTGATAGATCTCATGATGGTAGTAATGAGTTTTGTGATGGGGTTTAGCGGATGGAGATGCGTGACTTATTGTTACTTGCATAGTGCATATTATGAACTGATTTCTAAAATGCACTGCTAACTTTCACAGTGGCAACCAGGTACATATGCAAGGCACAAGTAAGTGATTTAGCAGAATATGTTTTATTGTAATTAACATTTTTATACATGTATGAATGTCTCGAATGCAACATTTAACTGCTGTTGGTCTGATGTTCATTTTTTAACATTTTATCATTTACAGAAGTTATTAAAAACATATTCTGCTAACAAATGGGTTTTTACCTAGCACCTGTGTGCAGATAGGCTCTGGTCTTAATCACTGTACCATTGTATTTGAAGTCAATATTTCTAGAGGTCATGCTTTTGCAATTAATTTCAGTTGCGCGAAATACAAGTGCGAGTCGAAGACCTTGAGTCGAAAAACAGCCACCTTCTGAAACGACTTGAAAAAAACAAGACTTCCAAAACATAGGAACAGGAATGCACATAGAATCACATCACTGAGGAGAAGATTTAATATTATTACTTTTCCAATTGTACAAGTTTTGTTGGAGCACATGCGTGGCTCCGTGAAAATGAAAACTCAACTATAACAACCACCTGTATCACATCATCCATCAATCACTCTCAGATTTGTTTATGCTTTTATTGAGTGTTTATTATGCTCCTGTTTGGTACAGCAAAATCTGCTATGGTGGCCAAAATATGGGCTATATCAATTAAGGACCCTGTTAGAACAAAGGTTGTTGAGTAACAAAGCTTGCATATCTTTACCTATGGAAAAATGATTCTGGGTTGTAAAGGTGTCACCATAACAAGGTTTTGCTGTAGACATCTGTATCTTTACATTTATCTTTAGGTTTGTAGAGCATCTTCAGTAATTATTATCATCAGTCACTATAGGTCGTCATCATCATCATCACCATCATGACTTACTTTGGCATAATTGTCCGAAGTCTTTGATCGTCATAATATCCAGTTGATCATTACATTTTTAGTAGCTTGTTGATTTTGTGCAGCTTTAACCGAATGATAATTTTGCTCCATGATCTTTTATGTTTGCCAGTGCATCATCATTATCATAATCATTGTCATCTTAGGTATGCCATCATTGTAGATACATCATCATCAACACCATCATTCACGTTATCATTGTCTTCATCATGTCATCAATGTGCTCATCACTTTGGATCACTTTCTAGTAGTTTTCCAGGTCAGTCAGTTGCCTTGATGGAAACTCCCTTGATTTGGTGAAAGCAGTGTTACCTGCTAATTTCATTAATGTACCAGTAATTTTTTTATTTAAGTATTCACCTCAGCATAACTTTTTTGTCACAACATTCAGTTAACAGCCTTAACCCTTTATAGGTGAGGAAGCACTAAAAGTTACTGACAAATATTACTTCTCGTCGTTAAAGGACTAAAATACAGTGATTATAGAGTATTTTAATTGTAGCATTTATTACCACATGTAATATTATTTTGTATTTCTTCACAAACTTCCAGCTTCTGTTGTGCTTTCCTTACAAGTGATTGCAAAGACTAGTATGAATGTGTTCATGATTTTACTTGTAAAATGGGAATGGTTATATATGCCACTGTTGCACCAAGACCTGTAGCTTCGAAATTGTCTGAAAGATTTATTAGATAAGGGGTCAACAGAAATCAATGAATTAATATACAAAACGCAGTTAGAAATTTGGTAACCAAATAAATTTGTTAAAGTGTTTATGATTATGGTTATAGACAGTTTGATTGATATTTCTTTGTGTGAAAATGATATTCCAGTAAGTGAATTGTGATGTTACTTTTGAAAGGTTTATCCTTTTGTCCACAACTACTGTAATCTAGTTCTATCTGGTGTAGGGAGCTATGGGTTAATGGCAGTAAACTGAACCCAAAGCCTTCAAAAGGGGACTTGTGTCTCTTAGCTGGAGCTCAAGCTACTGCTTAACTCTTTAGCTTGAATATGGTAAGAAAAAATTGTTTCAGATGGTTTAATAATTACTTCTTGTTTTATGTGTAACGTTAGTTTGACTTTAATGTCAAGGCCACATTTTAAAAGTGGTTTGTGTGGGTAATCACCTGTTAGAGCTGGATAGTAAAAGTCCTAAACGAATTTTTGTTCAGAAAACATTAACTCACAACTTTCTGTTTTCAGTGTAAGAAGTGAGTCAGATTGCAGAAAGCTTGTTATGGAAGTTGTGCACAGATCACAAAAATTTATATCAAACTTGCAATATTCAGCTTTTATGTGTTACTGCTTCCATAATTTGTTAAGGACATTTAATTGTAAAAACTAGAGATTTTCTAGATTTGGTGCACGACTTGTTTTGCACATTTCAATGCAATCCCAGCTTGAAATTCTGTGGCTTTTGTACACATAGAGTTAGCTGAAAAGTTTATGCAAAACGCAAGATTGATATTTTGGCATAGGCCTTGACACAAATGTTCTGATAGTGAGAATTCACACGTAAACATTTTGATAATTATACGTACATTGTGGCCACTGTTAGTAGAAGACATTTATATCTCGGTGTGTGCATTTTAAGTCTATGTCATGCACATTTTTTGGATGTGACGTTTTTTGGTTTACAATGTAATCTTAGTTTGGGTTGCTTGACCATTTGGGTTGCTTGACCATTTCTTGTGGTGCATGGAGCCTCAAATATGTTGCTTAGCCATGCAGCATAGGTAGAACACTGAGCTGTAGTAGTGAGAACTGATTATTGTGGCAGCAGAGGAATGTCTACAATTTTCAGTGCTGTACTGTTGCCATATTTGAGTGTAACTGAAGCTGAAAAGTTCTTAATCCAGATGACTGTGCAAGATGTACGGATGAATCACATAAGAACTAAAAGCTTTGTTCTTAAATTGTTCAGTTGCTAGATTACAGCTATTGTTTTTGTGCTCCAGTAGGCTACAGCTAGAAGGCTGATGCTGGAAAAGGCATGTGTTTATCATTCTTGATGATAATACGCTGGAATTTACACGATTACACCTACTGTGGATATCGTGTCTGTTATTAGTTTGCTTTTTGTGGATAATTGCAATGCCTTGCATTAGGTTTGATGTCCTTGAGGAATATTTGAACGAAGAAATACAAGAAATATGTGAATGCTTCCCCAACAATGCTGTGGTATTTAAAATGCTGGATAAAACTTAATTTTCCTATTCCTGAAACTACCCTGTTGTGTGCTTATGGGCTATAGGCTAACTGTGAAAGTGTATAGGCAGAGATTGAATAGAATTAGAAGACAAGTGTATGACTGAGCTGTAGCTGTATATCTGCACTTCAAGCTTCTCTAATTTGATAGATCGTTTGAGCAACTGTTAATTGCAAATGCATTAATCTCATTTTAAAGTTTTTATTACACAGACTTAGGTATTTTTGGAGAGTCCAAGATTGTGAACTGCCACACTTGTTGAACTTCCACACTTGGTGATATTGTCCTGATCTTGAGAAATTCATTATCATTATTCTGTGATGTACATTCATTATGTGAGCTCTTTGAATTTGCTTCTTGCCTTAGTCCAAAGGCAGGGTGAGTAGGAGGAACGCCTCGTACTCACCCTGCCTTCGGACTCCACCTCGTGTCTTAGCAGGGGTGTCTAACGTTTTGTCTTGGTCCAGACAGATTTACATTTGGTCGTTTAGTGAGGCTCCTGCTTTCTTCAACCTACTGCATTTCAGCTGCATGGTAGTGTAGTAGTTATTTTGCTGGGCTGTCAACCAAGAGGTCAGGGTTCAAATCCCAACCAGTGCAGAAATTTGTTTCAAGATTTCAGCTCCACTTGGACCATCTGCTGAACTCTGCTATAATGAGTACTTTGACTGTACACTGTTAGTGGGAAGATGATATGGTGAGGGAGGACTGCCCCTGCCCTCGAATACTGAAGTTAAGACAGTGAAGTCGCTAACAGTTCGTACGTATGGCTGCCTCTCAGGCTAGTTTAAGGGCTGTTTTCTTTTTCAGGTCGTCTCTTAGTAAGAAGCTTCGTACCAAAACAAAATACCGCTGTAGGTCTCTTACTTGACTTCAAACGTTTATGACGGGTATAGAATTGTCAAGCGCCAAACTGAACATGTCTTTAGAAGTGTTTCAAAAGGAATAGTTCAAAAAAGGTCAGAAAGATGGTAAACATTCCCAGCACTGACAACAGATTATCGTCTGAGCTGCTTAAATTCATCCATTTTTGTAACTTGCTTTAGTGAATTATTTAACTTGATCACCTGGATATTGTTAATCAAAATGATTGGACTAATTTTTTACTGAATAAGTAAATGTGTTTGTTTGCTGTTATTTTGTTATGGAATCATTGATTTATATTTTGAGAGAATGCTTTCTTTTACTTAGCTGGACTGCACATTCCCCTACACTGAATTCCATTCCACTCATTCAGTAACAAATGATTCGCTTGAAGTGATTTTTAAGTGTAAATGCACTAACCATTCAAAATATTGTTCCTGTGCATTAATTAAATGGGTTAAAATGATATTATTTCTTTACTGGTGTTCTGTAGCATTTGAAAGCCAGTCTGTTTGTGGTTGAGTGCCAATGAGTCACACCCCGACTATCTTGTGCCCACATTATGCCCATAGGTGGCCTCCAGTGGCACAGTGTGGGCCCACTCTGGGCTCAATGTGTCTGAGAAAGCACATCTGAAACGTTTTTCCTGAACAGGCGCTATATAAATGTGATTATTTATTGAGGACATATTTTGAAACAAATGAATCAGCAGTTAGGACAAATAGTGCTCCACCAGAGTAGAAGTTTAATTTCCACAAATTGTTTGAACATTAACAAATTGAACAGGACTAAATGCTTAATAAAAGTATTTATTTTTGTTATTAGTTCTGTTTCTGGTAACGATCATCATTTTGTTAGTGCTTGTAGAGTGAGAATAGTTTCACATGTGAAATTTTGACTTGTAACACATGTGTACGACGTCTTCAGAATGATACATTTGTTGCAAATACTATACACTGCGGACATTTGTGACTTTTAGTTAAAACATTAATTTTGATTCAGCTGTCTTTGTAAAAGGCTTTCATAATTATTAAAATAAATTACAAGTACTGGAGTCTGTGTAATAATTTTATCATTGCATAGTATGTTACTGGATTTGGTGCATATGTTTTCCCTCAGGTTTGGAGAATGGCTGTTTCTTTGGTGTCGTAATGGGTGAACGGCAGTACCAAGTTATTCATCATTGTGTTCAAGGTTTGAATTTGAATACGAAGCCATACATCCCAGATATTTACTCAGGTTGTCTTTTCCGTGCTTCAGCCGAAATTTATTAAATTCCAAGGACCATACTTGTAGAACTCATCAGCTGTGAGCTGAAAGTACAAGGTGAAATAAAATAATTATCCTGTTAATAACGTTTCAGGTGAAGGACTCTCTTGATCCAGTGCAACTAAAATGGACTTGTTTGCTGGACTATCAGTTGTTGCCTTTCACAGCAGACCAATATTATTGGTACAAAAGTTTAGAAAATAAAATCTGTTGACCTGGTGGCTTAATGCATTAGGGTGGTCCTTATTTTTCAAATTTTACTTCCTTAACAGGCACACTGTAATTTTGTTCCTACCAATGAGATAAAAAATCAAATTTTTTCAGCTCAAATAATGATATTTAGAGGTTGCTACCGGCTCTGAAAGTTTCCTTTCTACTTCCGAGATGATGGCTTTTGAACCGGGTAATACACCATTTGCTTCAGCATGACTAATTTGGTGAAGGTGACTCAACAAAAGTGCTTGATTTAAAAACAGACTGTTAACTGTTTCTAATAAAGAATTGTATGAACATCACTGCAGTTTATGCCATAGACAGTTAACACACTGATACAAGCAGATAGTCTTGGCATCATTACAAAAAATCACTAAGCAGAAGGTAGCAGGTGCTTGTTATTCAACAACCAATGATGTTCTTGAAGTGTGGGTAAAGTCATGTATTCCAGCACATTTCAAGAAGCCTGCTGTAAAAATTGAAGAACTCTTCAAAGACAATGCCAAACTACGGAAAAGGAAACGAAGTCTGGACATGGCCAAATGAGCAACAGAAATGCAACAGTAGTATTAACTTGTGCAGTGTAGTGATTTCATCCTGATCCTGCAGAGTTTAACATCAACTGGTCATCAATTTGATGAGAACTAATAAAACAACGAAGATTGCTTGATGAAAATATCAAGAAGAATTTACACCAACAGTCCCTTTAATAATTCACTGGATGGAAACTTACCGGAAGACATCGGCAGCAAGAACATAGTCGATCGTATCTATACCCCTAAGCCGCAATTTTTCTGGTTAACGGCTGGCTTGAGCAAATTTATGACTGGTTTTTCGGCTAGCCGTAAAAACTTGCAAACTACCTTTCTCGGCTAAAAGTGCATCTGGCAAAAAATTACGGCTTGAAACATAGTTTGTTCATAAAGTGTATCGACTATAGAGAGTCCTGAGTTCCAATAAGGCAATTAATTAGACATTAGAACTGTAAAACAATGCTATGAACAAATGAACAATGATGAGTGGCACACAGAAAAAGTTATACAAAACATAACAGTTTAAGTAAATCCGAACTTGTGAGCTAATTTACAAAAGTCATGACTCATTAGTTAGTAATTAGTGTCCTTACTGACCTCAACCAGCATGCAAACCTTATAATCACATCTCTGTGCATGTTGTAGCTGAACTTTTTTCCCCGACGGCTAGCCATGAAATAACTCTCAGTGGTTTTTCGGCTAAGCCACAAAATGTTAGGCGGTTTTTCGGCTTGCAGAAAATTTTGTGGCTCGGCGGCGGCTTAGGGGACTAATTGTATCTCCATTATTGTTTCCGATTAAGGAGTTGCCCAGCTTCTTGGTATTCCAAAAATATTGGCAGGAACAGGGAAGAATCAGCCATAACTGTCCATAGCCATAGGCAGCAGTGACCTGGAATATTTGTGACAAAATAAGGGAAAGTACTTTGGCAAAACATCAGCCAACAGCAGTCACCAAAGTGGAGCATACATTCTTCTAGAAAATAAAATTGGAAAGGATTTGCTGTGGTTCACTTGTCGTCATCATATCCTAGAAACAGTTTTTGTACATGCTCTGGACCTCCCAGAGGTCCAAACATCAATATATTAAATGCTTCCAGTCCCACTGGGAATATGTTAACATGCCAACTACCAGCCTTGGATGTTGTTATGAACAGAACTGTTTCAAGTTTTGCAAGCAGATGATCGTTTTTGCTACACCTCAGCAACAGCAACTTCAATCAAGAGACCATTCGCTGTAAAAGAGTTGTAAATGATATTGCAGAGCAAGGTGAAACTTCATAGCAACAATGAAGAACAGAAATAATTCCTTCTGTTGTTTTTCAAAGAATATCAGCAGCGTTGTCCTGCTCGAAAAAAATATGCTTGCTCTGAACTAAAGCCAAACTGATTTGTAATCCATGTCTTCAGTTGACTGTATAAACATTAGTAACAGAGTAATGTGGAGCAAATTATTTTAATAATAATGTTACAGTGATTGTGCATTTGCCATTTATTCACGTTTTTCATAACAATGGTTACATAAAAGAATGGTAGCAACCCCTAAAAGTCAAATTTAAAAAACTTAACAGTATTTTTACTTTATACTAAGGTTAACCAATTAAGAAGGTGCCCCACTTGGTTTTCAGGAAAACATTTTCTGGCCAATAAGGACCACCCTAAGTTATATGATTGAAAAATACATCCAAAAATGGTTGGCTTTATTACTGTTGTTATTAATTATTGTTTTAATGTTTATTAAGACAGAACTTGTAATTATGTCGTCAGTATGTACGTTGAGCTTACAAAATGGATGGGCCTTGTTTAGGATCGAGTCACTTTAAAGTTTAGATTTTTAACTTTACCCCAATGTGGGTTAATGCTTATAAACTGCAATAAATGAGCCAATTTGAAAACCTTGTGTGCTTGATAAACTTTTTGTTTTTGTTTGGCAGTATTAACCACATTTTATATTGCTAATGCCATACAGTATGATGCCTTTCCCAGTATCACATTCTGAAGCAAGATGCCCTTCTAAATCAATGCTATGTTTTTTCTTTGTACTCGGTTGCAACATGCAACTTAACTTTACCCCAATGTGGGGCGTGGTGGCTCAGCGGTAAGTTCGGCGCCTTGTGTCCTGAGGGTTGCAGGTTCGAATCCCACTCTAGCGGCTGCGTACGGACCTTGGGCAAGTCCTTTACTCACGATTGCTCGTGGCGCTTCGGCGTGAAAACTCCGACACAGTATACCAATGGTGTAGTCGGGAGCGCCTCTGAGTAGTAGTAGACTTGAGGAGGCGCTATAGAAATATCCGAAATAAATAAATAAAAATAAAAATGCAATTCCTAATGGCATTTAGCTCACAAGATGCCTTTTCAACTGTTATAATAAATCAATCACAAGATGTCTTTCAAGGGCCATATTCTATATATGCCAAACTTCAGAATTTCTTAACATGATGATATGCAAGTCCTTGTCCAAATACCTAAAACCTGTGTTTCTAATTACCCTTCTGTTAGTGCCGGCATTTTCACGAATTTTGCAATGAAAAACCCAATTGAATCTTTCCTAATGTCCTCTGGTGGTTCGCAGTGTAAGAGGCTTGGACCAAATCTCTGCAGCAATGATGCTTGCGTATCATCTAATCGCATTCCAGAAATCCCATTTCCACCCAAGTGTGGTGTCTACAAGAAAATCCAGAAAGTTTCAACAAACTTACAAAAATTTTAGGTAAAAAAAAGTTAAGTCTTGTCCACAAGTTGTGTATCAGACTAATGTTTCAACAGGCTTTCATTAATTACAGCTTACAGCTCAAATATAAAAGGGAAAGATGATGAGACAGTGACAAGTGATTGAGATGAAAACAGAATATGTTCAAAGATTTTACAGGAGAAAATGCAAGGGCGTAGATATATCCTTGTCACCTCTGCACACCCATACAATCAGATCTAGATCCTATGATGTGCTTTTCTCGAGCCTTTGCTTATGACTGTGCATTTTTGTTAGTGAAACTGATACAGCACTTGTTGCAGACGAACTGCGGTACTTCGAATTGCCAGAGCATTAATGTGTTAGACAGCGAGTTGCAAATTTTTTTACATATTTTTCATCACAATGCATACTCGGTTGTTCGCCCATTCCACTTATAGAATTTGAATACTTAAACTGTGCCTACCTGTGAAACTAATTGCAACTGTGGAAAGGTGTCAAGCGCCCAAGTGACTAAATCTTCATTTTCTTCAAGCATTATGGTACAAGTACTGTAGACTAAAGTACCATTCTCCTTCAACAGTTTTACAGCCTAAAACATACCAGACAACCATAAACTAAGTACATGTAAATGTAAAGTAATATTCACTAAAAGCACATAGTTAGATTCTTGAACTTAATGGTCATTTCTTAGAAGATTGTTGCTAATAGAAATTATAATACAGAGCACATGTGTAGTGAAGATTAATGCATATGCCAATCTCACCTTCAACCAAAGTCCTACATGTAAATGACATTTCTAAAGGATTATAATCGTTACTAATTTTGAGATTTTCTGACAGCATTTTCTAATGGGAAGTGCCAGTAAGCAACAAACAATTTCATTTAACCCTTTAACGACGAGCATGCACTAAAATGTATGGAAAACTAATCCCTCTCATTGTTAAAGGGTTAAAGCACAGGATTTCTACCACAGGTGACAGTCAAAAGATTGCGATGCTACCCATCTACAATTGTATAAATATTTCCAGAAAAAATATATTAGGAATCATGGAGGTAGCATACTTTTTCAAACAACTTTCTTTGCAGTGGTGCATACGACTTAAGTTCTGATAGTGATGTTCTGTTGGTAAGCGTTGGTCTGCGACCAAGACCACTGCACGGGGCATCTAAGAGTACCCTGTCAAAGACACCAGCGCTGTATGGTGGAGGACCAGCCACAGGCAAACGCTCTAAAGAAGAAAACAAGTTTTTAACAAACACTGGGTAGAAGAATTTAATTTTAAACAATTTCTTTTCTATTGCCACCCAAACACTGAATTTATAGTTTCCACATTCAGATATAGATACACCATAACATATACCGGTAGTGTAACATAACATTGATTTTAAGTAGGGCTGTACCAAATAGGTGATTATTACTATTCGGCCGAATATGAATAATTGGACCAACTATTTGGCCGAATACAAATAGTGTACAAAATAGGTCTACCGACAACATTCAAAAATACGTTAACGTTCACTAACTGTACACAAAGAATGAGACTATACTGACACTGCGATACCATGGTCCAGGCAGTAGGCAACGCCTGGCTGCAACCACAGCATATATTATGTTAATGAGAGAGTTACTTCTGTCCACTCACTATAGCAGCCGCATACGCAGAAACAGATGTCATGTGACCACTATTCGTATTCTGTCCGACATCTACTATTCGGCCGAATACCGAATAGCTATTTGGCCCACTATTCGGCCCCGAAGCGAATGTTCGGTACAGCCCTAATTTTAAGTGTTTCTGAAGACATTGAGAACGCTCTCACCTTTCTAAAGCACTACTTACACTCTGACTTGATAGAGGCTGCATTCTTCTGACAAGCTCTTCATGCTTCCTTGAACCGATTAATAACCCTCCTATACTTGTGATGGAATCCTAAATAGTCCAGCAGCATAACTGCATAATTATATTTACAAACTGATACTTAATCAGCCATACTTGTCAGCAACACAGTCAATGCCTACCTGCTTCTTTAGAGACAGCTTTTGTCCCATCAAAGCAGTAGACATCAATGCAGTTCAGTTCCCAGCGATTGGCATTCTCCTGAATCTTGGCAATCTTATTCCTGCTCTTGTCCAGAGCAATGACATGACCCTAATTATTTTTAAACAACACACAGAAGGCTAATTTTAATTATGCTCGATAAGCACACGATTCATTAATCACGAAAAGTTATTTACTTCAATTCAGCAAAGCTGTATTCTAGGGCAACAACTTGGAGAAACTGGATGATATTTTGTTCTTCTTGTCTTATAAGATTATTTTTGTTTTGTTTTGAAAAGTTAACATAAAAGTATCCTGTGCAGATTATGTAATGTCATTTATGATCATATCAAAGACACAAATGGTCATGTAATAGTTTTAATAAAACAGTTTCATTGTCAGTGCAATAAATGTTGTGTACAGTGAGTTGTGCTTGAAACACCTACTGCATCCAACGTGTTTTATAACCACACCATTTCAGTTCTGTACAGCACTTTGCTGCATCTGGCAGTTCTATCCAAATGGCTGCCACACACTTTCGACTACCAACCACCCCAGTCAATATGAAACAGCAAAAGGCCATTTTATAAATGTAACAGAAGCAGCACGAGAAGCTGGGGAAGGTGAAGGGCAGGAAGATGGGAAGGGGCAAGAGAGATTGGGGAGGAGACAGGAAGGGGACGAGATTGGGAAAGAGGAAAGATTGGGGAGAGAGTTGTGGGACGGAAGAGAAAAGCAAGATGGGAAACGGGTAGCAACAGATGATTTTCTCCAGAAAGGACATTTAGCTGAATTAGCTCATAGATGCTCAGCACGTCATAGGTTAGTAATTAATTTGCTTTATTTAAGAAAATACCTGTGTACCTTGTATTTACCTTATTCTTCATTAGAGTGGCTATGTGAGTAGTTTTCCCACCTGAAGAAAAGACATTCAGCTATAAACATATTTTAAGATTTGTTCAATTCAATTTATAAAGAGACAGACCAAAGCAGTAAGATTCATTAGTTATTCCATTTATAAATCAATTATCTCATCAGCAATTAATCAGTCACTCATCCTGATTCAACAAACGATTGGTTGCTGGAAGGACCAGGACAAAAAAAATGAATTAGTCCGTAGTGCTCTTAATCAATTGGTGCAATATGGGCAAATAAATAATCTATTCACACAAAGAGTTCAATACCCCAAGTCTGGTAACTGTAATGTAAAACTGTATCGGTGCAAGTAAAAAATCTGTGACATTTATAAAGGATCTGGTGCAGTGGTTTGCAGGTAAGAGCAATGTGAAAGCAACTATTGAACTTAACTACATGTTCAATTTACGCTAACGAACTTGTTCCCTTAGTAACTCGAGCAGTGAGAGCTGGATACTCACCTGGAGCAGCACACATGTCGAGTATGATTTCACCCGGTTGTGGATCAAGAACGTGAACACATACGATCGAAGGAAGATTCTGAGGAAAGACGAGTTCAAACAGAACGTCAGAAAGGGAAGGCGCAAGGAACAATGGCTCCAACATCTGGATCCCTACACCTCTAAATGAAAAGAAAACTGGACTAAGTCACTTTTCTAAGATGATCATAGGCAGATGCATACTTTCCTGACAGCGCTATATTTAGACGAATCCATTCCCTTAAGTAAAGATAACTAATGACTGAAATAGCTGCAGACAAGTGCATTCAAGTTAAATAAGAAAACATGAAAAGTTTATGAAATAATCATCAAAGTGTAAGAACATAACTGAAAACTCACCGTGACTTCTTATCCCCAGAAAAGACATCCTGCCTACTCACACAAGCTCTCCCATTTCCAAGAAACAGCTTTGGTCCAACAAAAGCCTTAGTCAAGCCACTGCGACATTGGCCATCCAGATCGGCATACACTGATACCTTATCACCTGGATTCATCCCTAAAATAGACCACTCTTCAGCTCAAGTAATCTAACCAACAGTATGTATGTATGAGAGCACTTGTATAGTGCCTTTCAAGTACCTAACAAGGGTGCTCTGGCATGGCTACATTTCCAGTAGCTCGCTATATCTAAGACCCAAGGTATAGATCGACAGTGCACTAAACCCCAACCACAAATTCACTCGAATTCCAGGTCACATAACGTAATGGCAAACATTTATTGTGCATCTCTACCACAGTATGTAACATGCATGTACAAGTGTATGTACCGGCATGTATTGATGGATGTATGTATGACACTGTATGTACATGCACGCCATGCAGCGTATAGGCTGTTGGGCCTCAAAAACATGGCATATTAACTCAACTACACAGGTGCCACTAAAAGTGAACAGAAAATGTATGCCTAGCTTACCCAAACAAAGCAGTACAAAATAAATGGAAAATTCCTTAGAAGCAAAAAATAAAATACATGTAATAGCAAACATTCTGCATGTCTTGTATCTGATCATATGCTCAGCAACTATTTTAATGTACTTTCACTTGGACTAACAGCTAGAACTGTGCTGACAAAAGACCATGAAAAGTCACTAAATGATTAAAAAACAAAGATCACAGTCAAGTAACTACAAAAGCAGACGAATCTTTCAGACTACAGACCAGGCGGTGCAGCAAGAATCCCACAGATGTAGATGTTAGAGCCTCGAAGGACAGCCGCACCACAGGCAGCATCAACAATAACCTCATTCTCCACCTGGATGTTTAAAAGAAGCCACCAATCAAACACAGTGTAATGTAATGTACCGGTAAATGAAGTTTTACAGTGCTTCTATAAAACTGTTCTACATATAACTCTTAGTGTACAACCTGGTCTCGTTTTCAGGTTCTAAAGGTGCATGAAAATGTCCATTTACATTACAATCAGATTTGCAGTTCTATGGTATGGTATGGTATCTGGGAATTTATAAAGCACCTCTCACAATACGAACTACTCAGAGGGGCTCTCAGTGTGTGAGCCTTGCGGAAATAATAAAGACTTTAAACGATGAAAAACAAAGAGAGAAAACCTAGTAAGTAGGGTTCCACGCAGTACCAAGGAAGGGAGTTTCATAGGGATGGGCCTACGACAGCGAAAGAGCGAGACTGAGCCAGGGCAGACTTCACCCGGGGAACAAACAGATCAAGCCGATTCAGAGAACGTAGGGGTCGATGAGAAGCAGCAGAGAGACTGAGAGAGGTTTGCGCATCAGGTCACAAAGGTAGGCTGGAGCTAAGCCCTGTTGTGCCTTAGATACAAGTGTCTTGATCTTGAAGTGGATACGAGCTGAGACAGGAAGCCAATGCAAGACATCAGTCATGTCATAGACAGTGTCTAGGACACAACAACTGACAACTTCTCTGACTGAGAAGTCATGGCCAAGTTTAGTTTATGCATTCTCTCAGTCTGTTTGTTCTGCCGAGTCCTTGTTGTCTATGATTTCCGATTGATCCTCAACTTAAGGATTTTCAGTTCCTTAAGAGGTGCAATACATACATACAAGCACATGCACTGTGTGCATATACATATGCACAAATACATACATAACCACATAAATACATACAAGTGCACACATGCACACTCATTTGGTTGGGATCTGGTGCATATTTAGTATTACCAGACTCAACCAAAGGCTGCAGGCACATATTCAGACAAGTAACCATGCCTGTTGCCACCAAGCGATATGCATAACACACCTTGGCCATTCCACACTCAAGTCGATACAGCCTCCACATAAATGACCAGTTTTTCATCTAGTGACAGACGTCTCCAAAACAATGCTACACAGCTGATAGACATCAGTAACATTTAAGTAATCATAATAGTAAATTTATATAGTACTATTTTTAGATATACCCATCAGAGGTGCTCCGACCTAACAACCAAACAAACAGAATGGTTTACAACTGTTTGTGGCATACGACAGGCTGAGGATTTCAAGTCGCAGGTTGTAGGGCAACTATAATATAGTACATATGAGTAATAATTGTCATGTCATTGATGAAATATAAATATAGTTCACCTGAGAAATTACATTTGGTCCTTCGTTGTTTATAACAAGACAATCGGAAATCTGTGGATGAAACTGGATTTCTGGTGGAAGCTTCTGTCGTGCTTCATACTGCTGGAAGTTTAAGCAGTGCAAGGGATCTATTTAGCTTCAGATAAACGCTAATACCACGCTGCTAATACTATGCTCTAGTGGTAACATATTTGATTATTCACAATTCCATAGATGCTAAAACTACTAATCCTTATAATAATGCTTATAACTACTCTAATCCTTATATAATGCTACAGTGGATCTGTTTACGTCATAGATAATTAGTGTCAACAGTGAATATGTGTACAGTGATCTGCTGGTTGGGCACAGTGTGTGTACCAGTGGAGACTCCTAACAGTCTGAGCACTGTATGCCTGCTCATCAACCTCTGTCTTTAATGACTAGCTACATATAGACTAGTTAACATAGGCAGCACTTTTATGATGTGCTTAGTAGGTGCTATATTAATTGACTAGATAACTAACAAAGTACACTAACTTACATGTATTATGCTAATACAGCTGATAGTGACTTTTAGTGCATATGTGCTGTATATAGTATATTAACTTGCGCTAAATATAAATCTTCATATAATAATATTAACACCTGAACAGGTCACTCTAAGTTGCTCATTATTTCAGTCATTCAGTCATTTTATTTTGTCATTCAATCGCTTCTTTGTTAGTTCACTCTGCCAAGTTTTTCTTTCTTTACTTGCAAATTTATTTTATGCACCACAAGGACCAGACCGTTGCTGCAAAATATGTGTAATTCTCTATAACTAACCTATTTTCTTTCATCAGTATTTACCTACATACTGTTGCTCATTATTCTAGGTTTGTAATTCACCAATTTCCTGTTCCTTTTTTGGGGGGGGGATTAATTCACAGTGCCTGCAATGCCGACCTACCTCTGTCAGAACAGCCTTCAGCTTCTGCTGGATCAGATCTGGTGTTGCCTTCAGAAGGTTCATCCGCAGTGTGGTCACCATGGGCGGTTCACCAAGCCGTCGCAGAAGTTGAGAAAATCGCAAGGCACACTCTTCTGACCCAAACTGTTCCTTGAACTAAACCACACGAATTATTTACAAGCCTTAGCTTGCTAAATCAACATGACGATGTTTAATTAGTTTTGAAAGTAGTCTTAGACAAATATAACATACAACACAATGCACGACAACAATACATTCTTGGCTTATCTCATGATGCACCGTTTTAGGACTGTTACACATTCATGTCACTGTGCTTTGTAAGGTTCATAAAATGTGCTATAGGAGAGCTTAGATACATATAATAAAACACAATACAACTGAAATGTTATAATGCACCGTTTACAATAGCTCACGTGTAGTTTGAAGCCAGGCGACAGGAAACAGTATGACCATATGTAAACAGACTAGAAAAGGTAAGTTTCTGGCTAACAGAAAAAGATTACCTCAGTAAGAGAGCTGTGAATGCAAAGAGGTACAGAATACCAAATGGTAGGACCAGCTACTGTGAAGTTCCAGTCAAATACAATATGTGTGCCGAGAACACCATAATTTCTAGAAGATTCTGATGGAATAGAGGATAAAACTTTAACAGAGCTTCAAGGTACACTCAAAGATGATAGGTAGAGTGGGAAATCATTTGCAAGTGCTTTACATGGACAGACTGCCAGCTTGAAGCAGATTCTTTCACAAACATGTGAAAGAATGAGCAGCAGTTAGACATAGTCTCAGAACATGACTTCACAACAAAGTCATATCGCCTGCTGCATTCTTGTTACTTGAAGCAATGTACTGTTAGGATGGCCATACTAAAAAGACTCTGACTGCAGCAGTCTGGTCAGAACAAGAATATGAATTGGTATTCTCAATACTGCTGAATCCCAAGATGATCAAAAGTTATAGTTTTGTTGACAGTTTCATAATTGTATCTTTTAGTTTATGAAATATTCTTAAACATCTTAGAATTAAGTTCTATGAATGTACTCTTATCAATATACGATAATATGACTAATGTTCCTTATAGCTCCCCAAACAAATTTATTCAACGTACGATACTAAGGCAGGAAAAACTAATTTCTGGATTAGTATACAGGCTCCAGTGCCATCAAGGACATGAGTCACCAAGGCAAGTTCAGAATGCAGTTATATACTCTTTGCAGTACAACTGCAGATGTAAACCATTGCAAACATAGGCTGTGTGGCTAAAGTTAACAATATTTCCAGAACAGGTGGTGCAGAGGGACTCTTTCAATTTACTGTGATATTAGCAAAACCAAGAGTAACTGGTGTAGGCAATCATTCTAAAATATCATTGTTTCTTTTCGACTTTTTTTCTAGTCTGATTTGCGCTGTAGCAAAGGCACAGCGCCTTGCTTATGCGGAGTTTACAGACACGTAAATGGTTGGTTGTCGTTTTACGTACTTACTTACGTAATCTGTCCACTCCACGCGGCGTCCAAAATGAGCTTATGAGTAAGATCACAAAGTAAAATACAGTGTACCTCAAAACGACATAAAGAATTCTCCAAATACGCTTGAACTTCTGGTCGTAATTTAATCGCAGAAATCATTGTGAGTCATTAAAAGGTTCGCTGACTGATTTTAAAATGAACCACACTACTGTAATACTCCACATGCAAGGATTCTATATTATATATATATTGTATAGAGTCCTTGCTCCACATGTAAACAAAAAACAAACCGGAAACAACGAAATAGGTATTCAAATAGATTTCATTTACGAGAATGTCGACCGCGGTCAAATCAACATATAGGCCTACACGTGATCGCAAACTTTCACTCTGGCTACAGAAGTTCGATCAGAACAAAATCAGTGGAGCAGAATATATATTAAGCTAAGTTCGGTGTCAAATATTGTAATTTATTGGTCATGTGTCCGATGGCATGCGAACTGCTCTAAAGTTTCGAAGCCTTCGCCTTCAAGTGTCAACTGAACTGGGTGGAAAAATTGATTCGTTTTTTGGGCACGGCTGGGCGCAGCAACCTCTTTAGTGGCGACAGTGTAACTTTCTATTCAATAAATTTCAATCAATTTTTATTGATCCACAAAGCAAACGTGACAATATACAAGAAAATATAATTTAAATAGCCACTATGATGATGAAAAGGTTTGAAACATTAAGATATTAATGGGTTTAGACAGTGGCGTAGCCAGGTTTCAACACCAGGGGGAGCGAGCACATGAAAAAGGCCCCAACTACCAAAATAAATAATTATCGGCATTCACGTTGCAAAAATGCTTTGAATCTAATTAACACAACTAAATTTGGAAGCCACATTTGTAAAATGCTCAAATCTATTAGTTGTGCTATTTATTTATTCATTCATTCATTCGAGTATTTATATAGCACCTTCTCAGAGGGGCTACTCAGAGGTGCTCCCGACTCCTGCACGGCCAAATAAAACAGTTTTCAATCGAGTATAGAATGTATGCGCCTATAAGAGGGAGTTCTCGGGAACAGGCATAGATCCGGGAAGCCCGTTCCATGCCGTCGGGCCCACCACTGAAAAACACGGTTCTGCATGGTGGCTGAGCGGGCAAAAGGCACAATGAGTAGGCCTACCCCTTTGCCCGAAGACCGGAGGTGGCGACTATCATGAACTCCCAGCATCGGGCGGCAAAGGACCCGCATATAAGCTGGAGCGCATCCCAGCAAGCACCTGCAGACCAGGGAAACAACCCTTATACTACACGCTGGCTGACAGTTGGCTGGAGCCAGTGCAGGACCTACAACATATAACCAGAGACCTGACCAAATTTTGGTATTCGACCAATAAGACGTGCCGCAGAGCATTGCACTCGATTGAGGCACGCTAAACGACTAGAAACTAGGCCATAGTAGAGTGAGGAACAGTACTCAAGTCAAGATTTGTGACACAATCTAATGACGCTATTTAGGTTTCAACGATGAATCAGATATTCGATTATCCACTCATGGAATCTCTTTCTTTTTCGAACTCTGTTTTGCTTATAGTCAGTAGTAGGCCTAATATCACATATTTGAACCAGCTCGGTTGCTTCATTCTCAATCCGTTCAAACTTAAATTTGAATTCAGTTCGCATAATTTTATATTTTAATATCGTTTTCATAAAGTTGAATCAAATAAGAAGGTGTTACCAAATCAATGCTACTTCTATGTAAATATGTGGATAAACTGACAGCTTTCTCTAGCACTTTTTCCAGAATATTAGAAAAACTAAGAATTCGAACGTATACAGGGTTACAAGCATACCCTTTGCCTCAGTCAGCTGTTTCGTAGTGCAGCTTTTAACCTCACCATCCACGAGTATATATGCAGGGCAACTATTAGTTCTGGTAAATTCTGCAAGAGTAAATGTACTGCTAATTTTCTGAATGCCCATCTGGTATCGCAAAGTCTTTCTAGAGTTCCAGAAAACAAATTATGTCGTTCGAACGATTGGAATAAAAAATGGAAGTATGTCATTCGAACTATTGGAATAAATAAAGTTTGAACGATTGGAATAAATAAACTGTGAAAAAGGCCCCACATCTTGGAAAATGGTCTCAGAGAGATCGGCCGCTCCCCCTGCTCCCCCCCCCCCATAGCTACGCCTCTGGGTTTAGAAGGCTATATCATGCTGTGAGTGGTCAATAGGAAGCCCTAAAAGGACTTTAGAGAAGATTTGTGAAAAAATTGAATTGAAATTCTTTAAAAGCATCCAATCACCCCAACACTGTCTTCACCAATAACTGCCTGCAGAGCACCTTCATAGATTCAACTTAAGAAAAAAAGGGGTCATGCATTTGAATTACTGCACTTTAATACACTGCTGTATAAGAAATCCTTCATCATTCGCTCACTGTCTTCTTCTTTTTTTCTTTTCCTTCAGGCTCGAATTAATCCGAGCCTGAAGGAAAAGAAAAAAAAAGAAGAAGACAGTGAGCGAATGATGAAGGATTTCTTATACAGCAGTGTATTAAAGTGCAGTAATTCAAATGCATGACCCCTTTTTTTTTTTTTTCTTAAGTTGAATCTAAAAGCATCCAATCACCCCAACACTGTCTTCACCAATAACTGCCTGCAGAGCACCTTCATAGATTCAACTTAAGAAAAAAAGGGGTCATGCATTTGAATTACTGCACTTTAATACACTGCTGTATAAGAAATCCTTCATCATTCGCTCACTGTACAACTATAAAAACTGTGTTGTTAATGCTAGTCCTAATGCCTGTTTCGATATCTAACCTGGCTCCAGTTGTAGACCTAATGCTTAGAGCAAGCCTTTTGTTATAGATACATGTATGTAAATCAAACATTATGAAATTGTATTTAGTACTGTTTCTGCTTTTTTTGTCTTACTGATATTGTGTTTTATTTGCTGTCTTGCGAAGTCATTGGAGCAACTTTCCCCCTTCCTCTTCCTTCCCCGCCCCAATAATGATGGCAAATACACTGCCAGATCTTCCCCCTATTTTTTGGATGGAGCATTTGCTCCAAGGTTTCTACGGAGTAGACGCCCCTGCCTATATGGGATATAAAAAACGATTACCGTAAAATATATTATTCGGTCTATGGTATGCATGACGATCATCTTTCAATTTCGTGAACAAGTGTACTACAGGTCATTACAGCAGATTAAATTAGAAAAGATTCCATCATTTGCTGGTCGCAGACGCCTTATGAGGTCATCCCCAAAGGAGTTCCGTATTAAAGCAACGACCTACTTAGGACCCTCTTTCCCTAGTGCTTATTTGACATTACTCATCCCTCTTATCAGATATCCGCACTCAGTGGCGTAACCAGGGCTTCCCAAAAATTACGCAGTTCGTAACACAGAGGGGTTAGGGTGGGTTCTCTAAAATTTCATTTGATCTGAGCGACTCCATATCGATGGTTCCAGTTCAGAGGGTACCGACTCGGACTACAGGTCTCACGATTCCCCCTCCAGGCCAGCTACAATGGGAGGCCGATGGGCGGCGATGCCTCGAGTGGGTCAGACCCCCACCTTTAAGAGTGGGAGGACATAGCATACAGTTGTCCCCGCGCGGAAATTTGGAAGAAACACTAAAAAAGGTGAGAAAATGTTCGCGTGAGCGCGAAAAAATTTGGGTTCTCTTTTTGGATCAGGTCATTTCAAAAGTGTCCTGTGTTCCCCAGCTGTCAAACAAGATCGCCGCCAGTCGCCGGACTCGCGCTGTATAAGAACTGATATAGGTTATTGTGTTACGTGACCCGATTTATTCTTTTTGCTGGGATTGATTAACATTGATTGTCTGCAACGTTTGATGGGAGCCTTCTTCGAAGACGCATTAGAAATAGAAGCCATGACTCGTCAGTAATAGGTATCGAACAGTGACTTGGTCTTGCTCTCAGTGTTGAGCCTTTGGAATTGGTCTTTAGAATTTGGTCTTGATCTTAAACCGTACGCTGGTATTGGTCTTGGGTGCATGGTTGCCGACATGTAGGCCTACACTAAATGCAGACAGAAAGTGACAGAGAGACGGAGAGAAATATGTGGAGAGAGAGAGCTGGGGAGCGGGACGAAGGAGGCTTATGATGTCGAGGGCATTGCCTAAGACAAAGATGGAAGGGCGGGAAACGAGGAATTTTCTGACCCAAAGGTCATGTGCCAAGCGGCAGCCGAGCCTTGGGCTCATACGGAGTGATGGCCGTAGGCCCGTGACCTGTCAATTCTGGATGCTGGATGAGGGCTATGTTAGTCATCTCTAGTATATTATACACAGCGGGCTACCTAGCTACGTTACAGACGCATCATTTTCCTTGAAAATTGTTGGGAAATGTCATTTGCTAGGCCTCATGAGTTATGAAGCCTGCGATTTACAACAAAAAACTGTTAAAATCTTTACGCAGTTGCGTAATGCTGGTTACTATACCCCTAAGCTGTAATTTTTCTGGTTAACGGCTGGCTTGAGCAAATTTACGGCTGGTTTCTCGGCTAGCCGTAAATGAGCGTAAACTACCTTTTCGGCTAGCCGTAAATTTTTTGCGGCTAGCCGAAAAAGGTAGTTTACGCTCTTTAAGCTCGTAAACTACCTTTTTCGACTATAAGTGCATCAATCATTAACACAGTAACAGAATATACATTAGGGCCTACTTTTAAATCGAAAGGTGGGCAATATTCACTCAGTCTTAAAATAATGTTAGAAATCAATTCAAATAATTATGTTAAGAAACAAACGGACATCATGTGGAAACTTTATAATCACAACTATGCGCGTGTTCTAGCCAAACTTTTTCCGGCGGCTAGCCGTGAAATAACCCTTGGCGGTTTTTCGGCTAAGCCGCAAAATTTCCGGCGGTTTTTCGGCTTGCAGAAATGTTTTCGGCTCGGCGGCTAACGGCGGCGGCTTAGGGGTATGCTGGTTACGCGCCTGTCCGCACTCCAGCGGGGTACAAAGACTTAGATAAGGTTACCTTGTTCATATTTGCAATTCCATGGGATGTTGCGGCGTTCTGGCTTAGGTTTAGATTAAACGCTGTAGCCTACGGAGACTATATATATTCTATGTAATTGGTGTTTAATGCCTGAGTGGCCGAGTGGGTTTGTAGCCCGCTAGCCACGCCGGCGGCCCGGGTTCGATTCCCGGTCGGTCGGTTTCTCAGAGATTAATTTCTCGGATCTTTACTGCGGGTGGCTCGGTCGCAATATAAACGTGGAGTACGAGGTTGTACTCTGCCTCCGACACTGATCATCTTCGATATGAAAAAGTGTCGTTAAGCCGATATACAACACAACGTGTTTAATGCACAAGCTCCCTGAAACAACCACGTACCAAATTTAGACGCGGACTTTCGCAAAAGCATAACCTTCACACTCCCATATTCCGACCTGGGTGACCTCTCTCTCGTCGCCTTTGCAGACATCGCTTTTAGTTGACCTTATGTAACTCAGGCTCAACGTTGTTCATACAATTCTAGTTACAACTCGCCACAAAAGAAAAGGCACGTAAAAATATCATAACTGAACAACACAGTGAACAGTAAAGCCGCCATATATCAACGTCAGTGGTGGTAGACAAGGGCAATAGCTGGCACAGTATATATAGGCTTAAGCCGACATTGATGAAATAAAACATAAAAAATTATGTTTATAACACTGAAACAATGGAACTGGTGTAAAGTCAACAGAACTATAGACTTGGAAACTAAATTCTTTTTCTTTGTTCTAGGAAATTAACTAAACCCATACATCTAAAAGATTTAAAGAAATATGACTGTCTATGGAGCATCACAGTAGCGATGATAGCATAATGATAATGTTCTGATGATAACATAATAAAAATAATGTTCCATAAAATCCTTCTCAATTTCAAACATTTTGTCACACATTCCGCATCCATATGGTCTAAAAAATTTAATGAGTAATAACATCAGACATTACTCTAGAATAGCTCCAGAAAATTATTTTCAACTGATTCGTCCTCTGCTTAGGAAGATCTTTCAAGGTTTCTGTAGTTGACAACTGTTTTCCATCAGCACAGTTCGCATAGTCAGTATATGTACTGAAGCTCTTACATAAAGTGTTGCATGGCATATGTGTGCCATGTTCGGCACAACGATTTCATAGAATTCACTCTCACATAGTTTTCTACCAGTATGGGATCTTGCATGGTAGCTGAGATGCTCACTCTGTGCAATGCCACATCACATAATTTACACTTCTGTGGCATTTACCAAGTGTGTTTTCTTGACTGCATTTTGAGAGCGTCACTCCGTGTAAATGCTTTGCTACATGAAGTGAAAATGATTTTGTATAGTTTGGCATGTCTGTGTAAATGATTTTTGACATACATTGCAAGAATGCAAGTGCATACTTTCTCTGGTGTAGTTTCTTACATAGCATTTGAGAGCACCACTGTGTGCAAATTGTTTGTGACATAAACAGCACTAGTATGGCTTTCTTTGGTGTGGGTTCTAATATGTTGATTTAGAACACTCTTCTGTGCAAGTGCTTTGTGACATAAATTGCAAATGTATGGTTTTCCCTACATGAAGTGAATTGTATAGTTTGGCATGTCTGTGTAAATGATTTTTGACATACATTGCAAGTGCATACTTTTCTCTGGTGTAGTTTCTTACATAGCATTTGAGAGCACCACTGTGTGCAAATTGTTTGTGACATAAACAGCACTAGTATGGTTTTCTTTGGTGTGGGTTCTTATATGTTGATTTAGAACACTCTTCTGTGCAAGTGCTTTGTGACATAAATTGCAAATGTATGGTTTTCCCTAGTATGGGTTCTTTTGTGGTGTTCCAGATGAGTTGTATCTGCAAATGCTTCTTGACACAAATTACATTTTTATGGTTTTGCGCCAGTGTGGGTTCTTTCATGGCATTCCCGATGAGTTTTCTCTGCAAATACTTTGTGACAGAAATTGCACATATATGTTTTTTCTCCAGGGTGGGTTCTTCTATGGCATTCCAGATAAGTTTTATCTGCAAATGCTTTGTGACATGAATTGCACATGTATGGTTTTTCTCCAGTGTGGGTTCTTTCATGGCATTCCAGTGTATTCTTTTCTGCAAATGCTTTGTGACATAAATTGCACATGTAGGGCTTTTCTCCAGTGTGGGTTCTTTTATGGTGTTCCAGAGTAGTCTTCTCTGCAAATGCTTTGTGACATGAATTGTATATATATGGCTTTTCTCCAGTGTGGGCTTTTGCATGGTAGTATAGAACACTTTTCCATGCAAATGCTTTACCACATAACATGCACATGTATGGTTTTTCTCCAGTGTGGGTTCTTTTATGGCTTTCCAGAGTAGTATTCCCTGCAAATGCTTTGTGACATAAATTGCACATGTATGGTTTTTCTCCAGTGTGGGTTCTTTTATGGTATTCCAGACGAGTCTTCTGTGAAAATTCTTTGCGACATAAATTGCACTTGAATGGTTTTTCTCCAGTATGGGTTCTTTTATGGTATTCCAGAGCAGTCTTTTGTGCAAATTCTTTGTGACATAAATTACACTTATATGGTTTTTCTCCAGTGTGGGTTCTTTTATGGCAATCCAGAGTAGTCTTCTCTGCAAATGCTTTGTGACATAAATTGCACATGTAAGGCTTTTCTCCAGTGTGAGTTTTTGTATGGTTGTCTAGAACACACTTCTTTGCAAATACTTTGTGACATAAATTGCACTTATATGGTTTTTCTCCAGTGTGTGTTCTTTTATGGTGTTCCAGAGTAGTCTTCTCTGCAAATGCTTTGTGACATAAATTGCACATGTAAGGCTTTTCTCCAGTGTGAGTCTTTTTATGGTTGTCTAGAACACACTTCTTTGCAAATACTTTGTGACATAAATTGCACTTATATGGTTTTTCTCCAGTATGGGTTCTTTTATGGCATTCCAGAGTAGTATTCCCTGCAAATGCTTTGTTACATAAATTGCACATGTATGGTTTTTCTCCAGTGTGGGTTCTTTTATGGTATTTCAGAGTAGCATTCCCTGCAAATGCTTTGTGACATAAATTGCACATGTACGGTTTTTCTCCAGTGTGGGTTCTTTTATGGTATTCCAGATTGGATCTCCATGTAAATGTTTTGTTACAAGAATCACACATGTATGTGTGTGGTTTGTTGTGGCTACTTGCTTGCATCTTGAGATCTTGAACACAGCCCAAATATTACTTATTTATAGGCTGAATTAATTACTGTTTTTCCATGTTATTGCAAACCTATCATGAATTAGAAAATGCAACTCTTAAAATTATTGAAGAAGATGGGATGCAATAGGAAACTGAAGACAAAAATACTGAAACCCTAACTGCGAATCCGAAGTCATGAACTACAAGTATCCAAAGATATCACAAGGATGATATTAGAGGGTGCATGGTAGTGCAGCAAAGGACAGATGACTTAAGTGGAGAGATGACTTAAACAGTGGAAACACTTTTCTGTTACTATCTGTAAATCTGAGATCACTGAACTGATATTTGAAAGTTTTCTTACCCTCTGTATATGCGTGATTATGCTTCCAAGATATTGTAATAGAGAGTTTTGAAAATGCAGTCTAGCAACACAAATTCACGATTGAATATGATTGTTTAAGTATGGCAAAGAAAGACCAGGAAGCTATAGTAGCCACCTCGAGATATGTATAATACAATTTTTTGAAAAATAATAACCATGATGCCAACCATAAAACAGCATTAAACAAACGAAAATATGCCATATAAGGCAGATAAAGAAAGATCTCTTATTGCTAATATACAAGAGAGACATAAGAAGTGGATTGGTCACATATTGAGGGGGTATTTCCTACTGAATTGGGAAAAGAGAACGACAGGAAGACCTAGATGGATGCTGCTGGACTGGATGATGATGGTTGGATACAGTAAAGTGAAGGAGAAAGCCCAGCGTTGAGAGGAAACGTTTGAATCTGCCCAAAGGCAGCGAACTTGAAGAACATGATCCTAGCCAAATCTAACCCTGTTTTGAATCCCAGGGTGCAGTGCCACAGAACAAAAGCACTTTTTCATTAGATTACATCTTTCAATGGTTGCGAAATTGCAAAACAATATGTGCGTGCGTGTGCGTGCATGTTTATTCACCACGAAGGTAGAAAGTACAGAAACAAAAAATAAGTACAGACAGATACAAAACTGGCATAAATGAGGGAAGGTCATTTCTGTGATCTAATGTAGATATATCAATACCATACTCCTCAAAGTTTAGTTTATGCAGGTCTAGTAAGCTTATATGAACAAGCTTAGGTCTATATGACCAGAATAGAAATGAATGTCTTTAACAGATTCCTATTAATGCATGTTAAATATTTCTCTCTATACATTATTCCAGTGCTTTTTTTCAGCTTTTTTCCGGCACCTTTTTTCATGCTACTAAAAATGATTTATTTATTTTCATAATAAAAACAATACTTTAGTTATTTTACTTTAATTTCAGTGCTGTGCACTGTTTTCAGTGTTTATTGAGACCCCTCCCAACCCCCAATACAGTTTTTCTCGGGATTTTAGTTCTTCCATAATTGTTCAATTCCGGAACCTATTGTTCAGTTCCAGGAACCTTTTTTCTGGCAAAAAGCACTGCCTTATTCCAACACACATTCAACTGACACATCTGGACTATTGGTAAGTTAATATAAGCTCTAAGGAATAAGTTGACAGAGGTACTTAAGACAAAAGATTCAAGCAATATCAATTTCACATGTTTGGAAAAAAATTTGAATGACAAAATATGGCATTAGCAGAAGCATAAAAGTTTATTTGCAGCAGACACATCAATTTTAAACTAATTTTTACAGGAGATAAAGCAAAACAAGATATTTCAGTTCCTTCACACATTCAATAGATTCTGATCCAAGGACCAGATTACAGTACTGATTATTACAAGAAGGACCACTACAGAATAACTTAGATTTGTTGCCATTAAATATTGCATCAAGTTCTGTAGGCCCTATATTGTATTTCACTAACATTTACAAATCTACAATATCTTAAACTTAGAAAGGTGTACAATTTGTAACTGTAAGGCATTGCTTTAAAAGAGATATAATAAGGTTTATTTTTTCCCGAAGGAGCTATTTCTACATGCCCTACTTTTTGACTAAACTGTAGACAGTCCATAGAATTTCGCACAGACTGCAAAACAATTACGGAAAACAGTAAGATGAAATCACAGTATTTATACTGTGATGAAATCAGCATAATTATGATTGAATAGATAACCGGTGAAGTTAAATTTCGCTGAATTAAATAAAATTCCGAATAAGTTAGCCTAAATTTCATTCGCCAGTATGCATAATAAGAGCCTATTAAGATGAGATTACAAATCCAAGGCAATGGTCGGTGAAAGAAAAGATTGATGTACTTATATATATATATATACATATATTTACATTATAATATAGCCTAATAGTTATTACATACTACTATGTATGGATTCCTTAGTTTAAATATAGAACGAAATATACTTCACCAGCAAATAAATGTAGAAGGCGAAATCAACCTATCAAAAAGTAGTATAACAACTACGAAAAGAGTGGTTATTAATCGTTTTCTTCATGAAGCCAATGTTCCAACCGTTGAACCGTTTCACAAAATGGCGTTTCAAAAATACGAAAATTATTAATCGTTATCGTAATCGTAAAGTCCAAACTTATGAAGCGCCACTCAAGCCAAGCGCATATGGCACCAGCTTATTCTAGAGGGCAGTCTTGTTGTCCTCGAGACCAAGGTCTAGGTCTCGAGTGTACTCGAGTTCGTTTTTAAAAGTCTTGGTCTTGGTCTTGGTCTTGAGACCAAAGGTCTTGATCTTGATCTTGGTTTTGAGGTTCAAGGTCTTGGTCTTGGTCTTGAGGTTCAAAGTCTTGGTCTTGGTTTTGCAAGACCAAGACCAAAACTTTTGTCAATATGAACAGTCATTAATTTTAACAAACGGCAAGAATTTTAAAATTTTATCCAATGATTACTCATACAGTTATTGCTTTAGCATTTACACGGTGTGAATGAAGCTTCACTGTTGTTTTGGACAATTATTTTAACTTCCGGTTATTTCCCATGGAATGATTTCAAAACAGACTCATGATTAATTTGTACATTTACATCCGGTTCTTGAAAGCTGCTTTGGGCGCTAGCGATTTCAACACTAACTTGTAGACCGTGTTTTTTCACATGGCAGAATTTTTATGAGGCCCCACAGGTCACGTCTTGGTTAGAAAATTCTGAGCAAATTGGTTTTTATAAAATTCAACAGGCATTTGGAATAACATTTCGCATGAAGGACTTTTGTAAATACGAGTTCGGAATTCTCTGCAGTCTCCATTTAGAGTTGTTTTGCTTGAATAAAAGAAAAAACTCATGTTTTCGTTAAAATAACGAGTTTTTAGTAAGGAATAGAAGTCTGGATACGATTGTGATTTTTTTGGGTCTTGGTCTTTAGGTTCAAGGTCTTGGTCTTGGTCTTGAGGTTCAAGGTCTTGGTCTCGGTCTTGAGGTTCAAGGTCTTGGTCTTGGTCTTGGTCTTGAGGTTCAAGGTCTTGGTCTTGGTCTTGAGGTTCAAGGTCTTGACAACAAGACTGCTAGAGGGTAGTCAAAGGAGGTCCCAGCCCGGTTTAGGGGGCGGGGGTGTCCAGATCAAGAGACCAGGCAGAGCAGCTCTTTATGTGGGTTTCACATTGAGGTCGAGAAGAATTAGGCCCTAGAAGGCAGAGTAGGACTGCTTGAGAAGGTGACTAGGCCTAGTTAGGCCTAATTTGAGTGGAAAGCCTGTGTCAGATATATAGGAGCCTGAGGCGAATAATGGACGGTAGGTGCCAGGTGACATTGATGATGGAGGAAACAACAATTTGCGGCATTCGGGAGGAAGATCGTTCCAGAGCCGTGGTGCAGTTTTAGACATGGCTCGATTGAAGAACTTGAGACAATGACCGGGGGCCGAGAAAGGCTGAGATTGGAGGATGATCTGTTGGAGCGGATTGGCTGGATGGTGAAGAGTTCACCGATGTACTTGGGCTTGGAATATTGTAGGGAGTTAATTGTAGGTTAGTGAAGTGTACGTTGGAAGTGGATTCACTCAGCGATTTGTAGCCGATGAAGTGAATTAATTTTGGGATTGATATAATGATGTTTGGACGTTCTAGTGACAGCCCGGACTATAGGTATAGGCCTAGTGAGTTTTGGATAGGCCTAAGTTGAAGTCGCTTAATATGGGTATTTGACTCCATAGACTTCTCTACAGGCCCTAACCCAAGTCACTTTAATAGATCTATGTTCGTAAAAATCTAATCATTTCGATCGTCCGTAAATCATTTAATTCGTATAAATGTGCGATAATTATGATTAGTTTAGTTTAACTTCAGTGTCGTAATCGTAATCTCGAAATTTCTGCAGGGCCCAAAAACGAAGTCGTGGGAACCAGCTTATTCACAGGCAACCCAAAATTGGGTGGCGGGGGCAAATCAGTTCCAAGTCAGGATCCAAAGGGGCCAATCAGACAGACGACTAAGGTGGGTGGCGTTTTGTATTGACGCGGCAAGGGAGATAGAGGAAAGAAGAGGAATCGCGATAGAATTTATAGAAGTGCAGTGTTTTGAGCGAAAGACCTGTGGAGAGCTAGCCATAGCTAGGTGAAGTTTTGGTGAGTTCGTAGGATGGATCAGATATTTGTCGTAGTAGGCCTACTGGCGGGAGTTTGTTCCAGAGAGGTGGAACAGCTGTGGGTATAGAGCGATTTGCAAATTTTAGTGATGGGTAGGCCTACGTACGTGACGGAAGGGAGGAGAAGTGTTAGAGTGGAAGAGGAGCGGGTTAAGCGAAGCGGTTGAACCGTGAACAGCTGTCGCAGATAGAGCCTGGGAGGGTTGGGAGGTTTGAACTACGAACTCTTTCTCTTCCTTTAAGAAACGCCTCGAAACTCACTATTTCTCATTGACTATCAAGAATTCGGATATCTAACAGCTCTTCACCTGGCGACTATAGCAGCGCCTCAACTGTTTATTTCTGTGTGACCTTACGCGCATTAAAAATGTCTGTAGGCCTAATAGGTCCTAGTAATAATAATAATAATAATAATAATAATAATAATAATAATAATAATAATAATAATAATAATAATAATAATAATAATAATAATAATAATAATAATAATAATAATAATAAAATCAAAAAAAAATCGGCGTGGGAGTATCAGGAGGGGCCGAGGCTGCTGTCCACGCAACCAGACGATACCTGCAGTCCATGCCTGAAAACCATATTTTAGTAAAACTGGACTTCTCGAATGCCTTCAATGCTCTGAGAAGAGATTCAATGTTAGAGGCGGTAGCAACTAAAGCTCCAGAAATATACAGATACGTCTTTGACAACTATGCCTACACCCCCCAGCTACAGACCAAACAGCATACTATTCTGTCAGAGGAAGGGACTCAACAAGGCGATCCCTTAGGACCACTGGAGTTCTGCCTGACGATACATCCACTTCTCGAAAGTCTGACAACCCCACTAAATATTGGCTATATGGACGATCTCACTCTTGCTGGACCGATTGATAAAGTCGAGTACGACATCAGCTTGATAGAGAAACTCGCGCCAATGTATGGTCTACAGCTGAATCGAGCAAAATGCGAAGCATCTGTTATAAGTCATGATGAAGCAAACAATAGTCAGACCTTAGCCGAGTTTGAAAATGTGGCCGTTGAAGATTTGACATTGCTGGGTGCACCGTTACTTCCAGGCAGAGCTGTCGATACATCCATTCAGAAAAAGATTGAAGATCTGGAGAAAGTCATCACAAGACTTGAGATGTTACACCCACACGACTCATTCACCCTGTTAAGGTGCAGCTTAAGCATACCGAAGCTGCTATACATATTAAGAACATCAGCCTGCTTCCTAAACGAAGGACTTCTATGCGACTTCGACGAAGTCTTGAGAACAGGACTCTGTAGCCTTCTTAACATTCACCTGAGCGACGATCAATGGATCCAGGCATCTTTGCCTGTGAGAAACGGTGGTCTTGGCATTCGTAGTGCCGATATGCTGGCAACTTCCGCCTTTTTGGCATCAGCCGCTGGCACGCGAAGCCTTCAAGACCAACTGCTGCACGATGTCACCGTAACGGTCGCAGATCCATTGGTAGAGGAGGCTTCTAGCTCGTGGTCTTTGAGATCGAAAGCGCCTACTCCCATCGAACAGAAGGCTCATGTACAAAGAGAATGGGACAGCGCACTGATATCGCGTGCACTTGAAGGCCTCTCAGAAAGAGCTACTGATTCTACTGCTAAAGCCAGACTGTTAGCTGCGCAATCACCACACTCAGGAGACTGGCTTCAAGCACTACCCATAACAATCGCAGGATTACGGATGCCAGGAGAAGTACTGAGAATAGCAGCCGGCATCCGGCTGGGCACTGCGTTATGTGAAAAACACACATGTAAATGTGGGGCGGCAGTAGAATCCAACGGCCATCACGGATTCTCTTGCATCAAGGGAACTGGAAGGCAACAACGACATGCCATGATCAATGACGTGATTTGGCGGGCCTTCATCAGAGCCAAAATACCGGCCATCAAAGAGCCCAATGGCCTCTCCAGAGCTGACGGAAAAAGGCCTGATGGAGTCACCATAATACCTTGGGCCAGAGGTCGATGCTTAGCGTGGGATGTCACGGTGCCAGATACATTCGCAGCATCATACCAGCATGTAACATCGCAAAATGCAGGTGCCGCAGCGGAAAAAGCAGCCCACAATAAGGAAAACAAATACGCTGCCATCTCACAATCGCACCATTTCATCCCTGTAGCAGTCGAAACCTCAGGAAGCTGGCATGCCGAGTCGCTGGAATTTATCCAAGAACTTGGTGCCAAGATAAAATCAGCTACAGGTGATCAGCGTGAGACCAGCCATCTGCTCCAGCGTCTCTCAGTTGCCCTACAAACTGGAAACTCTCTCTCTGTTCTAGGCACCTCGGATTTGAACAACAAGGAGACCGCGCAGCCAGGACTGAATGTCGGTCTATAGCCTAGAATCCCTAGATACAGTTAACAATTCGTCTGCATATGACTTTGTTGGTTGGATGAAGAAATAAATTTGTATAATAATAATAATAATAATAGTAATAATAATAATAATAGTAACAATAATAATAATAATAATAATAATAATAATAATAAAATAATAATAACAATTACAACAACAACAACAACAACAACAACAACAACAACAACAACAACAACAACAACAACAACAACAACAACAATAACAGTAATAATAATAGTAATAATAATAATAATAATAATAATAATAATAATAATAATAATAATAATAATAATAATAATAATAATAATAATCATCACACCAAGGTACCTATACCAAAGAAGACGTATCGACGTCAGTGTAGTTAAACATAGGCCTAATGTAAATGTGCACGTTTTCCTATGGCGACTGTACTAGCGATCCCGTTTGAGATCTTTCATCACCGCAGTTTTCTCCTGTTTGGTTTCATCTACTTTTCTAATCCAGTCTTTTTGTCAAGACCTTAAACCTCAAGACCAAGACCAAGACCTTGACCCTCAAGACCAAGACCAAGACCTTGAACCTCAAGACCAGACCAAGACCTTGAACCTCGAGACCAAGACCAAGACCTTGAACCTCAAGACCAAGACCGAGACCAAGACCCAAAAAATCACAGTCGTATCCAGACTTCTATTCCTTACTAAAAATTGTGAAGTCGAAATACTCGTTATTTTAATGAAAACATGAGTTTTTTCTTTTATTCAAGCAAAACAACTCTAAAATGGAGACTGCAGAGAATTCCGAATTCGTAAGCCTATTTACAAAAGTCCTTCATGCGAAATGTTATTCCAAATGCCTGTTGAATTTTATAAAAACCAATTTGCTCAGAATTTTCTGACCAAGACGTGACCTGTTGGGCCTCATAAAAATTCTGCCATGTGAAAAACAAGGTCTACAAGTGCTGAAATCGCTAGCACACAAAGCACCTTTTCACGAACCGGATGTAAATGTACAAATTAATCATGAGTCTGTTTTGAAATCACTCAATGGTAAATAACCGGAAGTCAAAATAATTGTCCAAAACAACAGTGAAGCCTCATTCACACCGTGTAAATACTAAAGCAATAACTGTATGAGTAATAATTATATTATTGGATAAATTTTTAAAATTCTTGCCGTTTGTTAAAATTAATGACTGTCCATATTGACAAAAGTCTTGGTCTTGGTCTTGCAAAACCAAGACCAAGACTTTGAACCTCAAGACCAAGACCAAGACCAAGACCTTGAACCTCAAGACCAAGACCAAGACCAAGACCTTTGGTCTCAAGACCAAGACCAAGACTTTTAAAAACGAACTCGAGTGCACTCGAGACCAAGACCTTGGTCTCGAGGACAACAAGACTGTTCTAATCCAGTCTTTATTCATCGCCCTCTCAAGCGTCTGCCTCATTTTGACCAATCAGCAATTTCCACAAATCTTCGACTCGATCGATGCCTTCTCTCTCCTTCCACGGAGGAAATAAATTGCGCAGAGGATTCCTCTGCATAATTTATTTCCCACATGGAAGGAGAAAGATGAGAGGACGAAGAGTAGGAATTGAGGAAGTTGTTCTTCTTACTCTTCCTTCTCTTTTAACTTTGCAGTCTTTGCTTCGTATTATAAGTGCTTACTTCTTTTTTATAGATGCGTGCTTTATATTAAATTAGGTGGCAGAGAAGGATACTAGGGGTCACGTGGAAGGATAAGATAAAGAATGAAGATATAAGAAAGAGAACGGCTATGGATAAAATGGAGGATATGTTGAAGAGAACACGCCTACGCTGGTTGGGACATATGCACAGATCAGACAGTGAAATAATCGCGAAGCAGTCACTGAACTGGACTCCATCGGGATGGGAGAGGGAACGTAGGAGGCCGAGAAAGACCTGGCGAGCCACGGTCGTACAGGATCTGGACGACGGAGAGATGACATGAGAAGAGGCTGAGGGAGCAGCAGAGGACAGAATGACGTGGAGGAGCTGTGTCACCCGATGCGCTACAAGCAGTGGCGGCGCCAGGGGTGGGCTAGGGGGTGCTTAGCCCCTCCAAACTGTGGCTCAGCCCCCCCAAACAAAACGCTGGAAACCTCTGAAGCTTTGCAATGCTTACAAAGGAGGAAGGGAGAAAGGGAAGAGCTTAGGGCTTCAGCCCCCCCAAACCTGAAATCCTGGCGCCCCCACTGGCTACAAGCGCGTGGAAGGACTAAGGTCTAAGGTAAGGTGCTTTATATTTAGGCTACGTTTACATGCCGTGCACTGCACGCACGCATATATATTTATATATACGCATACATATGTACATCATGTATAAGTATGTGGGTATATGTATGTGTATGTTGTATATCTGCAGCCTTCTGTTAATTTGTTGTCTTTCTTCTGTCCTTTGCTCCAATTCCCCGTATTTCTTCTTTCCGGATTCTTCAACCTCCTCTTACTTCTCTTCCTTCTCTTCCATTCTTTTCCATAATCCTCTGGCGCCTCCTCTTTCCCCAATAACCATTCGTCCTGTTTCCGATAGGTAAGACTGAGTTGATTGATTAGCCATTGTCGTAATCGTTCTCGCATACGACTTGTGTTCATTGGGGACTAAATGAAAATCCTCCTCTACGAACCGACCTCACGGTCACTGATCCTCTCCCACTTGGCTCCACGAACACCAGCAGACTCCAAAATAATTGAAGTGATTCGATTACCAGAAGCAGCTGTTAAAACCAAGTCTTTTCTTTTCTTCGACGAAATCTAAGACGAAGCTGCGTGGAAAGAGAAAGCGACAGATCCATTTAGATCGACAGAGGCACATGGAGAAACAGAGGCTCAGACAGAGAAAGACAGACAGACATACAGACAGACAGAAAGAGAGGCGAAAACACATGTATGTGTCTGTGTAGGCCTGTACAGATAGCCTAAAGAATCTATAGTGACGGTAGGGGGTACTAGGGGCCTAGATAATATCGACCCTGCTCATTTTTCAGTGAATTGATCGGGTGAAATCCCTTACCATCGCTGCCCGTTTGAATGGCTGCAACGCCATTTAAAATCCTCGTGTAGGCCTACGGACCGTGCTAGCCCGAGATTTAAATGTCTGAAATAAGACACTATCGACAGAGGCCTATTCCAACCGGCATCCTCACGCATACAGGTGCATGGGACGTGCGCTCTTAACAATGTGGCATATCAGACGATCGAAGGAGAAGCAATGCACGAAATCATATACAGTAGAGGCCTGATAAAAGGCCGTTTTAAAACGATCTTTAGGACGCTATACATCATGGACAGATTACATGTAAAGACGGAGAAACTGGAAGAGAGAAAAGTGGTAGGAGGAAATTGAAGACATTGAAACTGACAAACACGATGACACAATAAAGAGACGAAGAAAGTCTTGCAAATCTCAGAGACGAATTGACCCTATATAAACAAAGAGCGGAGTCTGGAGAGTTAAGCACACGGACAAAGGCAGTGGCATGGAAGCATGCAAGCAGACGCACATAAGCGCACTGTCATTTTTATGTAGGATCTTGTACAAATATCGTAGTTGCCATAAATAGATCCATATATATAGACATGTGTGTACTAAGCTCAGGCTGAATCAATGGTCGGCGTTTGATTGACAGCATGCCGCAATAGTTATCTTAGCGGAACAGATACGGGAATCGATAGCAAGACGAAGACAAACAAAGAGATGGAGGAGGACGAGGAGGAGGAGGTGGAGAAGGGGAGGAAGGAGGATAGAGATATTGACATAGACATTGCAAAGCAGACACGAAGACAGAGTCAGCGGATCAAAGATAGAAGAAAGACAATGTCAACAGAAACAATGGCATAAAACTGCGAGGGTGAAATGAAAAATCAGGAAAATTGACTCATGTCTGAGGTCTACACCGTGGATACCAAACACAACAGCAGCGATTGACAATAGGGCAGATGAGTAAGAAAGAAAGCGACAGGTAATAACATTATCAAAGTGGCAGAGAGACACAGGCATGGGCATTGATACGAACGCACACGGACATTCAGCCAATTGAGTTAGAGTGTGGTGTGTACCGTGTCCTATAGAAACAGACAGACAGAGACAAAAGCACACAACGAAGCGGACACACGCGGACACACGCAGAAGCATGCTTACAGATGGAGCACCACGAAGACAAAACAGATAGGTATATGTATACGCCTATCCATGGCTGTTCAACACTCTTCGATTTCCACACGTCTGCTCGTGTAACGCATCCATTATTCGTTCTCGGCATATACTAAGCATGTATATCAGCAAACATAAACATATATAAGCATAAATATATTATGTATATAAGCATGTACATAAACATATATCGGTTAAGTATATATCTATATATTAGAATATTCTCAAAGATTTATTTATCCGGACGGCCACACACACACACACACACGGTAAACGGACACTTGCCCCCCTGGACATATTCCCCCCGGACATATTCCCCCGGACAGTTACCCCCGGACAATTTCCCCCCCCCCCATACTAGGACATTTCCCCCTCAGTGCAACATACACAAAGCTTTCTGTTTTAATGATCGAAACATACATACATACGTACATACATAAATGTATACATGTATACATACATGCATACATACATACATACATAACTGATGTATGTATGTCTGTATGTATGTATGCATGCATACATGCATGCACGCATACATACATTCATGCATGCATACATACATACAAAGTCATACATGCATGCATACATACATGCATATATACATACATACATACAGACATACATACATACATAAATTCACAGGGGGAATTTGTCCGGGGGGAAAATGACCTACTGAAATTGGGGGGAGTGTCCGGGGGGTAACTGTCCGGGGGAATATGTCCGGGGGAATATGTCCAGGGGTAACTGTCCGGCATTCCACACACACACACACACACACACACACACACACACACACACACACACACACACACACACACACACACACACACACACACACACACACACACACACACACACACACACACACACACACACACACACACACACACACACACACACACACACACACACACACACACACACACACACACACACACACACACACACACTCAAAGAACGAATATATTGGTTGTGTTATTTATCCGGACGGCCACCAACTGAGAGGAAACAAAATCGAATCAGTCGACTGCATTGATCTTCTTCATATATATCTCTGTAGTTGCCTCTCTTGGTATATGTCTCTGTCTGCATGCCCAGCAGTCTTTAAAGCAGCCTATACAATCAGAACATATACATATATATAGTAGGCTATATATAAAGCACGGGTCATACATTTATATATATATGTATGTATGTAAACGTATATGTGTATTGTTAGTTAATCTTGAGGCGCAGGCTGTCTTGGCGACGGGTATAGCAATCGACTGACTAAACACACAGTGCATGCCTTTGTGCATCTGCATGCCATCGGTGCCGAACTGTGTATGTATGCATGTACGGTCGTATGTAACGTATATATATATATATATATATATATATATATATATATATATTATGTACGTATGTATGTATGTATGTGGGGCCCTGTGTATATTGGCTGCGGCTGATGTGATTGTCGTCTGACTCCGTTTGCTGTGATTCATCGGAGTGCATCGGAATTTCTCGAGGCATGGACCTTGTCAAAAGGTACAATCCTTTCAGCAAGAGATCTCGGCTTCACCAGCAGCAGCAGCCAGAGCATCACCTGACAGTAGCGTCAGGCGACGGCGTCTCTGATCGGAGGACGAAGAAGGTCGAGGTCACCGAAAGAGAACTCGAGAACCTCAACCAGAAAATCGTGAGTAGATTTACTGCAATGTTAAAAGTAATAATGCTATCCATAAACGCTATAGTAAGTGCGGTTAGCAGAGATAAATTGTCTGACAATCAGGCACCTAATTGCAGCCAATCACCTGAATTATTGTGGTATCAGACAAAACTGGTTGGCAAGTGGCGCCATCGAATGAGCGTTGACATCACCGGAAGTGGCCTCATTTTCGATCTGCGTCTTCTTTTAGCCAGAGATGCATGCAGCATGCACCTCCCACAAGCCCTTGAAAACTGCTCTCTTTCGCCTGTACCGGCTGGGCTAATATCGCATCTGAGTTGGTACCTGAGAGTAGCGCTACATAAGTGCTCTTAATGAATTAGTGAATTAATGACACCAGACTGAGAGGAAACAAAATCGAAGCACAATGATGTCTGCCGTTAATAGCTATTAGACCTACGTAAGGGTGGTGGTAACAATGACGTTGTCTTCGTTAATTCTTGGGACTCCACCTTTTGATACAATTAAGTAGGCCTGACTAGAGGAGTAATAGGCCTATAAGCCAATGATGGAATATTGCACTTAATAGGTATTTAGAGATGTACGTGTTAACGCTTTAACCACGAACTGCATTGGTTTCCCAGTCGCTTTTGTCGTTGAAGTGTTAGTGTGTGCCAACGCACAACACGTAGAAAGCCGGTAGACTTGCTCTACTTCTGGATTAGTCAGAACGTCTTTCCAATTGTAGACTGAGAGGACACACGTCCTTATAGAGACCCTCATGTTGCGCTCTAATATCGTCATACGATGTTATACGCGTTTCTTGATATCTGACACCGTCACCGAGCCATTGTATGAGGAAATACTATATAGGTAGGCCTACTCATTGGCTGTTAATGACAGCAGCCTCAACAGGTGTGTGATCCCTCTTGATGCAAGATGCGACCAGGAGCTGATTCTGGCAATGTCGTGTACGGTGAGTAATAGGTGACATCGACAACAGAGATTTCGTTGTCTTAATATTACTGCTCTTAATCCACAAGATTCACGGCCCTCTTTACGACCAATAGCATGTTAGCTGGTGAAGCTTAGGGATGAACGAAGGGTATGTTTCACGTATGCAAAACTCCCTTCTTTTCGTGCGGATCTGTCCATACGATAAAATGTTTTTACATTTCATCACGGTCGCCTATAAGTTCTTGTTCTTCAGCCATGTTTCTGTTACTGCGCCCCATAGACCTCAAGGTCTACGAATAGCTGCTGCATGGCACTGTTTTTGACCCGGTCATGTGCCTTAATTAAATAGATACTAATTAGTTCTGTAGGCGATATACTACTAATTGCTGCGCCCCTGCTGCGAGTTTAGATGCACCGCCTGTGGTCCATTTGTCAGGCTGCAGGGTTGCTTGATGAATGAGGCCGCAACAGACCTTAACACGATTATCTTGGTCGGTGTAATTTGTTCTCCTGAGATGCCTTGACCAGCTGACCAGCTGCTGGGCAAAGCTCGGCCCGGTCGATCGGCAGCGGCGCCCGGTTAAGACACGGTCAGGTGGTGAAGGGGCGGGCTGCTTCTGCCTAGCACGATGATGTCGTCCAGCTTTTCAATCTCGGAACTGACGCTTTAACCCAAGTAATTTATAGCTTTCGCGGTTTCATCCAATCGGCGTGTGTATCAATACGAACAAAAAGCAGAGGTGTCCCAGACAATCTAAAAATTGTTGCTTTTGCTGCCACCTTAGTGTACGTATACATGTAGACCTACATTGATAGACACAGGCCAAAAGACCTACGCTCTTGTGGTTTTTGTGCATCCAATAAACCAATATTTTAGGCCCTATATAGGCCTACATGGGCGTCCGGAGGGGGGCAAGGGGAGCATTTGCCCCTCTTGGATTTTGAAAATTGTCTCGTTTTCTGTGTTCATGAGCATAAAGCCGAAAAGCCCCCATCCCGAAGCTTTGCATAGTCAAAGAACAAATGTTAAGTGAATTTCGAATGATGCAGGCCTAGGCCTATCGATCGTAGTTCACACGCGTCCGATGTTTATTAGAATGTGTAATGTGTCTGATCAGTAAAGGTTCTGGTTGGTAAGGGTTGTTTTAAAAGCGCGGCTACCGTCTTGAATTGAAAAGCTGAAAAAGCCTGAAATAATTATGTTTATAATTATTCCAATTTATTTTACTGAAGATTACGTTACTCCATATTACACGCATTTAAAGCCGTCCGGTCTATTTTCACGTTTCTCGACCTATGAGGCTATGACTCCTATTATATTCTTTCTTTCTTTCTCCTTTTTTTCTCTTTCTCTCTCTATTTATCTATCTCTATATCTGTTTCTATCTAACTGTCGACTGTCTACCTATGTGTGTCTGTCTCTCTATGTGGTCTCTAGTTTAAAAAAATGTGAAGACATTACTTTAATAGTTTAATAATGCAGCCAGATGATGGCCCAATCTGGCTTATTTTTCACTGAAATCTACTCATATGCCGAAATCTTTCGCCACCTGTAAGCTATGACTAGCACGCATTAGAAGTTTTACTTTCAAATTCAAAGTCTGCCTATTCATATAATCTTTAAATCGCATATGGTCATATGTGGTTGTGTTTCAGTGAAGGCTATGTCATTGTCAAAACGTGTAAACTCGGTTCCAATGTCCCTATAACGTAGGCCTACAATACAGGCTACTTTTGCTGGATGTCACGCAGAACTCAACGATTAAACATCATTGGCTAATTAATTTCTCAGCCGTAAAGCATTATTTCCTTTGGGCCAGCGTTCTGAAACAAAGTTATAAGTAGTATTTAGCAAATAAGTAAGTAAGTATATAGTTTTTGACATATCAATTACATAACCGTACCTTGATGTAGGCCTAGGCCTACACTAATAAACGAGTGCGTTAACTAGGTTTTACTACAAAATATTCATTACAGAGGACAATAATTTTTATATATAATGATGTTACAGAATCATAATGTTAAAGATGATGGCGATGATAATTTTTATTGCACCTTATTTTACTCAGTGATATTTCTTTCCACATATTTCTGGTTAGGTTTACTGTCTACTTTTTTTCTCTTCCAACTATTAGCTATCTGTACCGTCCGTCTAGCTGTTTCTGCCTGCCCGGCGGTGCCCGCCCGCCTGCCTGCCTTTGTTTGTCTTACCAAGTAGGCTAATCCATACAGTCTTGTTGTTCTGTACCGATCAAATTGTACTGAACCTCTTGACACTCTGTCTACATTTCCTCTTGAACGTAATTTTAGCAATTCCAGAGAGATGTTGTGGACTCGGTTGTAAAACCAGAGTATTTGCGTTCTTTCAGGAAAGTCTTTTGGCAAATCTAGACGATCAGAAGACAGAAGGAGTTTTCTCTGACGACGAAGAGGTCTGAGCTCAACTGATCATTGTTGCTAGGATAGTATAGTGGGGTTTGCGATAAAAAAAATACGATAGCGAAACTGACAATTATTAGCTGACGAGAAAATGGTCAGGATGATAACAGCCATGGGCGGCGATCTAGGGGGTCGAGGGGGACATGACCCCCCACCTTTAAGAGTGGGGGGACACGCCATACATTTGTCCCCCAATTTTGAAGAAACACCAAAAAGGTGAATAAATTTAATTGCGCGTGAGAGTTTTCACTACCTTTTTGACCAGATAAGGTAAAAAGAATGTTTTTTGGCAGAAGTGTTCCCCCCGAAAAATCTGTGAAGGAAGAAGAAAATCAATCATGAAATTTGTGGGGATGAAAGTAGAAAGTTCTAAAAAGAAGTCAATGACTAAAAAAGGGTCATCAACTTTTTGGGAGATGAATTCGTAGAAAAGTGTCGTAAAGTTTTGCGGAGACGAATTCCTGAAAAGTTCAAAAAAGATTTTCGGGAGATGAATTCCTAAAAAAAAGGTCATCGACCAGACCACGGCCGACTTTGTCCGCCCCCACCTCTCAGACAAGATCGCCGCCACTGATAACAGCTGAGACATGATGGAGAAAGAGGAAGAGGAAGAGGAAGAGGAGGAGGAAGAGGAAGAAAAATAAAAAGAGGAGGTTCAGTATATTAGTGGTTTTGTTTATGGTAGGCCCTAGCAGTTGTGTCGGTGATTAGGATTATAATCGTGATCATAATAAATGATGATGAATATTTGTGTGGTGAAATAGGCCCTATTGATTACGATGAGATGGCGTAAACTACAGTGATGATAACGACTACACTTACGTGACGGCTAAACTCAAATGACGATGATCGAGTTGTTGTTGTTGTGCCGGTATTTTTGCTGTTGCTATGCTGGTATTTGTGCTGTTGTTGTGCTGGTATTTGTGTTGTTGCTATGGGCGGCGACATTTAAACATTGAACGAATTCATTGTGTCCCTTAAGTATATGATACTGATGTGTTGTTAATTCGTTTAAATTATTACATGCATTGTGACGTCACTTCAATTATTGAACATATCTATTGCTAATTACTTTAGATTCAGCTAACATTTTATAAAATTATAACAATTCTATACTTATAGGCCTATCGTCACGTCACTTCAGTTATGAAACCAATCTATTGCTGTATAAGTTCAATTCGAGAATAGGCTGTAGGCCTAATCAATTGTTGCTTCGCTGCAATTATCCTACAGTTACAATAAGTTCACTTCGAGAATACAAGCTATTGTTGCATCACTTCAATCATGAGATACGTCCATTATAACAGTTTAAATTTAAATAATTAAAGCCCATTGTTACGTCACTTCAATTGTGAAAACGTCTATTACTAAGAATTTTAATATTAAGTATAAAGGCAACTGTTTCGTCAGTTCATGAAACGCCTATTTTTAGTAGTAATTTTAAAGTTACAAAATAAAGGTCCATTGTTACGTAACGTCAATTATGACACGCCTATTATTAGTAATTTAAAGATAGATAATAAAGACCTATTGTTGCGTCATTTCAATTATGAAACATGGCTATTGCTAGTAATTTTAAATTATTATTATTGTTGTTGTTGCTGTTGTTGTTGTTGTTATTATTATTATTATTATCATTATCATTATACAGAGCGCTATCATTGTTATTGTCCGAACTTCACTGAAGCGTCATCTCAGCAGGGCTCAGAGTGTGTTGGCAATCTCAGCAGGGCTCAGAGTGTATTGGCAACCTCAGCAGGGCTAGTGTAGTGGCAATCTCAACAGGGCTCAGAGTGTATTGGCAATCTCAGCAGGGCTCAGAGTGTATTGGCAATCTCAGCAGGGCTCAGAGTGTATTGGCAATCTCAGCAGGGCTCAGAGTGTATTGGCAATCTCAGCAGGGCTCAGAGTGTATTGGCAATCTCAGCAGGGCTCAGAGTGTATTGGCAATCTCAGCAGGGCTCAGAGTGTATTGGCAATCTCAGCAGGGCTCAGAGTGTATTGGCAATCTCAGCAGGGCTCAGAGTGTACTGGCAATCACAGCAGGGCTCAGAGTGTATATGCAATCTCAGCAGGGCTCAGAGTGCAGTGGCAAGATATGGCGGTCCACTGAGGAAAAACCACTGAAATCCGCTTGATAGTGATGGTGAAGTACTTCATCCTCTTTGACACAGCTGAACAGTCGATGGCTTCGCAAGCTCTGATCATGTCTGATGGATGTGTGAGCAAAAATGAGAAGTGGCGTAAGTGTCGGGCACTGTCATGCTTCCACACTCCCTTGGTCCACATGACCAAGGGAGTGTGGAAGCTTTCCGTTTTCTCTTAAGAGGCCGAGAAGGAGAAAGGCTCTTTCTGCACGTGCAGGGATTTCGCTCTGCCCAGCGCTCTCCAATTGGTGCCGCTATTGTTTCCCGCCCCATTCTCTGCAACCCAGTCCGTGAACCCTTTGCGTCTACTTTTTCTAGCAGACGAGCCGAGCACGATCGCGTGGACCGAAAGAGCAGCGTTTTCAGTTTTGAGTGAAAGACCGGTTGAGAGATTGCAAGAGGTGAAGTTTTAAAGTGTACCATAGCAGAAACAGAGCGTCATGTGAGTAAAGATATAAATAATGTAAATTAAATTTAGAGAATAAAGAAGGCTAAAGGCCTATTAATTTTTTGTAACATCAATTACGAAACATTTCTATGAATAATTTAAAATTTAGAGAATAAGGTCCATTGTTACGTCATTTCAGTTATATGAAACAACTCTTATTAAAATTGTTAAATTTAGAGAAGACCTATTGTTACGTCATTTCAATTATAAAACACGTCTAGTATTAATCACGTCGATGGTATTAATAATTGGTAATTTTAAGAATATAGTAATCGTAAAGGCCAAATTTCTAAAGAGCCACACGAAAGCTTAGCACAGGGAACCAGCTTATTCACGAGCGCTGCATTGAGCCAGAAGGGTTGTCCAAAGGAGGTCAGAGTCTGGTTGTCAGAAGGTCACAGAAGGTAGAGTAGCTGCTAAGGATGGTGTCGTTTAGGTCGAGCATTGGATTGCGAAGGATCAGGTGAGTCGGGGTATGAATTCTGGAAGAGGTGAGACTTCAGTTTTGAGTAGAAAGCCTGAGGAGTGATAGAGGAGCTCAGGAGCGTGAGGCAGATGATGGTGGGTGATTGGCAATGATGATGGAGGAATCAAATTAAATTGGCGGAACTCAAGGGGGAGATCGTTCCAGAGATGTGGCCATGGTGTAATGTGGGATTTGGCTCGTTTGGAGAATTTGAGATGAGTAGGCCTAGTGACGGGGGTCGAGAAAGATCGATACGAGCATGATCGGGTAGAGTGGGTTTGCTAGATGGTGAAGAGTTCGCGAGAATATTTGGGCTGGGAGTATTGTAACTTGTAAGGAGTTGCAGGTTATTTGGTGACTGTGAAGTGGATTCGCTGTCGTATGTTTACATTTTGAGCCAATAAAGTGATTTGAGGATGGGAGTGATAATTATGATGATGCTTGGGCGTTCTGGTGACAGCTCGGGTTAGTGAGTTTTGGATAAGTTGCAGACGATTTAGTTGGGCAGATTAAGGAAAAGGGAGTTGCAGTAATCGAGCTTTGAGTGGACAATGGAGGTAGCAATGGTGAAGGCAGTTTTAAAGTCGAATATGGGCTGGATGCGGTGTAGTCACGAATGTGCATGAAGCAGGAGCGCGAGAGGTATGATATGTGATTAGAGGAGAGATGTGGATCAAAAGTTATACCAAGATTGCGGACACGGGAGTGGGAGGTGAAGATAGGAGATGAAGAGTTAGCCGATAGGTGTATGCATAAGGTCAGGGATTTTCCCGATGTGGTCAGGAAGGCTTAGGATGATGAATTCTGTTTTGCAAGGTTTAAGGCAGAGAAGGTTGGATGACATCCCTTGAGAGACTAGGTTAACCACGTTAAGCAGTTGTGCGCTATAGAGGTGGGAAAAGAGCATGGGGAGAAGAATATGTGGAGTTGGGCGTCGAGGTGACAGAGGTAGGAGACTTGCTGATTGGTTTTTAGCCGGGCAAGGACAATTCGTTCAGTTAACTTAGATGGGACGGAAAGAGTGAAGATAGGACGGTAGTTAGACAGGTTTTCCTTGCCAAGATCGATTTTCTTTTTTAAGAAGACGGGGTTACGAGAGAGTGCTTAAAGGCCATGGGGAAATTGCCAGTAGAGAGTTAGACTGATAATTCTGGTGATTACAGAAACAAGGACAGAGGAACAGTCTTTAAGAAGAGAGGCGGGGATAAGATCAAGTTCGCACTGCTTGCTGGGAACTTAATTGGGAAGAAAATTTAGGAGGAGTGACACTTCTGCTTCAGAGGCGGGAGAAAGAATTGGGAGCGATGACTGAGAGGCAGAAGGAGTACCGGTAAGGTTGAAGAAAGGAAGGGAATCAGTGTTGGAAGAGGCGTGGGGGAGTGTGAATCAAGAAGAGATTGTAGTGAGAAGCGAAGGGATGAGATTTTGTCCGAGAAGATTGAACAGGAGGTATCAGCGACAGAGGGGAAGGGAAGGGAGCTAGACAGTGGAGAGGGAGACTTGCCATAAAGGAGAGAGTTGACAGCCCTCCAAGGATTTCTTGGGTTGGGAGAGTTTAGCGGCAGCAATGAAGAAACGCATATTGTCTCGTCACTTCAATTACGAAAAACTTCTATTAGTAATGGTATTGGATTTAAAGAATAAAGGTCGACTATTGTTACGTCATTTCAGTTGTAAGGCGCGTTTTTATTGGTAAATTTGAATTTAGGAAATAAAGGTCTGTTAATTGTTCCGCCACTTTAATTATGAAACACATGTATTGTAATTAAGTTTTATTTTATTAAGAACAAAGACCCATCGTTATGTCACTTCAATTGTGAAACACATCTATTAAGCATATTAGTAATTTTAGAGTTAGATAATAAAGGCCTTTATTACGTTACTTCAGTTATGAAACTCTATTGTTACTAAGTTCACATTAAGAAAATAGGGTCTTTTGCTACTTCATTTAATTGTGAATTACGTTTCTTATTGGTAGGCCCCTAAATTTAAACTTAGATAATAAAGGCCTTTGGTTACGTCACTTTTATTATGAAACCGTCTATTGTTATTAAGTTTTATTTTTAAGAACAAAAGCCTTTTGTTGCGTCACTTCAATTATGAAACACATTTATTAGTAGTAATTTTAGATTGTGCGAATAAAGACCTTTGTTACGTTACTTCAATTATGAAAAAGTCTATCGCTGTTAAGTTTACATTCAGACAGCAAAGACCTATTGTTACGTCATTTCACTTGTTTAACACGATTTTTATTAGTAAATTTAAATGTAGAGAATAAAGCCTGTTGTAACGTCACTTTAATTATAAAACATGTCTGTTGTTATTTAGTTTTAATTTTAAGAACAAAGGCCTATTGTTACATCACTTCGATTACGAAACACATGTTGTACATTTATAATGAAACTGCACAATCCGCTCATTCTATAGCTGTTCGCGTTGGAGATAAATATATAGGAGAGTCAAGCTATAGCTGGCCTTTGTTTAGGCCTACTTAGATCAAATTTATGCCAAGGGAGAAAAATAATAATTTTGAAATTTGGAGGCAGTTTAAATTGGAAGTCACGTTTTGAATAGATAGCAATATAGGCCTAATCAGTGATGGCACTAAACTATTTTTATTTAGTTAAACTAAAACTACTTTCCAACTAAAAAAATTAGTTCAACTAAAGTTGGCAACTGATTTTGGAAATTAGTAAACTAAACTAAAAAAGTAGTGAAACTGTTTCCAACCTTTTTCCAACTTTTTGCGACAAACATTTTCACAATAACAGAGGTTAAGTGAACTGTAACAATGCAGAGCGTCAGTGACAATTTCACCTTCAAACTCTGCAATGGGTACTGTTCTAGCATACAGTTACAGGCATACTGTGAGTAATGTATGAATTTGAAAACAAAGGCTGTTAATGCTAAAACCATGCAGTGTTATTCAATAAGTTTCGCGTTGAGTTGTTGATAGTGTTCAATAGGCCTATTCATTGCGAAAAATAGTTGCGTATTGCTGATTTTTTTAGTTAAACTTTTTAGTTAGCAGCTAATTTTTTTAGTTAAACTATGGTTTTAACTAAACTACATTGACAAAATGATGTGATTACGTATCAGAACGAGTTATCAAGACATCTATAGTAGTTATAGGCCCTAATCGCACACATAGCAAAAACCCATAGCCTTTCTTATTTGTAGGATTCGTAATGAACTCTCTAAACTCAAACCCTTCCAAAATATCAAACGTGCAGAAGAGCAATGATTGGCTGTAGGTCTATATGAATATTAAAACCATCCAGGTTAAGCCTGCATATCTCAAGGGGAAGAAATTAATATTCAAGTAACGGCCGAATTTTGCTCAGAAAGTCAATCACAGAGAGCTGGGATGGTGGCTGATTAATGCTCAGAAGCAATTGCTTGCTTGTTGCCAAAATTGAATGAAGCAGTCAGGACCTCAAATCAGGGCTGTACGTAGTGGTAAAATTAGAGGTGAGTAGGCCTACACGCTACCGGTTGGTTTTCCGAAACAATTTAGAGGTGAGTATACGCTACAGTAGGCCTATTTTGTGAGTATACGCTATAGTATTTTAATATAAATAAATATAAATATTTTGTGCGGTGAGTCGGCCTATACGGTCTCTAGAAGTGAGTACACGCTGTATACCCACGCATACCCTTGACTACAGCCCTGCCTCAAATTACTTTGACGCTGCAGGATAAGGTAAACACAGGCTTCCTGTTGAGGAGCCAACGGGAAAGGGACTACATGTAGCGTTTCTCGCATTATATCCTGTAGTATCCTCTCATAGAGTTCTGTATACACGGATCTAATAGGCCTCATGTCCTTTATCTTCGTCCTTCTATGCGCTCATTGTTTTGGTGTCCTTCTACTGTTTCTCTATTCCTCTTCGTCTTCCTCTCATCTTGTTCGTCTGCATTCCTCAATTCCTGGCTGTTCCTTCACCCGTTCAATTTCCGCATTCAACTGACGGCTGTCAGGCAAAGACGTCGACGCCTGCAGTTGACAGAATTGCTCTTAATTCACCGTCCGTCGATCATAAGAATGAAACCCTCGACCAAGAATCTCCTCCTTCTCTTTCTCCTTCCTCCTTCTCCTCCTATTTGCCTTTCATCCATCTCCTATTCTTCGTTCCTTTTGTACAATATTCCTCTTTACATTTCTCGCGCTCTCTCCTTGTGATTACTTTTCTCTCTCTTCCTTTTCCGCTTCTTGATCCCCGCAGAGCTGCGTTTAGCCTTCCATACTCCATTCTGCTCTTCAGCTATCAACCATATATAAAGATAAAAACACACGCTTTGTATGGGTCCATCTCTTTGATGAACCAAAGGTAAAGTCAGTTTTCTCTCTCCGCCAAACAAGAACAGGTCCAAAAGGTCAGTTTGATTTTTGATGGGGTTGCCATTAAATTGTCTTTAAACTGGTTAGTAGGCCTATTAATAAACTAATAAACTATTTGTAAATCTGATAAACTTGTACACTAAAACAGGTCATAGAAATCTGGATAACTCGGATACCTGTTTGGTATTTTTCGCTTAAAAAATCCCAGCAAGGTGACATTTGCCAAGTTAGGCCTAGGCCTGATTTTTCTCTCAACCACAGTCTATAAAAGGACAACATTTTCGTGCTCCAGAACGTAGGCTATGTATCCAGACTGCGCGGCGTAACTTTGTGAAAGTGAGAGAATACAAAATTTTGCATCGTTTCCCCTTAGCGACTGTTAATAATAATGGCGCCGTTTACGCGTCTTGCCTAATAACAATGATGATGATGACGACGACGACGACGATGATGACAATAATAATAATAATAACAGTAGTAGTAGTAGTAGTAGTAGTAGTAGTAGTAGTAGTAGTAGTAGTAGTAGTAGTAGTAGTAGTAGTAGTAGTAGTAGTAGTAGTAATAATAATAATAATAATAATAAAAATAATAATAATCCAAAAAATAATAATAATAACAATAATAATAATAATAATAATAATAATAATAATGCAATAATAGGCTTAATTGCAATAATAGCAATAATATTGATGTATCAAACACAGGAGGTAGGCCTAATAATAATACTACTAATAAAAAATAATAATAGTTACAATATGAAGATGACGATGATGATTATGATCACGATGATGATGCTGCTGCTCGGTTATTGTATTGAGTCTTGAGGGCTCAAAGGAACGCCTTCTTCCGAGAAAACAATAATGGTCCAAAAGTGGGGGTGCATTGTTGCAAACTAACTCATTCCAAATCTTCTCACCAGAAGGCCGAAATTTGTACCAAATTAAGTATGCTCAAAATGGATTTGGCGGCTGAGGGGCTCAAATCGTGCCAAACCCCCTCGGTTTTAAAGGGGGTGCCGCTTTGCGGTGGGGAGGTGAAGGTATGCTTTAGCCCCGATGAACTAAAACTAAGCTCCGCCCATGATAAGGACCGAAGTTATTTTCGGAGACCGATCTTTTAGACAGTTAGGGGGCAAAAATATTAAACATTAAAGCCTCGAGCCTAAGACTGACTGCTGACAGTCAAGTTCTCGATCTGGAAGCAAGATTACGTTGTCAATCAATCAAGCCTGGGAAGGAGACGCATCTCCAAGGGGAACCCATTTCATGTATAGATGGACCGATGACGGAGAATGCCCTGCGCTGCATGGTAGCCGTACGAGCGAAGGGAACGACCGGATCACCAGGTGTCGAGGAGTAGAGTAGGCAACGTCCACTGTAGGAAGAAACAGGGCAGCAGCAGAGTTCTCGAAGGTAAGACGTACGGCGCCAAGCCCAGTAGGCACCAGCGCACCACCAGACCAAGGACGTGACCCTAAAAGAGATGCGTTGGGGGAAAGGAAGTCAATGGAGTACCTCCCGCGTATAATGCGTGACACGCCAGGTTTCAGGAAACCGGCCGATTACGTGTGCATGCAGCTGCTCGATCGATCGGTGTATCCGCTCTAGCCGCTTAATCTTGACCCGTGGGAGACCAGCATAGATAGAACAGTTACTGTAGTCGAGGCGACTCTGTACGAATGCTTGGACATGAGTGACCGCATTAAAGGTCAAAGATCGTGAGTTGACCCGGAGCTGGCGCAAATGATAATAGCAGCTGCGGCCAGTGCCGGATTAACTTTTTAGAGGCCTGGCGCAAACAATGCAACAAAACTAAAGTAGGCCCTCTATCCAATCAAATTATAAAACAAAATGGGGAAAAATTAATTATATAGAAAAACATACTTTAATAATTTATGAACACAAAATGAAGCTGTGATAGGATCATAGGAGATTTTTAAATTTTACTTGTTACAGTTCAACTGTTCAAAAATGTTCGTCGAGTTTAAAAGTCTTTCCTTCGCGCTTTTAAAGTAGAGAAAGAATCAATGATATCTTGAAAGTCAAGATCTGTCAAGATTTCCGACTCAATGTTCAAGAGTTAAATTTGCCAATCTGTCCTGGCCCATTGTTGACCTCAAAGATGATTTTATGCGTTTTAAATGACTGAATGATCTTTCTCCACTGCAGTTACTTACAGGCAAAGTTAAGTAAATACGTAGTGCAATACAAACATTTGGAAAGCCGTCTTTCAGATTATAGCGGTACATTATATTCAGCATCTTTTGTGGAGTAACTGCTGTACCTGTTTCTGTCGATGGAAGTTGTTTTAAAAAAGAGCGCCATTGTATCCATTCGTTGAAAAGTTCGTTATTTACATCAGCTGTATAAAATTCTACAAATGAATTTATTGACTCTGTTGTTTCAGTGCTGTTGCTATCATCACGATATAAAAACGAACAACGTCGATCAATTTCTGAATAGGCTTGTATTCTTTGGCTCAAGTTCGCGTTTTCTTTGACGTTTCTGCCAACCGGACTCAAATTTCTTCATTTTCTTTAGGCCTACTTATTTTATTTGTTTAAAAATTAAAATAAAAAAAAGAAATAAGCAGCTACATAAACACTAAATAGTAGATAATAATATTACATGGAACATACACTGTACCGTACGCATATCCATTGATATGTAGTACTATTTATACATATCAATGCGCATATCTATATTTTATTTGGTGATGGGGTCGATCCGCGCATAAATTGATTACGTCATACGTCATCATTACAGTTCACAATTAATTAGTACGTCATCATTATAGTAGTAGTACTGTAGAAGGCCTGTTTTTATAATGCCACCAAATTTTATATGCAATGCTTGTTTTAGAAATTAAACATTTTAAATAAGCCGGACTGTGACTTATATAAACAAATTCGATCGGATAATCGGATTTCTCAATGTTTTTTAAAATTTTTACCCCCGAAAGAAGGCCTGGCGCAAGTGCGCCAGTTGCGCCATAGTTAATCTGGCACTGGCTGCGGCTTACTAGTTCGCTGTGGCGGACCAAGGACCTGGTAGAGGAGAACACCCAGGTCACGCACTGAGGTATACAGACATGTGTGGAAACTCAGCTGAGGGGCGCCCCAGTCTAGCTTGGCTAGTTAGTGCCTAGTACCGAGCCAGATAAATTGGGGTTTTTAGGGGATTCAAGCGGAGTCTGTTTGAAGACATCCACATATGCTGCCAGAGTGTTCATGGCCTGCTGCATGGTTCGCGCCGCCGCAACTGTGACGGAGGTAGCCTATACGGCAGCACAGGTAGGCCTGAATATCGTCGGCGTAGCCTATACATAGCTGACTCGGCGTCTCATGAAAGTATATAAGATATAGGGGCCTAGAGCAACCACGGGGATAATGAAGTATACGTAGATAACAGTTAAAGCTTGCGGCTAGTGGTATAGACAGAAGCCTCAAGCTTGACACTGCGAAGAATCTGAGAGATGAATCGGACAATTAATTATAGCTTTTCGTCGAACTCGTGCATTGTCTTCCCTATAGGCCTAGTCTTTTGTACACAGTATATATAGACCGTGCATTTTTCATATTTCCTACTGTGTTTATGCATAGATTATACATCATACATGGTCTTTGTGCATATATGCATAGTTAATAGCTCATACATAGTATATACACCGTGCAATGTATGTATTTCCTACTGTGTTTTATGCATAGCTTATACATAAATTGTCTTTGTGAATATATATATATATATATATATATATATATATAAACTTTGGTGCATATATTAATAGAACGATGCATTGTCTGTGGTGTCTCTGTACAGTGTGTCGTCTGTCTGTCGGCGAAGGCAACCATTCGTACGTTTCCATGTGGTCATTGTGTCGTCTGTCGTCGCTGCTTCGTCCGCACCATCCAGACAGCTCTGGCTGAACGACGACTTCCGCTCAAGTGCGTCCTCTGTCGCACCAAGATCCTCAAACTCAGACAACCACTTCGACCGTTCGCCCCTTCGTTGCCATCCTCATCAGCCTTGTCATGCTCGAAGGTATCTACGATGTCGTCCATCGTCCATGGATCCTCTCGCGGGGCCAGCTTCCCTCCGAGGCATTCCAGACCAAATCCCGTGCCAGGCCAAGACCACTGTCCATCAACAGCTACTGCTGCTGGAAACAGAGGGAATAACAGCACGGAAACCTCCTCCTGGGGCACTAGACACCCCTTTCAACAGTTCAGGTCGCCTAGAACCCGACGGATGCAACCGCACCTTATCTATCCCGCCACAGAAGGCCTTGCTGGTCAGAACAGCGCTATCACGATCCAGAAAGCTCAGCTGGGCTGGAGAGTCTAGCGGAATGCTCCAACTGATCAGTTCCAGTCCATTACACTCCGCTCTAACGAACGCTCTGACACTTTTGCACTCGGCTGGGTCGTGGATGGTTTCATTGTTTGGTCCACCGGGTGACATTCCTAATCATAGTGCCCTGTTTAGCATGATATACTGTCATAATACTGACCTATATATGCCTACAGGGGTTCTGGTTTTTAAGTATGTACAGCTGGCGATAACCGGTATCATAACGTGGCCTTTATGGCGGCAGTTTATGAGCCCACTGCGCAAACGAAAGATGCCACCCGAGGTATTCTGACAGCTGCTAACTCAGGGTCAGAGGTCATTGTGTTCACAAAGTTCAATCAGTTCGGCTACAGTTGACAGCAGTCTTCGGGGACACGACTACCCTGGGACTTCTTTCTCTTAAACATCATCGCCTTGGCGGCCTTGACGTCGGTCATAATGATAAAAACGTCAATATTAAGAGGAAGAAGGAAGAGGATTTGTCTGCCAAGGGCTCTCGGTGCAATGTGCGGAGTGCAATGTGCGGGGTGGGGGTTTCCGTATGATCCTCCTGGCCAATGGGCAATAACATTACCCCACCACATCATAATCATCATCATCATTATTAGCACTAGTATAACTGGCCTATCACCGCCGCCGTCAGCAGCCTCAACTACCCCGACCACCGAAGTAGGTATAATACAAGCGCCACCACTACCATGCATTACCTCCGTAGCCATTCCCACGCCACCATCACCATTACAATCAGGCAATTTAAAAGGAGTGAATGAAGACAGGAAGGATTAGATGCAAACTGTGTTGTGCAGATTTTGTGGCAAAGTAAGAATTATTGGACATGCACGCAGAGGCTTCGGATGAGGATAGGATCGTACTCGTAGGCGTAGGGTAGGCCTATTGGCATAGGGAGTCGGAGATGCCCCAACCCTCATTTGAAAATCACTAGAGTTGTTTTCACCCCACATTCGACACATTTAGTGAGAAAAACTGGAAGCTAAAACGGTCTAAAAAATGTGGTGGAACCTAACAATTGGGTATAAGAATGCAAACAACAAATAAAAGGTCAGTACAATATTTGGGAGCAAAAGCCATTCAACCTCTGGGTTACAACAAAAAAGGTTGTCAGACTTTACTGTTTTTAAATTGTGTGCCGTTTTGCTTGGTTGCTCCACTCAGGGGCGTTAACATCATGCAGTGGCGGCGATCTTGTCTGAGAGGTGGCGGGGGGGGACAAAGTCGGCCATAGTCTGGGCGATGACCTTTTTAAGGAATCCATGTCCTAAAAAAAATTTAAACTTTCCTTAGAATTCATCTCCACAAAATCTTTAAGACTTTTCTACAAATTCATCTCTAAAAAAAGTTGATGACCTTGTTTTTAGTCATCACCCTCTTTTTAAAAATTTTTCCCCAGTGGTAAATTTTCGTCCGTAGCCTTTTTCACTTTTTCTGGGATCTCATCTTCCACAAAATATACAATCTCATCTTCCAAAAAAGTTGATGACCTTTTTTTTAGTCCTCCACCTACTTTCGTGACGTTTTCCATGCCTTCAAAATAACTCACGACCTTTTTTAGGAATTCGTCTCCACATTCTTTTTGGCCTTTTTTCCTTCTCTTCCTTTTTTCCTTCCCTTACACAATTTCATTACTTTTTTCTTGAAATTTTGGGGGGGGGACACTTCTGCTCAAACCAACTTCTCTGGTCAAAAAGGCACTCAAAACTCATTTTCGCCCTCACACACATTTGCATTTCTTTACCTTTTTTGGTGTGTCTTCAAAATTTGGGGGGTCCGATGTATGGCGTGACCCCCCACTCTTAAAGGTGGGGTCTTGTCCCCCTCGACCCCCTAGATCGCCGCCCATGATTTATGATTCAGTCAGTGAGAACTCTAGACAACTTTTTTCGTACTGATTTTTATGTGTTCCAGGTATAAATTATATGAAATGTTAATAACTAATGTGCCTGTGTTTATTTCATTAAATGTACTTAGTTGAATAAGGAAACTAAAATTCTTAGTTGAGTGAAGAAGAAAATAAAGTTATCATCAGTTATCAGTCATTACCACACGATCCCAGAACCATCATAATTATATTTAGACACTGATGCTGGTAAAGTGCAGAGAAGTTAAACAACACAACATGGCTATTATGACGTGAATAGGCTGGTGCCCTGCGCTTGGCCTTTGAGTGGCGCTATAGAAGTTTGGAGATTATGATTACTTGGATGGCAACTATACACAGAATGCCACCCCATATGGGCCACTTGGCTCTTCATCTATCTGGGTCATTAAATTACTAACAAGCACTTTGGGATGGTTAAAATGTAGTCCATGTTATTGGTTTGGTTTACACTTATATATGCTTGCACTTCACCCATAAGGTACTTCAACCCCAAGACAGGTTTTTGAGGAAAGGCCATAAAGACATGTAATAATTAAGTTAATTTTACCTAAATATTTGTTGACACTTGACACATGATCTGAAACTCTCAAAAGATGTTGCGTTCATCAGTGGTCAGGAAAACTGTTCCAAGCAGTCACCCAGAGACTACAAGAACATTTGCAAAACCTTGTGGAGGACTATGGGACATCCGACATGCTATTGACTCCTAACGAGGACTGTAGCTGATATCAACACTGGTTTTGTTATATTCCACTTGAATGGATACTAGTAATCTGTTATATCTATAGTCTGAAAATGAGGCCAGTCAGTGCCGTGTATGATGACATGCAAATGGGCAAAGTTTACGAACTCTAAAAGTTCTCCATAGCCTTAGATCAGGCTATGGATATCACAGATTAATACATTCACGTGGCAAAGCCTAGAGCTAGATCCATCCTACGAACTCATCAAAACCTCACCACTTGCTATATCTCCACACTGTCCACAGGTCTTTCACTCAAAACTGAAAACACTGATCTTTCACAAATCCTATCCCGATTCCTCCTCCTCCTCTGTCTACCCCCCTCGCCGTCTAAACCCTAAACACCACCCATCTTAGCCGTCTTACTGTCTTCCTGACTGACTCCTTTGGATCTTGACCTGGAACCGATTCGACCCCCGCCTATCGATTTTGATTTGTCTAAGCGCCTGTGAATAAGCTGGTTCCCGCGACTTCGCTTTTTTGGGCGCTGTAGAAATCCGGAGATTACAATTACGATTAGATCAGGCTGGCAGCAGAGTTAATAACTGACTAGGCCTATTAGCCCTGACTAAGAAGTCGGAACACTTGCCATCAGATGGTAACAGTAATCAACATCCGACACACGCGCGTGTGATCTGCTCGTACGCTTTCTTATAACCTTAATTCTCATCCATCTCGGTCATGTCGAAAGATTTGTGGACATAATGTGGTCCTCTGCAGCATAGTTGTGCACTGCAAAGTTATGCAAAATTACCTTAAAAATTAAATAAAATGTATATAAATTGTAAGACACTACAGTACATATTAAATATGATGTTTTATTATATACAAGCAATTGTTTATTGATTGTCTTCATAGAACCAGCAATGCATTTGTTATGTAAACACGACGTTCTATGCCTTTGTCGCTAAAGGCGCCACGCTCCATGGACTTGTCCAACGGCATTACATAAGGAGTTTCCTGTCCTTTATGTAAAAAGTCCTTGGATTCCACACTAACTCTTCCCGTCTGACCTATACTACTGTTCTATGATCCTCCTTCTAATCCCTCGGCAAAATCCATGACAAAATATACAACAAAACCAACAATCCACGACAAAATAAACAGCACATGACAAAAAAAACACAACAAATAAAAACAAACTAACACTACAAAGCATTTAGATTTTGCATTTGTATTTAGTTTAACAACAAAACAAGCAACAACTCAAACAACAAACAACAAAGTAAACATAAAAGTAAACAACAAAACAGACACGAAAGCAAACAACAAACGACAAAGTAACAAAATAAACAACAAAACTAACAAGACAAAAACACAAAAACTACACAAAGGGCTTACGGGATTCTAAGCCGCGCCAGGGGCCCCCCTGCCTTCACGAGCTTACGGGAGATTAAGCCACGCCAGAGGCTCAGCAGGGGTGTAGTTTTTGATTATTTTGTCTTGATTATTTTGTCATCTATTTTGTTACTTTGTCGTTTGTTGTTTGCTTTCGTGTCTGTTTTGTCATTTACTTTTGCGTTTACTTTGTCATTTGTTGTTTGAGTTGTTGCTTATTTTGTCACTAAACTAAACACAAATACAAAAATCTAAATACTTATAAAAAAATATACAAATACACTACAAAAAAACTAAAGACAAATAAAAAAACTAAAACCAAACATAGACTCGAACTAGAGTCTGCGTTATGTAACTCAGTCGCTGACTTTCCACACTGTTCTGAAGTCATAGACCTAATAGAAGGTCCAGCTGCTGCACTAGCATTTAGTCTTTGCACTTCTGGCGTTACGAATGTAACATATGTACAATCCAATACGATTTCTCCATAACTAATGTCCGGTTCACAGAAACAGTTCATCAGCGCCGTCTTCATCATCCACAGCCTTGGTAAATGGCAGTCCAGATTTCAAATTTCCATACTTTCCGCTTGACATATAAAAACCAGCCTCTGCACAGGGCACAATTCCACTTAGAGCACTGAAGCGCGTGATCCACTTGAAGCTGCTGTTAAATAAAACAGTTACACATGTAAAGCACTTACAATATTATGTATACAAACAAACATGTATACAACCAGATAAGAAGTATGCAATTACTAATCTTCATAGATATTGCAAAAGCAATCACTTCAAAAGCAATCAGTTCAAGACAATCACCTCCAAATCTAATCATCAAATCCATCTCTTCCCCTTCTGGCTATGTCTTTTGGTCTCACACTCAAAAACTGAAATATGCATATTTACGTTGACTTTTTATTTACAGAACTCCTTATTATGTCCATACCAACTTCATCTGACCATTGCAAATGCCATTCACCTTAGTGCCTCACCTTTCCCTTAGCCTGCTTTGTGGGTCACACTACAGAAAAATCCTGCCAGACACTGCCTTCTTGAGTTGGTTTTACATGGAAGTGTGAATACCGTAAGCTTTTTACTGTCTTATCCTTGCACTCCAGTTCAGGATCAGACTGCAAACCTTTAATTGCTATAGGAGTTAAAAAAATATGTTTAAAATAAAAATATCCTTTTCAAAGCACAAAGTTTATTAAAATATCCAAATAATCCAAGTACCGGTATAACATCACAGCGACCCCCTTCAGCTCTTGGCAGGCTTGCAGAAAGTACGAAACATTGAGTTGAGTTAGTACTCATATGGGCAACCATCCGTGGAATACCACCTGAAGCCAATGCCAACCCTAACCCATTTGCATCTCAGCTGAAACAAATCTCAATCCCACTTTAATAAAGGTCTCTAGAAAGTGTGCCACCTTTCTCTTTAAATAAATATTACCAATACCTGTTGACTGTAACACTGGGTTTTAGAGTTGGATTTATTAGTTTGTAAATTTCTAAATCAGTTATGAAACCCTACAGTTGAAATACATGAAGTTTAAATTTACTTTCAAACCGACTGGGGTCGAGTTTGATGCAGTGGAGGAGGTTGACGACGAGACCCGGTTAGACGCAGAAATGATCGCACAGGGCCTGATGCACCTCGTGAGCCAATTCCCACGTGTCTGTTATTGCTGCATAGACAACGGTTGATCGTAAATCGGTCTGTTGTCCAGAGCTAACCTACAATTCAGGGCCTAAGGTAGAGTGTTTGTGACATAAAGTGTGCAGTTGACATTGTCGAATGTGCAAAAATTGATTTGTTTGGAGTGTGCAGTGTGTAGCCTACTGTGTACTGTGTAGTAAGAACTTCTGAGAGAATTAGCTCAAGTTAACTATACACGATTTCATTCTAATAGCTGCAATTTTCATTATCAGAACAAGTACAGTTTGAAAGTTTAGGGAAAGGTGCGTAGTTGACATTTCTGGATATTTTAGACACTGCTACAATTCATAAGAATTTCTTCCTATATTGTTACTTTAAATCACTGCTTTTATCCACAGTCAATAAATCTTAATCGAAGGCACAGAGAAATGTTTGGTGGGACCAAACTGGCATCTTGCAAAGGCCTGAATGAAGTCCTAGTGGTCATGACAACTAGTAATGCCTGCACAATAGCCACCTCAACTGTCCATTCCAAACTCGCCTACTGTAATTCCCTTTTGTACAGCATCGACTCTTCTCAAATAAAACGCATGCACACAGTCCAGAATGCTCTTGCCAGCACATCCACCAAAACTCCCAAATACCATTCATTGGCTAAAAGTCAGGGATCCCATGAGTCCCATCCTAAACAAAAAAGAACCGGAACGCCGGTGTCAGGCGCCATGTTAATCTAGAAGCTAAATAGGCTACTGGATTAAACAAAATGTACGGCATTCCAGTCGTAAAAAAAGAAGCGGAACGCCGTTGAGTTGCGTTCCGGTCCCAACCGACCCCTGCAGTGAGTAAAAGTACTCAACTCATTCATAACAAAATTGTATCTCTTACCTGCAACGCCATTCAAACCAGTCCAGCACGCTAACCACTATAGACTATCGAGCACCTGAACTGAATTGGACATTAAGGCATGCCTATTTTACAGTATCCCTGTAGGCTACTTCGGCTGCCTATATCACGTTGTACAGTCTAATATTATGACGGAGCACAAATTCTTAGCTTAGTTCAACACCACTCATACCAACTGCCTTAAACTACTAAAAGACCACTGCTTGCCCTACCTGACCTTCAATAGGTGCTGCATAGCCTTTGCAAAATCCACAGTGATGGGCACCATAGGCGTAGACTCTGGGGGGTCAGCCGGGGCACGTGCCCCACCAATATTTGAGGAGCCGGGGCAATGCCCCCCAAAAATCGAGGAGAATTTTTTCAAATATTAAAATATTATGTTTCAATATAGACAAATTTCTTCAGAAACAGAAAAACAGAGACACAGAACTGAAATACTATCAGAAATTCATAATGAAAACAAAGATTTAGTTTTATCTTCAATATCTTCAATATGAAACAAATTTACATGTAAACAAAACGCCCCATTTCATACGCATTAACGTAACACCAGAAGCCTTTGCTGACTGTCCAGACCAGAGGTATTATAGGAGCAGCACTTGGATACGCATTAACGTAACACCAGAAGCCTTTGCTGACTGTCCAGACCAGAGGTAAAAAAAGTTTTTTTCGGATTTTGGTTCTAAATGAAAAAAGGAAAACCACAAAATTTGTTTTTTTAAATAAATGTTTTATTTTTGTAGAAGTTATTTTAATAACATTTAATGATTTTTAATTTTCGGAAATCGCAACTGAATGAAATTGAGTTGGAGCTCTTGTTCATGCCATTTTTCATGATTTTTATGATCCGAAATCCAAAAATCTTAAAAACAACCAAAACAACAAAAACCATAAAAACAAAACAAAACGAAAAAACAACAACAAAACAACTTTTCATCTTGAAAAATTTTTTTGGGTCCAGACCCCATGCCCCCCAATATTTTGGACAAGTTTATGCCAGTGATGGGCACTAAACTATTTTTTTTGTTAAACTAAAACTATTTTTCAACTAAAAAAATAGTTTAACTTTTTCCAACTTTTTACGACAAAGATTTTCACAATAAAAACGTTAAGTGAACTGTAATAATGCAAAACGTCAATGACAATTTCGCATTCAAGCTATGCAATGTGTACTGTTCTGGCATACAGTTGTAACATGTGTACTGTAAGTAGTGTATGAATTTGAAAACACAGGCTGTTAATGCTAAAACCATGCAGCGTTAAAATGTTTTTTGCTGACAGTGTTCAATGTTCACTGTGGGGAAAAATAGTTGCATATTGCTGATTTTTTTAGTTAAACTTTTTAGTTAGCAACTAAATTTTTTTAGTTAAACTATGGTTTTAACTAAACTTTTTTTTAGTTAAACTTCATCCTTAACTAAAAATTTTTAGTTAAACTAAAAGTTAGCAACTTTTAAGTTAACTATTGCCCATCACTGAAAATCCAGTGGGCCTGAGTTATAAGAAAAGGCCGCAGTATTGAAAACCACTGTTCTATGGTGTAGACGCCCGTGTAGGATACATACCTGCATTGTATATAACTCGACATTATGAAACTGTCTATAATATTGCATCTGTTGTTTTTGTTCTACTGATATTGTGCTAGGCTACTTTTCGCCACTTGTTATAGAGTATGAACGTTTGACCGATCGAGACAGTCGGAGAAACACAACTTTTCGGGTTAAGATGAAGCACAGCCCGCAGTCAAATTACGTGTACCCATAGGCGTAATGCACAGAAAAAAGTGAAATTTCTTACGAGATCGGATCTTCGCTTCTGTGGTCGCATAAGTAGGTTACATTCTGTTCGTTTTGCTGTTTTCTTGCTGGCTGCGGTTGCTTCAAACGTCGATTCTTGTTCATTCGAAGATTACTAACGTCAACTATCTTTTAAATTTTTTTATTCGAAGATTTCAAACGTTAATCGTCTTGAAATTCTAATTGTTCATTAATTTTGAAGATTTCAGAGCGTAGATCGACCGCCTTGGAAGTTCTTTCACGAAATTATACCATGACAACGTCGATAGAAAGATGACGTCATCGTTTCAGACAGCGTTACCACTCCTTGGGTTTTTTCACAAGATCTTGGGTTTTTAAATCCGAACTTGGGAAATAGGGTGTTCCTGGAGACCTTTAAAACGAAGACCTTGGTCTCGAGGACAACAAGTCTGCGAGGTTCAAAGTCTTGGTCTTGGTCTTGGTCTCGAGGTTCAAAGTCTTGATCTTGGTCTCGAGGTTCAAAGTCTTGGTCTTGGTCTTGAGTTTTAGGGTCTTGACAACAAGACTGGAACCTCGAGACCAAGACCTTGAACCTCGAGACTATACCAACTCATCTTCGAAAACAGTTGACCTTTTTTTTAGTCCTTCGCCTGTTTTACTACTTTTTTACACCTTTTCTCAAGGGTCTACCCCCCGGTAACTTTTCTCAACCTTTTTACCACTTTCAAAAATATTTACTTCTTTTTCAAAGTCTTCAATAACTTTTTTTACAGGAATTTATTCTTACTTTCTCACAATTTTGGGGAGGGGACACTTCTGCTCTAAAATTTTTATTTTTACCTCATCTGTTCGAAAAGGCAGCGAAAACCCTCATGTGCAATGACATTTCTTGGTCTTTTTTTGATGTTTCTTCAAAAAGTGGGGGGACAAATGTATGGTGTGTCCCCCCACTCTTAAAGGTGGGGGGACATGTCCTCCCGTCCCCCCCCATGATCGCCGCCCATGACACCATGGAAACCTTAGAGCAAATGCTCCATCCAAGAAACAGGGGGAAGATCTGTAAGTGTATGTGCCATCATTAACGTATGGGGGGATGAAGGGGAGGGGAAGAAGAGGGAAGGGAGGGGAAGTTGCTCCAATGACCTTGGGGGATAGACGCCCCTGGTCCAACTTCTCCCTCGGCCACTGGCCACTGATTCTCAGAACTGTGCCACCTTTGGCCGGGTTGTTGGAAAAGATTTAACCTCTGGTTACAGGCAAGTGTACATATCACATTATACAAGTAACTTTATTTAAATGCTGGATTGGTAATTACATGTGGCAAAAATGTAAACACACTGATGTTAAAAATTAACATTAGGCCTGCTGTAGCATTATGATTGCTTCACATATACCTTAGAATGGCCAAAGAAGTAACGACAAATGCTCTCAACATAAGATTTAACTTTTTAAATTTCTTATCCACCACAGACGGACTGATCTTCTAGATGTTGACCCTGACAAGGGCTTTGTTTTTGAAGCGTCACCGCTTGATACATAGCCATCGGCATGAGAGAAGTTACTAATAACAATTACAAACAAAATGACATTTGAAGTTAGAAAACCCAACAATTCCTGAGTGCACAACTGCCAAAAATTAAGTTAACTAAATGTTCAGGACAGTATGAGAATTGTAGAAAAAAGACTGCGGGGGGGGGGTTAGACCTTGATTTCATGTGGAGTTTGGGTGTGCAATGAAGACTTTACTATGGGGTCCTAAGAAAGACTAGGGGGGTTGAACCCCCCAACCCCCCGACAATTCTCACCCTGGTTCAGGACTTATTGGAAGTATCAAACAAAGTTAGAATTCTCATTAACTGAATAACACAATGATAGGTTTTCCTGGTCTCTAAAATCTGTGGCTTGATTACAATCTTTGGAATGAATTCAGAAACCAGTTTAATATACAGTGATCTGAAAAGTTTTAAGCACTTTAACCTAAATAAGACGTTTTAGTTAACGAATAGTTTAACATAAATTTTAAATGGGGATGAAAAGAATAGAGTATTAAAGAATTATAAAAGTTTGTTCAAAGAGCAATTTAGAATAACAAGAATGTAATTAATTGAAACAGAAAGCTTCCGGGTAAGTGTAGCATGGTCTTGTTAAAAAGTGGAAAAAATGTAAACTTTCATTAGTTTTTAATATCTCCATTACTATGATGTTTTTAATGTAGCTTAATTAGTATCATTTTTCAACTCTTACAACATTTTAACTCTCTTTTCCAAATTTTCTGATTACTTCTATGTTTTATATATCATCTCGCAACTTGTTCACCAATGTGCAGTTTACTTTTGGTTTTTTCAATTAAAACATATTAATAATAATAACAATAATTATTGCAATGTTAGGCACTTGAAAGGAGGAGGAACATTCGATTGTGAATTTGTGATGCCTTGTAATGTGAATTATTAAAAGCAACAAAAACAAATTCTCAGAAAAAATTTCAGGATCTTGCAGATTTCATGGAGGGATAGTTGTAACATCTACTGCATAACATTTACAATATTTTAAGGTGTCAGCATAGTGGTCAATAGTAAAGTCTATGCTTAGTTTTAGCAACTAAAATGTATCTTGATCGATATCATCATCAAATGTGTGTCTTTCTAACTAAATCAGTTGCACGTTGTAATAAATTATGGATTTGAATCTCAGTATTTTAGAAACTGTTTTGTAAAAGTATACCATTAAATTATTAATCTGCAATACACTTGGTCCAATTGGATAATCTTTCTTATGGATCTTGGGTAATCTGTAAATGGCATCTGGCTGAGTTTTAACGGGCCCGTAGAGTAATGGATAACACTGGCGTGAAGAGCAGTAGGTATCAAGATCGAACCCCGTAAGGTTTATTCAGCCTTCCACTCGCTAGATGGTGGCGGTGGTTAAATGAATAGTAGGCCGTGGTTGGCGCCCTGTTGGCTGCCGTATAAAACAGTTATATTTGACTCCTGTAAAACTGTTATCATGTGCTTCTACTGTATACATGTATGTAAGGCGCCCTGTGTGGCTGCCGTTTCTACTATGTGTACGTTCACTGTACAGCGCAGTGTGGTTTGCAGGCGCTTAAATAAAGAAAAGATTATTATTATTATTTAATGGCTGAGAAGAAATGTCTTTGTGGCCAAATTAAAAACCCTTCATTCACGGACTATCTGTTATGCAGATGACAATTAAGCAGAAGTAAAATATACATGAAACCAATATTCTATTTAGATGTTTATTCAGATAAAATGCCACTATGTGTAAATGTACTGTTCTACGACTATCGCTCGTAGGATTATCACTCATAGGGACCATTGCTCATAGGGCCTTTCACTCATAGGACTATCACTCATATGCTGTGTTATTAAATATATGCACAACAAAGTAGGGACACATGCAATTAACTTCCAATTAGCTAGCGATTATAAAAGTAATCAACTGCTCCAAATGGTTTCATATAACTTTACAAATAGTTATTAAATATATGCACATCACAGTAGGGACATTTGTCCGTTTGGGACAAATACATTGATTATTATATCGCACAGATCAATTAGGAAACAAAGAAGTGACTTCAAATGAAGATTGAGTTTTAATGTCTTTTTACACCAAAAGATCCATGAAACAAATGTTGGTGTTGGTGTTTTATTAACAACTTTACTATTTGCTATAATTGTTCGTGTCATATGAGCAATAGTCCTATGAGCGAAAGGCCCTAACAGCAATGCCCCTATGAGTATAGTCCTACGAATTCCGTATACAAATAGTCCGCATACCAAATGTACACCAAAAATTAACAAAAATTAATGTTGCTTCCGGAATAAATACAATAAGAGTGAGAAATATTTCCACAAAGAATAAAAGCATAGAAAGTCATCTTCAACAACATTAATAAAAAAGTTACAAACTTAATTTTCAGACTTTTAGAGACACGTAGAGTAATAAATCAAATCCTTAATTTACCATTACCAATCATCTTAACAATTTGGGTTAGTTAGTTTATGGTAATAAACTACAGTCACATCATCAACAGTCCTCAAAGGTTTCCATAAATTCCAGGTCAAAAGCAGAAATAAAGTGCAAATCTCACAAAACAGATCCCTGAGATTCAAATCCCAGCAATTAAATATGAAGTTAGCTCTCATCCACCCAGAGACTACTCCATAAAGCAATACACGCACATACTATGTAACATTATATGAACTTATTTATGCACAAAGAGTTGTCTGAACATCTAGAAAGCAATGTGAGCAACCTCTCTACTAAAACAACAAGCCTACATCAACTACGGATCTACCCTTAGCAAACCGAGGTAACCATATCATACATGTATTACCGAAATGAAAAAAAAATATAAACATCATAAATTCCAAATAATAAAAAGTTAAGTGTAAAGTCTATGCCATGAACAAAGTGGTCATGTTCAAACTTGTAACTGATGAAAGGTGGAATTTGAGCATGACCGCTATGAAGTCATAACCATCATGACAGCCTCACTTCACATTTAAAAATATAAAAAAGCTCAAGCAAATAACAAATTTGGAAATGCAAGATAATACTAACCAAAATCTTATTACTGGTATGCACCACAATAACCTACAGCCAATTGACCAATAACATGTTACAACATACACAATATACTTTTCGTTAAATCAAATGCATACAAATGAATCTTAAATAAGAACTTTAACCATTATGCACTAACTGTTGAACATGACAGTATTAATACAAAATATAGCAAAATTTAAGACTGATGCCAAAAACAATAAACTGTACACAAATCCAAAACTCAGAATAATTGAGCAAAACAAGCAATAGTTAAACCAAAAGTTGAAAGCAGGCTTTTCTACACACGACTATCCGCGCCTCAGATTCACATTTCGGTGTGACCATGCACACATTACAAATTTAATTAATAAATAATAATAATAATATATCAAGACACTTCAATACAGCACATTTTAAGAACCTATCGATAGTGTTTCAAACATGTCTATCTAACTGATTTAAACAGACGTTCATTCTCCAAAGTCTGTGTTGACTGTTGACCAGCAGATTTCAGCTAAAAATACTTGCATCTTCCTGGACTTAATTCCTCCATATGCTGTGTCTGTGTTTTCTTCGATTTCCCTCGGCTTTCAACTGGACTTGCCTTGGATTTTGCATGCACTGACCAAAATTCAGAGCTTTTAAGATGTACTTCAAATGCTATATAGGTAAATCCAAACATGCACAATGCACATACATACAAACATCGACTGTTGCCCTGAGCATTATTACAATGGGATACTATAGAAGACATCAGATTACGTTAGATGTTACTTGAAGTAGGCCAAAAATCAGTGAGCTCCATGTATTGTATTGTGTTGTATCTGAACATTTATAAAGCAGTTGGCTCCATGTACTAGTTGCTTGACTGAATAAACTGGTTTTATCTGGAGGCAGTGGCAAAGAAGCAGTGGCCAGGAAGTAAAGTAACACTTTACACTTCTCAGTCCATACAGCCGACAGACTATTTGTTACCTGCTATTGTGAGAGAAAAATCAGAGGTACTGCTTTGGAGTTGGAAGATATTTAAGCTGAAGTGCACACATGACAATAACAAACCATCAACAGGGCAACTTGCCTTTACATGACCTAATACTGAACTGTCAATTTCAAGTCTTGCCAGGATTTGAATCCTGGATGCACAGGAGACCAGCACATTATCTACCACAGTTAATTTCTAATTACATTTCTATACATTGTTTATACACAGGTTTGACCATGCATGAATACTAAATGCAAAAAAATACTAATAACTGTATATGTCCCTGTACAAAGTCTTCATTAGTTGACTTGTTTGTCACTATCAGTATGCATTCATTTTATGTTCAGTTTTCAAACCATTTCAGCGTCAAAGCAACTCTTTCACCCTCTATATTTCCAAATAATGAGAGATTTTGTAGAATAAAATAATCAGAATGATTTACTCTTGCTCAAATATAATTAGCCAATGACTTGCTCGAACATATCAGTCAATGACTCCTTTGGTTACTCTGCATGTGAACCGTAAAGCATAACACTTTTTATTAATAGAATGATTTACTGCAGTTCTAGTATAATGACTTTTCTGGTAACTCTGCAGATGAACAGTTTAAAAAGAACCAATAGGACCGTTAGCTTGCTCTTGCCGAGTACTTTTTGTAAACCAAAGTGCGGTTAGCAATTGGTAGAATACAGAATATACTTACTTACTTACTTACTTAACTATGCTTATATTGCTTAATGTTCAGTGACATTACAATGAGCTAAGTAAAAGTGATGATTTTCCATAGAGTTGATGCAATGCTTTATAAATAAAATGACAATCAAAACCCAGGTGTGAAGTGGCAATAATTTAAAAGCAGTGAAGGTTCAACCAGGCCTAACACTTTTAAAATTAATTACTATTTAAACAAGAGAAGTGGTGATGTTTCTGTTCGTTCCTGAGCCCACTGTGTTTCTCCATTAAAGGAAGAAGCAGAGGAGTGTGGGTCCTCTTCAACAGGAATGGCACTGGGATTTTCAACAGAACTTTGTGGGGCAGAGGATCGACGCCTGAAATGTATCATCTGAGTACCCGGCCACCGAGCGATGCTGCTGTACGCAATGCTGTTGAGAAAACCCTGAATTGGATTCAGCAGGGCCTAAAAGAAAAACAAAAAATCTCTGGCTCACAGTAAGCAGGGTTTAGAAGAACACAACAGAACTCTGAATATCTTGTAGAATAACTAGATGTTCAACAAATTGCCTTAAAACACATTTGTTTAGTGACAGTTATGCATGCAGTCCTTCTGAGAAGTATCTTGATACACACTGGTATATATATACACATACACACAAACATACATAAATACATACACAAGTTTATAGATATAACAATAGCCTCAGGCACAAGGCTCATTTAGAAAGGATGGTGTATAATGTCAGAGCCTCATGAATATTATGACAGCCAGAAACGACTGCAGTAACAAGGAACAACAGGGAAGATATTTTGCCATACGAGTGTGTAGATGCTCTCTGCTGGATAGTCTAGTACTGAAAAACCTTTGGATAAGACTCATGGAGTCATGGTAATCAAAACCAAAAATCTTGCCGCACTTCCGTGGCCACAACATTCACAACTTTTCCCATTCTTAGGCAAAACAAACACGTTCTTCACAAGTAATAAAACATTTTCTGATACCATTTGTTATAAAAAATTTAGTTTTGTTAATAGATGCATGCTTAGTGCCATAAATTGTCATGGGCTGCTGTGCAGTATTTGCTTTTGCTACAATACATGCACATGCATTTTTAAATGTTATGTTAAACTACTTGTTGAAATACTGTCGTTGATGCCAATAAATGATATTGATTGACTGATTGATTGATTGAAATGTTCATGCTTTTTTCTGCCATTCTGGCAAATAAAAGGTATTCACTAATTTCCAACTGGTTTATTTCAATTTTATAAACAACTACTATACTTACCATAACTTGCCAAAGCGCCACGGCTACACTGTGGCCCAGATCGTTATGAGCTTCAATGTCACATTTCTCTTCATTTTGCCATTGAGAGCCTCTGCTCAAAACCCAAATACCATTGATAACATTTGGCAGCCAACTGAAATCAGTTTAAAATTTATTATTATCCAGGAATCTCAAACCATTTAAGCATTATTTAAAATAAAAGCCATAGTAATTACCATAACTTTGAAAAAAGTTGCAGTGCACTCATCCCTAGTACTTGCAACATAAAGTGCTGAGTGAAGTCAGTCATGACTGTTGATCGAATACTACCATACCATCTGGGTATGGTAGTATTCTGTCAGCCATACATCCACGCTTGGTAAATGTGTACCAACTACAAGGTTAGAGGTTTAACATAGGTCGTGTTGGATTTCTTCAGTTGTAATTACTTTGCAAATTCATATAGTACCATTTCGCAAACACTTGGCTACATATTATTCAACTTTAGGACTGCATTTGTTATGCAGGTCCATGGAAGTGTGTAAACAAGTGTGTTTTTACCCCATTTTTGCTGCATCAAAGATGTTCAGTCTCATCATCATCATCATTTTTTTATCACCTTTCAGTCAGTGCATATTTTAAGGGATTTTGACTACTGGGACAAAGTCGGCCACGACTAGGGGGTCCGAGGGAGCATCATGAGCTCCCCCAACGTGGTCTATTTATGTATTTATAGCGTGCATCGATTAGATTTTCAGATAATTTTTAATTCGTTGAATATTTCGATTTAGAAGGTTAATAATTTAATATTTTAAAATAACATTAAAAGTAGAGTATTATCTTGGACAAATCACCCAAACTACTGGGACATATCCTAACACTATTGGGACATTTGTCCTGCTAGTGATACAGTTAAAATATATGCTCTGCTTTCATTTCTTCATCATAATCGCCACTGCCAGTATAATCAGAATCATCACCGGGTTTAGCTCGACTATAAATGGTTGACTACCAAGCACGGCAATGTCACAGTCAACTTACCAAGCGTAGAAAATCAGAACCACAGAACGGAACGTGCACATCACTTCTCTCATGATCTGCTTCTGCTCAATGACTGATGATCCTCTCTGCTCGAGATCTTTCTTGACTGAAAATAAATCACCCAAGTAATTTTCCATGCAGTAATCCATGTAGTAATCCAGTTTGCTAATTTAGTTATTGAGGTTGAAGGATCATGCCACAGTAATGCAGCAATATGTAAACAAAATATTTAGTAATCCAAATGCTATGCACATCATTTTAAAAAGCTGTCTTATAATTTACAAAGTGCTATGCTTAAATCACCCAATCTACCTCTGTGTCATGCTCACCCGCTTACCAACGAATACTGTACTCAATCAATGGACATTGTGACTGTTGTTCTGCTTCATATCAGGACAGTGGTGGGATTTTGTGAATTTTTGGTTGCTGGTCCATGGCTTTTGAATTTTTTGCCCTGTTCTACACATTTGGCCAGTTTCTTGATGTCATTCAAGTCTAAATTTAACACTCATGTCTTTCAACTTGCTGACCCCATGTAGACTAACTTCTGGATTCTCTGATCAATCAGAAGTTAACCTGGCTTCTACTATGGATAAGTATTTTTATTAGGATTTCCCTTGAAGCGACCATTAATTGGTGCCTTGGGCATTATGATAAAAGTCTCTGTATCTACTGAAGTCATTAGATCAGATGGAGCTGAAAGACAAAAGTAAATCAGGAGAGTGGATAGAAGTGGGAAGCAGATGAAAAGCCTCGGACCAAACAACAAGACGCATTGTACTGTTTTGGTCAATGTATGTAATAACAAGAGTTTGACAGCATTAAGTAATTATAAACAGCTCTAGAGACTAAATTACTAAGTGATTCTGTTGGGGTAAACTCACCCAGGTAAGAGGAACAACAGAAGAAAACAGGATTGATGATCATGACACAGACAATTGGAATATAGGATGCAAGAAAATGTGGCACACGATGCAGCAGGTTGCTACTTCCGCAGCTGAAATCAACAGCAAAACAACAACTGTACCTCACCATTCAACAACAAATAACTAATTTTATGAGACCCTCAAACAGAATAAAGTCCACCCTCAAGACCTCAAATCTAATTCATAACAGTTCATCGAACTCAAATGAACTTTCCTAACAGGCCAACCAACACAAGACTATAGCATTGTAAGTATGTATGTAGGCTGTGAAAGTCTATGCTAATGCAGGGTGAAAATTGTCGGGGGGTTTGACGGTTCAACCCCCCGTCTTTCTTAGGATCCCACAGTTAAGTCTTCAATGCACACCCCAGGGGGTCGTTTCCAATCCCTCAGTTGTGCTCTTGTGAATTAGCATTATTTGACTCGGAGTCTCTGACAAAGAGAAGAAATTTCCATGTTGTATCATGTATGCATTTTTGAATTTTCTCAACAAAGGAATTGGATTTTGATTCGAGTCTGACTTGCAAAACTGCTAGCGTTGAAATCTGCTGCTTTCAAATTTTATTTACATCAGTTTCCAAAATACGGATACAATATTCAACACTCCACAAGGATCAAAGTCTAACTCTACCAGTCTTTTTTCTACAATTCTCATACTGTGTTAATGAATGCAGTGCTATGAGTGCAGAAAGAGGCATAGGTATTTAAAAGCACAACGTGACACAGCACGTAAAATAAAAAGCATTGAAATTTAATGTTTCCTGAATACATCTGCATAATAAGAAACAAGAAATGCTCACCTGCTGAGTCCTGGGTAGTAGAGAACAGCCAACCCACCAACACACAGCAACAGAGAGAGCAACCAACTGACAATGTGGTAATATTGCATTGAGCTGAAAAATTAAACAGAAAACAACTTGCAGATTAACATGTAGAAAATACCAATTGAGGCATACAACTTTCAGTAAAACATAACAAAGCCGTTTGACCAAGAAATAATGCATAATTTACAATGTCTTGTACTAAGAAACTGGAGCAACAGTCATTTATGTTTCTACATGTAGCTCTAAGGTTTGAAACAAGAACTACTAGCTTCTCAAGCGATGTAACCTACAAAGAAAGGTTTAAAGTTACAGGGCTGTGGTTCTTGTGACTGCTTAAACTACGTAATTCAAAACTCCATGAATCAATCAGCCTTTGTGGACTAAATCAACAGAAGATGATGTTACCGCATGGACTATTATTCCAAATCAACTTATAAGACAAAATTTGTTATATAGGATAAAAACATCGTCACAGAGAGTAGTTGACCAAGATCCCACTTACCACCTGTTCTTGTTGGCTGCATTTTTATAAGTGTCAAAAGCAAACATAATGGTCCAGAAGTATGTACAAATATAGAAATACTGTATCCAGCCCTAAACGAGGCAAAAATAGCAACAACAGGATCTCACATTCAGATTCATGTAATCAAAATTGCAACATTACATTTACTCTTGCTAAAGTGGTTGGAAGTCATGAAATCAGCATTTAATCTTTTTAAATAAGTTAATTAGGGTGATAAATACGTTACAATTTTTCATTGTTACTTATATACACATTAAATGTTTGTGGAGATATTAGACCTCAAAATCAGTGACTTGTTTCGTTTTACGATCACCTTTTACAACCATGATGGCAAAATGAAGATGAAATTTGGCATATGATTTACAGTATCAGATAGTTACAAAGAGCTAATAACTTAATATTGAAGGATTTAATGAACTTTTGGATAGAGTTCTTACTAATGATTCATAGAACTATTCAAATGATAACGACTAGACTAGGATTTTTACCAGCCCCAGATTAAGACCGCTAGACAAATTTTACAAAAGAGTCAACCTGCTCACCATTATGATAAATTCAACAGCATCTGATGTATATTCAGGTTTACAATGAGAATAACTGTTGAGATCATCTGCAAACCTAATCACCACACTAATAAATGCTGTATAAATTTCCAATTACAATGACAAATGTATCTACAGAAGCATTACACTTTCGTTTAAAAACCAATTCCAACCTGTAGTAAATGCTGCAGCTTGGCTAATGGGCAGAATTCTTATTTTTCGTATGTCCAATGACTTTGTGGTCAAGTATAATTGTCTTTCAGGCTGTAATTTATCTTACCATAAGGATCTCATTCATACCTGGCCACCCATTATTTTGCTCTGCTTCACCTTCCTTGGTTGTCCCACCAGCCCAAGTTCCATGGCTCAGCAGATCAGCATCACTCACTGTAGTTGGTCAATCTGTATGAAATAGGTTGTCTTTACGATCTACGACATGAACTTCTTTGCTTAGTCCTTCTTTGTTTCTTTTCAGTTAGTGCTTGAAAACTATCCTGTCTGAAATATGGTTTTGTGTTACCAGGTCAGAATTTTGCCTCTGAGGAGTTTCTCTGTCAAAGGTGCTATAGAATTTTTGCAATTGTCATTACATGTTTGCATTTGGATATATAGATAGCACCTGTTAAGAACCTTACCGCAGAAATGGCACAGAAAAGATCATCGCTTTTTGGGTCAGGCATACCGATGAGCCACACACATGATCGACACAGAATCCCTAAAATAGTATTCAACATTATTACAATTATTGTTATTATAATTATTATTATTATTTATTAGCAACTTCTAAAGTGCTGGTAACTAATGTACAAGCCACCAATCGACTGCACACCACACCCAAGCAACAGTTGGTCAACATCCAGAAGATCAGTCTGTCAAAAGAGACAGCCTATGGCAGATAAACAATCAAAGATAAGTCTTAAGTAGAGAATGAAACAAAAGTGACTGAACAGAATCAATCCATGATAAAGGAAGGGGGACTCCAAAGCTGAGGTCCAGCCACCATAAAAAAGCCTGTTCATCAAGAGCAATTCTATTATATTATTAGTACAAACATTTTAAACGTGCACAAAGTCACAAAGAAATGCTAATCTGAGGCACAGTTAGTCAGTCACCAGGTGAAGACCAGTCAGCTGTTTGAAAAACAATGAGAAATAGTGAGTTTTGAGGCGTTTCTTGAAGGAAGAGAGAGTTCGAGCTTCAGACAGACATTGGTAGGAAATTCCATTCCTTTGGGGCAGCAACATGGACTACACAAGTGCCCATGATATAGTGATACATCGAGCTCAACAAGAAGACCCATTTCTGAAGATCTCAGACTGCGGGGCAGGATGGAAATCATTAAGAACAAGTATGCATAAAGAATGCACACAAAGAAAGTTATGTAGAGCTGTAGATTTTAATTCAGAGAGAACAAATTTTCAGTTGGCCAATGAGCCTGACTAGTCCTGAATTTGTGTCAATACCACTAGCCAAAAAAAGCTGCAGGCATGACAGTGCATGTCGGTTGTCGAAGATATTCCACACGAATCTGCACGAATCAAGGTCATAGCCAAGGCCAGGCCTTACAGTTAAAACCAGATAAAGAAACTGTCTAGAAATTTAAAGGAAAGAAAAAGTTACCATACATCAACAATAAGCAAGTTCAGTAACAAATAGGGCTACAAAGCATGTATTCCAAGTATTTTGCATGCAATTATCTGTGTTGTGAACCAACATTATACAGTGCTTTGGAGAGAATCATGAGGGTTCAATATAAATGCCGATAGATATAGACATACCAAGTGATGCCAGGCCATCAGCTGCAGCTAGCCAGAAGATGATTTTGCTCTGTCGGTCAATAACTTCTGGCAGAATAGACGACTGACTCCTCCATCCCAAATGCAGACGCAACTTCAGCTGATATATAGCACCACCAATGCCAATAATCGATGAAATGATGCAGAGGATGTTGTAGCTCATTGCTGCCTGGTCAAGATGCAACTGTTCAGTCAAACTGCTACCATGACATTTGCTACCAAGAGAACTGTTCTCACGGAACTCGCAGCAAAACGAACTTAAAAGCGGAGAAGCCATGTTTGAAATGTTCACATTTGGTCCCGATTCTTTTTACAAAGCAGCTGCTGTGAATTTGATTTCTTTCAAAATTATTCTAATTGAATACCCATCATAATTTTTGTATTTCCTTTAACCTCACTCAATGTATTTTTAATTAATTCACAATGAATTATCATCTTCTCTTTAAATCACTGGAATTGACTGCAATTCAGCCGCTTTCTTTTACAGGTAATTGCTAGTGGCTATATATGTCATCATATTTGTCCTTCAAATTGTCCTTCAATGTGTTAATTCTGAAGACATTGCTTCCAAATGTTTGTATTTTGAAAATACTATTTTCACATTCATGAATTTAATGGCTTTTGCAACTCTGACTTAATGTTTTTCATTTTCTGCTCAATTTGTCCATAAATGCTGAATAAGTCCACTATAACTTCTTCAGCAGTTAGTTTCACAGATGCACATCTAAAAAAATAAGACACAACAATTTAATATCTATAATATCCAAAACCTTTAACCTTTCGTAAAGCATTTACAAATAAAATAATGACCACAGTTTCACAAGTTACATGCACATATGAACTAGGGCTGTACCGAATAGGTGATTATCACTATTCAGCCGAATACAAATAATTGGACCAACTATTGACAGCTGGGGTAAAGCTCTGACAACTAAGCCAATCATCAAGCATATGACTCTGCTCGCAGAGTTGCTAAGTCAGTCGCTTACTAATCTAGTTTGTCAATAATTCCGTAACGAATGACAGAGGAACTGGCCTGGGACCTCCTTAACAAAATCACAGAGCGCAGATTATGTAACCAGCTCATGAATGCCAATCTAGAGTTTTATATAAGACTTTAAAGAAAAGCATCTAAGATCTTTAATTTTACACATGAGAAAGAATGACAAGGTGAGTTTTAAAAATTAAATAAGATCTGATATTAATACCACAAGGCTATGTTTTGAACACACACTTTCACGTGACACAACCACTAAAACAGATTATAGGCCACAGATCTTATGCTTCATCATCTGTAACACAGGGTACGTTTTTTACGCCTCTTCTGAAGCCACAGAAGTACAATCGACTTGTAACGTAAAACCACAGTATAAAAGATCATTTACATATTTGGCAGTGATTTCACTCTTTCGGGTTGGAAGCGCCAATGGTGAGTTTTTTCTGGAAGTGGCGCTTTTTACAGATTAGAAAAATTACAAATCACAATAACAATCAGGCGGGGCGAGAGGACAGCCTTGTTGTCAAGACCTTGCAAGCTTTGGTCTCAAGACCAAGACCAAGACCAAGACTTTTAAAAACGAACTCGAGTGCACTCGAGACCAAGACCTTGGTCTCGAGGACAACAAGACTGTAATAAACTACTTTGACTTGACTTGACTTTGACTTTGACTTCCTCAAACTATTAGCAAGGGGCCTGAGGAAGCGTCGTGTTAAGGCAGCTCAGAGAGGGCCTGGGGCGGAGCTCCGAAATCAGTGGACATTTCCTCAAGGCCGAACACCAACTCGAACCGTCAAGATCCCAGACTCCTACGTACGTTTGTGGGCGTCGATTATATTTGGGCTAAGTTCATAGAACAGTTTTTATAAACTTTGTTGGTATTAATAGTAATCAAGAGGTGACAATTTTTTTTACTTGTCAGTATGATGAACTTGGTGAAGCTGTATTTCAGAACAGTTGTGTATTTATTTGTAAACACAGGCTGTTAATGCTAAAACCAAGCAGTGTTAGTCATTAATTAATATTTTCAGAACTCTCTTGCGGACCACCACCATGTCCTTCGTGGACCCCTCTTGGTCCGCGGACCACAGTTTGATAAACTCTGAGCTATCACTGATCTTCGTCTGTCGATGGACCCGATTGCTAGGTGGCGTTAACAGTAAAATGACGTCATTAGAAAGATTCCAGCTTATATAATATGTTGTCTGGGTTGCGATAGACACCGCGCGCGTCTTGGCTGTTCACTGAACAGGTGGTTATTAGCAGAAGTGTTAGGATTTCGTCGATAGCAATGGGTTTAAATATCGCGCTATTTGTAACAGGGAGATACTTTCTCGCATGGTTTCTATTGGCCGGTTCAGGAGGTGAGTATACGGGTTGTCTCATAGGCGTAATTTGTTGGGGGTACGAGGGATACCCGTACCCCCTACTCTTTGGATTGGGGGTACCGTGTCCCGCACTTTTTGAACAGTGCCAATCCAATCATTATTTTATTATTGTGCCTTCCCAGAGATCGCATTCTCCGCCTTGCTTCGTGTATGTAAGAAATTGGTACCCCCACTTTTTAGACCAAGTTACGCCCCGGGGCTGTCTTATCAATTGGCAGCGAAAGCGATGGTCAGGTAGGCCTAATGATGAATTACAGCGACGATTTAGGGAAGATTCTGTTTCAGTGATATGGGCGATTGTATTTAGAATGGTAGGCCTTGGCCTAATTCAGCTTCGATGCCTTCTTTTAACGAAGAAGTTGAATAGTTGAATAGGCATCGCTCCGCTTCGCCGGTTCGCACGAATCGCACCGAATAATGCTTTTAGGCCTACCGTGGGAGACTCTTTTAACCGTGGGAGAAGTTCTTTAAATTGGTATCCAATGAGGTGTGTTTATAATATATAAATTTATTCAAGAAACCAATTGGGCAGAATTTCTCCCTTACAGAAGATACAGGCTTGATGGACTAAGTTAGACGGTGTCTTAGTGAACACTGTAATATAATTCAAAATGTCATCTGAACCACGTATGTTATTCATCAGTCCATTCGTTCATTCATTCATTCAGAACATTTATATAGCGCCTTTCCATCAGAGCATCTGCCAACTCCAATGGCTGTAGATGTTGACTTGTATTCATCACGGACTAACATTGAGAGGACTGGACTTGACAAATCCATGACTGAAGACAGTGGAGGTCATTTGTTCATACCCATTGCCGCCAAATGGTTGACATCAGGAACTGATGATGATGATGATCCATGGCTTATGCATATAACATTATTACCTTGCATGCACATATGGTTATAGTGTAAGGCCAAAGGGTATGAGAACAAGCATGGTTATCACATATTTTGCAAAGCACCTTATGGGAAAACATACTACAAAGCATAAAGACATACAGCTTTGTCTTTACATCAGGTCTTCAGCTCTGAACTTACTGTAAGTTTTAAGCATTGGACTTGCTTTAGGTCTTAAGCAGGACTGTGTATATCATCTTCACCTGCCTTCATTATTTAAGGTGGTGTTATATTTGCTCACATTACAGTTGATGCATTGAATAAAACCAAGAAATGGGTAGAGGCCACATGTATGTATGTGTGTGTATGTATGCCTGTATGTATGTCTCTGTGCATGTATGCATGTGTATGTATGTATGATGTATCTGACTATCTGTCTATTGTCTATGATGGACAGCCACATGTTGATGAGGTCAGTGTGTTCTATTCGCTTAGGACTGATTATTCAAAGCCCTTTTGTGTTTGTGTCTTCAGTTTCACATGCTATTGTCTGGTGATTAATCGAAAATAATCTATTCTAATTTGCAAAATTCTGCATTGCTGCTAAATGCAGAAGACATTGATAGATGGTCAATTCTAAGCAAAACTGCATTGCAAAAGCATAATCCACTGGACTAAGAAGAAGAAGAAGAGCAGTCCCTTAAGCTAGCCCTGAGGCAGCCATGGGTATGATGTGATAGCGACTTCATTTTCTTAGCCTCAGTAATGAGGGCAGATGGCCAGTCCTCCCTTGCAGTCTCATCTTCCCACCGACAGTATACGGTCAGTGAACTCATTATAGCTGAGTTGGCTATGAGGTGCAGGTGGAGCAGAAATCTCAAACCAAATTTCTGTCCTGGCGGGGATTTGAACCCATGACCTCTCGATTGACAGTCCAGCATGCTAACCAATACACTTTCGAGCACCCCCATTATTTTCATTTATAAAAAAATTTATGAATAATTTGTTTAAGTTGCTTAAGTTTCCGCTGCTTTGTTCTGTGCTTATGCTGATAGAGCCGGAACTGGTTTTGGGTGTGTCCTTAGATGTCCTTAGGATGCTCTAACGGGTATTTGCCATGTGCTATCAGGTACTTGACCACAAGTGAGCCTACTGTTAAACAGAATACTTAAAACTTAATTAAGGTACTTTAATGCTGCATATATGAACTGGATGGGTCATGTAATTATGATCAAAGGAAGATCATAATCAGCTGGCAAACAAAAGGAAGACCTAAAAAGATATTTTTTGGTTGGATAATAATGGACAGATACAGCAGATGGAAGGAGGAAGAAAAACTTGTGAGCATTGGTACATTAACCTGCTTGCAGGGGCTCAGAAGCCATAGCGCCATAGACACCGATGCTCACTCAAGTTTTGGCTTCATGATGCCAAGGCAGAAGCATGCTTACACAACTTATTGGCTGGTGCTTGTTATTTGATGCTTGCGAAAGTAGTTATCGACTTAATGTTCTATAGACACTTTTCATTGCATCAAAATCTAGTATAATAAACTTTTCCAGTGGTTGTAAAAAAATGACAGAAATGACAAAATATTCTTATGGATTATATTGGTATATCAGATATAATGTATGATTTTATCCACCTTAGGTCTGTAACTGGCTGACGTTGGTTCACAGTGTCACACAACTTTCAAACACTTCCTGTCTGCTTGAGGGCAGAGAACCTGAAGAAATTTTGAATAAATATGTACCTTTATATTTAGATACATATATTGAGTACTAATGTTATTCTCTTGAGATTCTGTTTTGAGCTCAGCTGTAACCCAACTATCTGCTCTATCAACTTCCATTCTATATAGCTGACTGTTTCCTGCTATAGACATCAAACTGACAGTTAGTGGGTCTGGCAACATGTTTGGCACAATATGTATCCCATGGGAACACACCAATCAGATATGATCCTATAGGTCAACTCTGCATAATGGCTGATGGTAGCCAAGTGGGTCATTGACAAAGTAAGGCATTTAATTGGAGTTATTAGATTCGATGGATTACATGTAGTTCCCATGGCAGGCTGTTCTTAATGTTGGCACATCTGTTTTAACAGGTTTAAGAATTGAGTGCAGTTTTGGTGCAGACTATAAATTGCTTTTTGATTTTGAATTATCATCATTATGTAAAGATTAGAAATTGAGAGCATGCCTGTTGAAAAATCCGTCAAACTACACATGAGACATGTCTGTGAGAAGCTTTTTATATTAGCACGACATATAAGTAATGATTTTGTACCTTACCGTATTAACCTTCTTTTCCTGGAGTTTTTAATTGTTGCAGTGGACTACACCATGGGCGGCGATCCCCGTAGAGGGGACAAGACCCCCACCTTTAAGAGGGGGGCACACCATACACATGGGCGCCCGCAGGATTTTTTGCAGGGGAGGTCAGTCACGGCCGGAAAGTTAGTTGTGCAATATATAAATATTAATACACTGTATATATCTTTTCAACATTCAAAGACACATACCACTGTGTTCCCTTCATGTAGGCCTAAACCTTTCGCAGGGTTCCGCACTACATACCGCCAAATAAAATAATTTTAGCAGTACAGAAGAAATGAATCCATACTAGCGCACACTTCAGTTAAATAAATTTATGCCAATAATACTATCTCATTTCTGAAGTTTTGACTTTGGAAGAGTGTAATTATACTCAGAAGCCCGGAAAGTGTTTAAAAGTTGTGGGAGCCAACCTAAGCCAAGTTACCCAGGTAAGCAGCATACAGACCTAAGGTGGATAAAATTATCCATTATATCCGATAGGCCCTATAATCTAGAGGCTTAACTATGTTTTTGTCATTTTTGTCATTTTCTACAAACACGGGAAAAGTGTAAGCCCCCTTGCACACCTTTCACTTCCACTTGCTGCGGAGTCCTCGGCAGGCGCATCTGAATCTATAAAAAGCACACTGCACACCCACCCACCTACAAGACACTCCAATCCTCCCATGTATGGAGCCTCCTATCTTCGTCAGTTATTCACAGTTCAGCTACGCCGCTCAACCCGCTGCTCATCCGCCCTAACACTTCGCCCTTCCGTCACCTCATCGCTAAAATGTGCAAATCATTCTGTAGCCATAGCTGTTCTGCTTCTGTTGAATAAACTCTCACCAGAATTACGACAAATATCAGATCCTTCCTATGAACTCACCAAAACCTTACCTCTTGTCATCTCTCCACATGGCTTTCACTCAAAACATAAAACACTGCTATTTCAGAAATCTTAATCCTCCTCTTCCACTTATAATACTAAATCAATTCTAAACTCCATCCACCGTAGCTGCCTGACTGCCTGCCAGGCCTGCCTGACCCCTTTGCACTTTGATCCCCTGCCTATAGATTTTGTTTGACTGACCGCCTGTGAATAATCTGGTTCCTGCGAACTATAGCTTTTGTGGGCATTGGAGTAATCGCGAGATCACGATTACAAGTAAAAACTGCGATTAGCCTACAAGTAAAAACTTCGAAAAAACGGATTTTTTGTGTGTGGAATAAAGTAAAATTTAAAGGAATATGGCCATCTATAATCCTGTTTGTCATTTTTTCTGATGCTCAGATTTAGGCGAATTGTTTATAAATGCCATCTCGACTCTCAACAGTTTAGTTGTACTTACCATCATATCTTCCAGCTGGTGACTTGGAAAACGACAGATAAGTTTAAATTACTTTAATGGCGGCCCACTAGATATTATCAATTTTATTAATTTAAAAGTTAGTTACAATCCTCTGTTCTCGAATAGGGCCTACAATGATGGGCTCTCGAAATGAACTGATCTAGTCTCTCTTTCTCCTCCCAATCTGAAAGCCCATAAATAAATATTATATATATATAGGCTTACATATATATAATTATATATTACAGCTGTCTTAATGATTAGTTGTCCTGTGTCTTATCTCTATATCCAAGCCCAACCACTCTCTCATCAGTCTTGTAGGATTATATATTGTGCGTGTCACCATCCTCCGCCTCTGAACCATGCAAAGAGAACCCCAAGCTATCTTTCAACAGCCAACATCTGTTTAACCTTTCAGACCGAGAGAGTACACGGTTTGCAGCATCCATGGTTCTCTGGGCAGTCGCCTTAGCTTGCTGACCCTAAGGTCAGGGCTGGCATTGCCCGGCTCTAGGTAGGTTCCATTAGGCTTATTGTGTTATTTCTATTAATTCCATAGTGCATCAACTCTGGGGTTTCTCGTCAACAGCCAGCACTTGCTGTTGCTTTCAAACTCAGATAGTAAGGTTTTCAGTGTCCATGATTCTTTTGGCAGTCACATCATGATTTCCAGGGGGGTCACGCGACCCCCCCTTGACCTATGCTGCGGGCGCCCATGACCATACATCTGTCCCCTCACATTTTGAAGAAACACCAAAAAAAGGTCCACAGTCATGCGTGAAAAATTTTTTGACTTCTTTTTTGAGCAGACCAGTTCAAAACTCTTTTTTAACCAGATCAATTCTAAATTGTCCCCCCCACCTGTCAAACAAGATCGCTGCCAGTGGATTATACTACGCTACTTTTCTGCCTGTAGTGAAAAGACTATTATATAATAATCTTCATTTAATATCAAAGTTCGAGGGTACGTACCCTACGTATTCTATTTTTTGAAAGGTACGTACGTTTTTTAACGTACCCTATTTTAGGGTACATAAACAATACAAAAATACGTTAACCACGTCATTGCTCATTATAAGAATGCTCAATTTAATTCAATCAAATAATTGTTTTTTGCATTTTTCAACACTTTCACGTGCGTCCATTTCTTCCCACGTTCTCTTGGCATCGCTGAATCGCTGACTGATGCGTATAGAGATATACTACAACTTTCGAGTTACAGAAATTTGCAAACCAGTGACGTGTACTTAGCTCTCCTCAGAATGAAAGTACAATTTGCACTAAATTAATTATAACCGAAGAATTTATCGAATTAAATTTACTGCTACGCTACCGGAAGTACCGGTTTCAATGACACATACTGTTGACGTCAGATTATACGTAGGCTATGGGTCGCCGAGTAAACCATAAATAAAATTTTCGTGTATGATACGTACCATACGCGTATTGTATTTTTTGAAAGGTACATACGTATTTTAAAGTATTCTATTTTAAGTAAGTAAGTAATCTTTTATTAGTATAAGACAAACGCTCATACTTTACAACAATACATACAAAATGATCACATTATCAGTAACACTGTAAGACAGTTTAAACACAAGCAATTCTATATAATGTCTTATTTACATACATATACATTATACAGTATTATAAACAATAAACGATAGTGTCTTATTTACATACATAGGCCTATCTATAACTAAAGTTATGATCTAAGCCTTACATTCTAAGGAACATAAGCATTACTATGGTCTACAAAAAGAGCCAGTTTAGATATCAGAACAGGTACTAGAACCAGCATTAACCCAGTTTTTATACTTGTACAGTGAGCGAATGATGAAGGATTTCTTATGTAGCAATGTATTAAAGTGCGGTAATTCAAAAGCATGTCCCCTTTTTCTTAAGTTGAATTTATGAAGGTGCTCTGCAGGCAGTAATTGGTGAAGACAGTGTTGGGGTGACTGGATGCCTTTAAAGAACTTCAATTCAATTTTTTCACAAATCTTCTCTAAAGTTAAACCATCACCACTAAAGAGGTTACTGCGCCCAGCCCTGCGCAAAAAAGATTCAATTTTTCCACCCAGTTCAGCCGACAGGAATCCCCCCCAAGATGGTATGGCATACGTTAGTCGTGAGACTACAAGGGCTTGAAAAATGTTCTTTAGTTTGCTGGGAGGCATTCCTTGAGATCGCGTACCCTCGAGCTTTGTTTAATATCTTCAAACTGACAATAACGCAGTATGATTATAAATCAGTATGAACGGATGATCACAAGTTATTACAGGAGTCGAATTTAACTGTACACGGCAGCCATGCAAGGCGCCCATCACGTCATACATCTGATTTTTAACAACGCGCCATCTCGCGAATTAAAGGCTCAGTGGACCTAAATTTAGGAGGGTTGCGGGAAGCGATCCCGCTACCTCTTGCTCTTCATGCCAGTGATGTTACAAGTACTCTATGGACCCCATAACAAAACATAGTATGTTAGTATATAGCCTATGTGTAGTTGTGTTGACCCAGATTTGGGAATGGCAATAATATATGTTGTAAGTCTATGTATTACCATTTTTGATATTTATTACCATTTTTGATTCATGACTTCTACATTACCCTGCAGTTAATAATAAACAGTGCTTTCAGGTACTTTCTTCAGATTCTTTGAAGCAGAATTTGTTATAAAGAGGTGAAGTGTTGGGTCATCTGTGTACTATTGCTGTTTAGTGTAACCTAAATGAGAATTTATATAGAGCCTGTCTGTTGAAGTGAATATGCCAGTTTGGAAGTGGATTGAGTATGGAAGAGTGTCTTCATCAGAATTCAGGTCATGGAATCAGGCAGCAGTAGCTGCAGCTGGAATCCGGCGATGGTTCTTGCCTCTCATGGAGATGCAGTCCGCACTTTCCATCTGAATAACAATAATGTTGGCACAGACAGAGTAATTGCTGTTTTACAGATTGAATACCCTATCAACCTGAGTATTTGTATATGTCTTCCAGTGTTTTGTTATGTGTGCATGTCTACCTATCAGTCTGTCTGTCTGTCTGTCTGTGCCTGTCTCTGCCTGCCTGTTAGAGCACCAAAACATACGGTATGCACGTCTGTGTGCGTGTTTTTGTGTCTCTGTGTGTACCTGTGTTTGTCTGCTCTCTTGTCTGTATCAGATTCTGTCTCTTTTCGAAATCTATAGTAACGGAGATAAATTTGGTAATCAAATTGGTCATTAGCTGATGATGAATTATAATTATGATGAAGGTAATAAATAAGCAGGGTTTGTGTAATTACAAAAATTGAGCAAAAAAGGTGAGAAATATTTGGGGCATTATCATGGGTGTTTATTGGGTGGTGCGTAAATGTATCCTTACTCTCCCTGATTGAAGCCTGTTCACCTATTCATATAATTTCAATGCATTTAGTTATATCAAATATTTGGTTATATTGCACTTTATAAAGCTTCATATAATTCATAAAATAATTACGTTATTGAGCTAATTACTTTTGTATATTGACACACAGACTGTCACAGAGATAGAAATATATAAATACATCAAGATATGGTTTATGCAATACATATATTTATGCAGAGCAGTGTACCTGTAGATGTATTGCAGTGTCAGTGTGCACAGTGTTCTTCACTGTACATTAGATATGACATTTACGTAATCTGATGATGAGAGATTTATGATGGCAATTCTTGTCATTGATCTTGTTTGTGGATTCATCAGAGTGGAACGGAATGAGTCACTGAATCAGCTCCTATCAATGCGGTCTTCATCCCCATAATACCAGATGCCTTTATCTCTCCAGTAGCCGGCTTTCGCTCTCGCTCCCTTCTGGCAGCATCGCTCATCTTGCCATGATGTTGAGTCAGTGGAGATGAATCAATGGGCTAGTCATGCGTGCTTGGTACTTTGGCGTATCGGGAAAAACTGTGGTCTCGATAGAGTGATTCATGCTTATTTTCTATATGCCTGGATAATGGACAGTTGTCCAAGAATATTGCTGTTAGGCATGGCCTGTTTCCAGAGCAGCAAAAGGTCATATGCCCTAAGCCTGTGCTCATTCAGTCATGCATATCTATGGATCTGAGGATCTGAACCGTATAAGCCTCCTGTTGAAGTCTCACCTGCAGATATTGTCCAGCCCTTAAATGTTTTGGTGACACCGTTGGGGGTTAGTGCACTGTGTCTGTAATAGGTAGGGGGGGGTTTGCACCTGCTGGACACATTCTGTGTACGGGTAATGACCCTGGGCTTAAGAACCAAAGAGATGACAATGAACACATCCTCTATGTTCCACTGTGGAACTGTAAGCTTTACTTCTTTCCTACACACATTTTTCCAGCCTCTGAAATGCTTATGCTTAAGCATCCATACTTTGACCTTAAGTATATACCACCCTGACCTCGACCCTCTTCCAGTCCAATGTTTGGTATTGATGTGTAGTGCAGTGTTTAGTTTCAAAATTTAGAGACAAAGTTGTGCAGCTTATTATAATGAATGGATGAACTGACGATAGTAAGCAAATAGTTTTGACAATAAATGTTGAGAATACAATGTAAAATATTTGAGAAAATTTTTTTAAGTAGTATGTAAATATATATTAGTTGTATTATTGTGTATTTGTGTGAGTCCCTAAAAAGGCAGTGCCTGAAAGATTTGAAGGAAAGAGAAGCCAAAGAAGACAGAGTCTGACAGAAGGAGACATGAATGAAACATAGCAAGACTTGGACTAACAAGAGACTTGACGAATAACCTCAAAGAAGGGAGGTCATTCATTCGCACCTGTCACTGCCAAATAGCTCGTGTAATGAACTGATGATGATTATGATGTATGTGTGTTTGTATATAGGTGTACCCTGACTTGTTATGTCACCAGACATAATTCAGCCCAGGCAGGCTCACCTAGTACCAGCCACCTGAAATATGATTGCTGACACATTTTCATGTAGAATTATATTTAGATGTATGATGCCATGAAATTTAAATTGAGTAATAAACATTCTGATTATTACAGTCCTCGAATGCTCTGATATTTATATGTTCTGCACAAATAGCCATACTGTGCGCCATTTATAGTAACACTTTAATGATGAGTGTGTACTAAAAGTGACTGGGAAACCAATGCAGCTTGTAGTTAAAGTGTTAAGTGCTTCAGAATGCTTTGGCTTTCTTGGTCAGTTTACCCCAGCCACCCCTTAGAAGAGCTTTAAACACTTCTCAGACATTAGGGACTTCGAGCCTTTCAGCACTTGCTGTGCGCTGACCCCAGCAACAAAACTTGTGCTTCATAACTAACAAAATCTAGGCTACAGGGCTGCCACCTTGCATTCCCATAAAGGTAAGAATTTCAAGGACGATAAGATAGTGATGAAGATGAAGATAGTGATGAAGATGATGAGATGATGATGATGATGATGATTATGATGATGATGATTATGATGATGATGGTGAGTGATGATTTCAATGGCATACACAGTATCTGTTCCTTGGAATGTGAAGTAAGATATTATCAAAGATTCAGTCTGTTGGTTAATTCTCGGCGGAAAACTTAAATTGCGCAAATAAGAATTTCTGGCTGAGCCAGCCAAACGAAACACATTGTAAAAGCATTCAACCTTTTCCCTCATCTGTTCAGTAAACTTTGACAACATATTGTCAATTTAAAGAGATGTGTAAATGGTATAAAATCCTGACCATCACCACCTGGCCAAGAAACCACCTAAGTAAACTCCTTAGACCTAATAATGGACATCTTCATTAAGTTCATTTGCAATATAAACTTCACCAAATAGCAGAACATTGAGCTGCTGAGATCTGATCAGCATGCGAGCTCCCGATCATGATTCTTGTCTTTTCCATTACGCAGCCACGACTGTTTTACGGTATCACAAAAGTGGGATGCACAGCTTATTAGAAATCTGAAATAGATGCAATTATATTCCTATCATCCATCATCGACCTATACATACCCTCTTCACTGCTTATGTATATGCAACTCTACAGTCTGTTCCACTGCCTTAACCAGATAACATCAGCTACATTTCTTCCTCCATTTGCTGGATATATATATATATATATATATATATATATATATATAATATGCTTGTATGTATATATAATTCTATTATAGTATATACACACAACCATAAAATGCATGTGTCATGTGCATTATACAACTCGTATGCACTATACATGTACTGTAAATAATTATATCTCAATTATGGATTCCAAAAATAATACAGTTAAGCAAATATACTGTATTGTTTATTATTAATATTTGTTTTTGTACGTATTGTGTATTTTTATGCACTGACTAGTATCAAAGTATTTATTTTGTCTGTTATAAACATTTGAGGTTTTTCTTAGTTGTTTAGTGTTAGTAATGAGGCAATGTATGTCTAGTATGCTAATGCGTCTCTGTATAAGAAATGAACTGAACATATTTTACATTAACACTTTAACGAAAGCGTGCACTAAACTGTATGGAGAAACTAATCGTTCTCGTCGTTTACGGGTTAATATGTTTGCACTCAATATCAATGTTTACACAAATCCAAATACAACTCTGTTTGACTTGTCCTCCTAGTAAAGCTCAGAAGTGCACCACACACCACCGGGCAACAGAGCGTCAATGGTGTTAAGCAATTGTGCGTGAAGGACTTGCTCATGGTCCCTGCATATGTGCCACCTAGGCGATGGCTCGAGTCTGTACTTTCCATGTCAGAAGCCAATTGTCTTATCACCAATTGTTTAGCAATAATACAAACAATCGGGTAAGTGTAACGTTGGGGTCAAATGGAAAACTTAAGAGCAACTGATTAGGTTCGCAAGTGCCCCTCGTGTACATGGTTGGTTGGGCACGGTGGCCGATTCGTTAGAGCGCTCGGCCTGTAACTTGGAGGGCACAGGGTCAAGACTCCTGTGAGGCAGATGCTGTGTAAGGATCTTGAGCACATAGGCGTAATTTGTGGGGGGTACGAGGGGTACCCATAACCCCCACTTTTTGGACTGGGGGTACCGTACCCCCACTTTTTAAACAATGTCAATCAATATTTTATTATTGTGCCTTCCCAGAGATGGTCTTCATGTGAAAAATGAAAGTGGAAAGAATTTGGTACCCCCCACTTTTTAGACCAAAGTTACGCCCAAGGTGCGACCGTACGTACTGTACGTACGTTATTTTTTTCCATAACGTACGTACCAGTACGCGTACGTTATTATGCCGTACGTTACCGTACGTTCACATCAATTCATGACGAAAATAAATACATAACATTATGCACAACAAAAGTCAATAAGAGTTGGTGATTGTCGGTTGTAACCAATTTTAACCATTACATCAGCCATCTGTGGCTGTTCAATGATCTCTACTTTCAAACTTTTAAAATCCAAATTGGTAATATTCTGTCTAATGTGAAGAATATTAAGATTTTACGGCACACTTTATAGGATGGTAATTTTATTGGTAATACTAAATTTCCGTACCGTTCGTAAATAAATATGCCTGCGTACGGAGAGACTAATACTGTAGAGTTAAACTGATCATTTTGACGTACGCGTACGGTACGCGTAACGTATAAGATTATATTGAGGTTCTTTGTGAATGACCAGATAAATTTGTGGCATTTTTACCGTACGCGTACGGTACGCGTACGTTATTTTTTTCGATAACGTACGTACAGTACGCGTACGTTATTCCGGGAGGTAACGTACGGTCGCACTATGGTTACGCCCACTGCTTGAGTCACTGTGACCTTCACCCACAATTGCTCTGTGCCATCGATGTTCTGTTGTATGGTCGTGTGCACTTCTAAACTGAAGGAGGGCAATTTCAAATACAGTTGTATTGTATGGAAGTTGCAAGATTCTCCACAGGGGCCACTTGTGCACAAAGACCAACGATTTAAAGATATAATTACAAGACTCTTCATCAAACTGCCTGAAGCGTCAAGATCCATCAACAGAATGAGTTGGTCCCAGCAGGGAACAGAGCTGTGCTCTTTTATAAAAGCTATTGTAAGTGGGGCTTGGTGAGAATGGATGGCAGGAGAAAGGAAGCAGGGAGCTGTGTTCTAATCTTGTGTTTAGACTCCAGAAATGGAGGCTCATAAAAAGACTCTTAGGTGTTTTTCCTCTTGTCTACATCCGGTGGCTATTAGAGAATGAAACGAACTGTAGAAGTTCTTAACATGGTTTATGAAACTTGGGTGTAACAGAAGATCATTGTTTGTCAGTGCCGTTTTAAGGCCTAGGCACGCGAGGCCCGGGCCTAGGGCCCCGCGCAGGGGGGGCCCCGCGGCGGCTCAGAAACAAAATAACAATATTATAAGTTCTGTTCTAACAAGTAACAATTCTGCAAAGTAAAGTAAGAAAAATAACACTTTTTTTAAAACAAACGTCTGCGGTCTGCATTTTTAGTTAAATATAATTATTGGTAATAAAATCAGAGCGCTATAGAAATAAATCAATGATTTTAACGCATGGCGACGATGGCGCACAACTTGCTGTACGCTATTGGCTATTATGTTTGTTTTCATTTGTCTGCTTTTTCACAACGCTATTCAAGGAATTTCTTATGTCTTGGTAAGTTAATATTAATTTTTAATATTAAATCTCTCTGTCCTATAATCTAGTCATTTTATAAATTGTTTTAAACTTTAAATTATAAAAAGGGCAAAAAGCGTATCAAATTTCGCACAGTTAATAGGATAAATAGAATGATGTTGGCGTGTCGGCGCTCGGTACTAAGTCGGTAGTGAACTTGGCAAACTTATTTAACTTAACAAAATCACTTCATTTCCACCTCCTCCAATGTATAAGGTTGAGGTTTTTTGATAGTTTCTACCCTTTTTGTTATGCAGATTAAAATTCTGATTGTCAGTTATCATCGTCGTTCACGGTAAACCGATTTGCAATTTTTGGCCAATTATCACTACGATCAATTAAACGAAATATCAGACAACCCATCAAAAATGCGTAGAAATTATATGAGTGGTGCACTAAGAGACAATAATTATTTTGAAGAATATGAACGCAGAGCCAAAACACAAACTCACAACGCAGAGTACTACGACAGCCAGAGACGAATTCCTAAAAGAAATATGCGAATTACATTTCTGGAAGGTCCTGCAAATGACACTGTTATGGATGCAAAGACAAAATTTAGAGTTCAGACGTACTTGCCAATCATCGACTCATTGATCACTGAACTAAACAGACGTGGAGAAGCTTATGAAGAAATCAGCAGCAGATTTACATTCTTAATCAAACTGGTACACTTGAATGCTGAACAAATAGCAGAATACAGTGTAAAGCTTGCAAAGTTGTATCCTCAAGATCTTGACCAACACGAACTAATTTCAGAATGTGAACACCTCAAATGCTATATGTCAGTTGCAAAAACAACAGTGCCATCTAAGTCAACAATCTATGCCATGATAAAGAATGACAATCTGGAATCAATGTTTCCAAACGTTGAAATTGCAATAAGAATGTTTCTGTCAATGATGGTGACAAACTGTACGGGTGAACGTTCTTTCTCAAAACTTAAATTAATCAAGAACGAGCTTCACAGCCGTATGATGCAAGAACGATTGAACTGCCTGTCTGTCATGAGCATAGAATCAGATGTGTTGGAGTCTTTGAATTTCGATGATATTATAAAAGACTTTGCTCAGAGCAAAACACGAAAGCGATGTTTGTAAGAAACTGTCGTTACAAAGTCACAATCCATGTATAGCAAACATGTACTCATTATAATCACACTTTCAGTTTGTATAACAAATAAACAATGGAAACTGTAAAGTATGTTAAACTAAACTTTTATTCACTTGTAGTACAAAGATTGATGTGTTAGCTGTGTTATTATGAGTTTAGTAACAGTATACTATATTAATAAATTTAACAAAATGACACATATGCACATATAATGCACTAATGCAATACTCTGTATCTGAGACTGAGATATTGAGACGGAAATCGGATTAAGTTTAAGGTTATTTAGGGTTTGTGCGGGTTGTGCCTAGGGCCCCCAAACTCCTTAAAACGGCTCTGTTGTTTGTCTGTGGTCATGTCACATTTTAAATAGTTTTAAATGTTATATATTTATTAGCTTATATTTTTCAGATAGGCCCTATAATGTCAAGAGATAATTTTGGTTAAGTTCTGAAGGTTTACTTGGAAAATTTTTTTCATGTTTGGAATTGTTCGATTGGTAATTGCCTAAGTTCAGTTCTTATTGCTGCCAGTCTGGAAATGTTGCATGCTAGGTATGGCTGCCGTCTGTATGCACATACTTTGCTTTTTGCTTTCTAAGCAGTCCTTTCTAAGCAGTCCTGTATGTGGTGCACTTATTTAGAGCTGTTGTCTATTGACTTTGGGTTTGCTTGTTCATCATCATCATCATCATACGTGGCATGTCCAACACTGGAGTGTTGCTCTTTCCACAATGCACTTCCAACCGTCCCAATTTCCAGGCTGCATCTTGCTCAAAAGTCAGTAGGTGCAGGTCAGACTCCGTCACTCTTGTCCATGTGTGGCAAAGGCATCCAGCTGGTCTCTTCAACCTCATTGAGAGTGAGATATCTTAGCAGATAAAGCTCTGGCATGATCCTGTTTGCTGTTGCAATGCTCGGTATGTTGAAATGACCCTAGTCTCCTTGTTTCGATCACCTTCGACAATGGGATGTTTGTTGTGCATCCATAGTTATCCCCATATGTTGGTGACTTGAAGGCAATGCACAGGAATCACCTCAGGTACAACTGTTGAAAGGCATCAAGCTTTGCCTCCAGGTCCTTGGGTAAAAGTGTCCAACTGAGTGTGAACTCATCTGCATACAGCAGAGCAGGCAGTATGTATGCCTTGAAAGGACAGAGTGTGGTGTTCAGCTGGATGCTGGTGCTCCAGTTGTCTTGTTGTAGGCTGCTCATACTTTCCGGCTGCCACTCTGTTCCACTCTAGGTTCCTTGCTGTAGATTGCTCATACATTCCAGCTTCTACTCCATTCCTCTCCAGATTCCTTGATTTAGGTTACTCGTACATTCCAGCTTCCTCTCCATTCCTCTCCAGATTCCTTGTAGGTTGCTCGTACATTCCAGCTTCCATTCCATTCCTCTCCAGAGTCCTCATTGTAGATTGCTCATACATTCCAGCTTTCAGTCCCTTCCTCTCCAGATTCCTCGTAGGCTGCTCATAAATTTTAGCCTTCACTCCATTCCTCTGCTCAGGTTACTTTTTAGCTATGTTAAGACACACTTGTTCAGAACCCATAGACAGCCATGCGTATAGCAGTTTTGAGGGGTTCCAAAATGCGCTTTATATGGGTCGAGATGCATACGAAAAGGTATTGTCATCTGACTAACTGAAATAGGTCTAGGTTGTGAGAAGAAGAGATAACTATCTGACTTGTAAGGCTTGGAGTTGGAGGCTCCAGTGAACATCTTTAACTAACGGCAGTATAGTTACAGTTTCTTGCAGGTGACATAGCGTGTGTGGATTGTAGGCTCATGCTTAACCCACAAGACTGCCACAGAGTTTGATGGAACCAGGTAAATTGTGTTCACTCAGCAGTGAATTATGGTAGCTATGTAAACCCAGAATGCAGTACCTACGTAAATTAAGATTGAAAATATGGTGCACTTGTGAATAAGCAGCTGCATGTATGCATAGAGTGCATACATGAATGAGTAGGTATGTTGAATAAACAAGTTAGTGAACTGAATGAATAAGGGAAGAATTTATCGAATGAACAAATTGCATAAATTATAATTATTGAATCAAGTGCAGAGTTAATTCAATGAAGGACTGAAATGCTGAGTGAAACATGCAGCTTGGTTTTCCTGTGATTTTCATAATAATTGCACTTCCTATCGGAGAAGTCAAATACGTGCTGATGATTTGTGCTGATCATGTGCTATTAGCAGTCAGGGATGTAGGGCGGTGGTCGGTGGGTAACAACTGTAGCGTTCTAGTATGGGAGCGGCATTCATTTTTATGTGCAGGTATATTTAGTTGGTAGTGCAAAATACTCCACATTATGATGACAATATTTCGGTAATTGGTTGCCCATCATTTTCAGGAGGCCTTCAAACTTTGCCAAATTGCTTATTTCCAATTTCCCTACAACTTAATCACACACATGCTTGGCTATACACACAAATACATAGATACAAGTATATATGTACATATATTACATATTATATATATATATATATGTATGTATATATTACGTGGGTGTATATGTGCATCGAGTTGGATAATGGATGTCAGGCTGGCGGCATATCGTCCTAGACTCTGAAGGCTTATAATGAACGTTTTTTTCGAGTACTTGTACAAATAGTTCACCATTGGCTATTTGTGAATTGCGATAGTCTGATTCCAGACATTTAGACTGATCCTCGGCTTGTGTATGCCAACAATATCCACGGCTTGAATTTTCCTCAAACTTTTGTTTTTGCACTGCGGTGTGGCCATGATTTTGTGGAATTGTGCAAAATATGCAAATGGAGAATGTATCTTCATTTCCGCCTTCTGTACACGGTACTTCTTTGCCTGCTTACATTATGATACATATTTAGATAAATTTGCATTTACCTGTAGAGATTGCTTTCATGGTTCCATGTGTTGCTTACTTATTTACGATTTCACGTGCCTGGTGTAGTCACTTGTAAATTATCATCCAGATGATGATGATGTGACAATAAACGTAACGATGGTCAGTAAGAAGTGATGATACTGAGAATGATAACAGTGCAGTTGTCCACTTTCTCTGAAGGTGCTGGGATTACAATAATTAAGTTTCTCTGTGGTTTTATGCCGTTGACAGGGTTTTCTAACTTGGCAGAAGCCTCCTCTTGGAATCGGCAGAGCGTTGAAATCCGAGAAGGTGAGGACCTGTCATTGAGCTGCCGGGTCGAAGGACTTGGTCCCTTAGACGTTGTGCGGGTCACACATATAACCAACAAGCAGTCCATGACAGTTACAGACAATTCCAATGTCAAGTATCCATTTTACAAACTGCTTCGTTATAAAGTCCACTATGAATTGGAGGGCACTGTTGGAACAGTCAACATGCACTATCGAGGTGGGTCATGAACTTTCATTTTTCGTGGTAAATTCTATGACATTTAAACTGGAATTATTTTGGTTTCATTTCTTCTTTGTTTCCATATTTGCATACTGCCTTTGCTGGAAACAACGCTTTATCATTAGGTTTGCTCTTTCCTTTTTAGATGATTATGTGTCTTGTGAAAGTATGTAATCGTGAGCTTCATTGTTTTATCAGCATTGCTGTATTCATTGTCAACTTTGTCATCACAACCATTTTCATCTGTCTTACAACAATAGCTGCTGGATTTTTGTTGTTTCTGGTCCATCTTCCAACCAGCATATTTTAATATTCAGGCAACCATTCATTGAGGTCTTTATAGAGAAAGTTACCTAGTACATCTCAGGACTTCAAAAAAGCCAGTGTAATAATATGCAAGACAACAAGTAGTGTTGCTGCTCTACAATGAAAACTTCCATCTTGTTGGTGACTTCACATAATTATTAGTAAGACACCAGGCTGACTATGACCCTTCTGACCTCTAGGTTAAAGGTGGCTCACTCTCTGCTGTGCATAATAATGAGTCTCAACTGGAAGAGCAGTCTGGCACCTAATGCCCTTGGGGTTTTCAAGGGTGATGATGATGATGATGATAATGATGATGATGATAATGGGCCAAGTCTATGAAGAGCAAAGAAAAAAGATTAATCCAAAAGAGGGAAGAATGAAAACATAAGATGGATCTTTACTTTTAAAATATAACTGAAATTGCAACTTCAAGCTTCCACCCGCCATAGACTGGCCGACTCAGTGAACTCTTTCAAATCCAGGCTAAAAACCCACCTGTTTGCTAAGGCTTATCCTGCCCGCTAGAGGTTGTGAGGCGCCCTTGTAGCGGTATGGCCACGTTACGGCACCATATAAATTGTTATCATCATCATCATCATCATCATCATCATCATCATCATCATCATCATCATCATCATCATCATCATCATCATCATCATCATCAAGCTTGTAGTGATAGATTTTTAGTATATCAAGAAAAGATTGTCCTGTTGTCATTTATTTAGACTAGTATAGTGTACCATTTATTTATATTTATGTGTTATTAGCAACTATCTATCTATTAATTGACTTAAACAATGAGCTGGCTAATATATGTGCTGCATTCCTTTAGGCATTCAGGGCAGCGATAGTGGTCAACTTGGCTGCTACAAACTCAATGAAGAATGGAACACTGCTGTTGTTCATGTCCAAGTACTCGGTAGAATTCTTGCATTTGTTTATCATATTATGTATTTGAAACTTTTACCAATATTAATACGGTAACTGCAATTCTGTTGCCTATGATTGATAACAGCATGTTATCAAGGAGAACTTAATTATATACTTATTATAAAATACATGCAGTTTTCTTTGAAAAGATCCAATCATCATCTTAATGTAAGATCAGTTAATAATAATAATAATAATAATAATAATAATAATAATAATAATAATAATAATAATAATAATAATAATAATAATAATAATAATAATAATAATAATAATAATAATAATAATAATAATAATAATAATAATAATAATAATAATAATAATAATAATAATAATAATAATAATAATAATAATAATAATAATAATAATAATAATAATAATAATAATAATAATAATAATAATAATAATAATAATAATAATAATAATAATAATAATAATAATAATAATAATAATATAATAATAATAATAATAATAATAATAATAATAATAATAATAATAATAATAATAATAATAATAATAATAATAATAATGACGACTATTTCTATGGTGCCGTAACACAGCTCATGCCGTTACAAGGGCACCTTGACATACAAAAAACACACACAATTAGTCAGAGATACGCCTTTCATTGTGAAAATTTAAAATTCATTACTTTAAAGTAAGAATAGTGGATATTCTTTGTTATGTTTTGCAAATGAGTTTTTGGTCACAGACTTTAGGTGGAGAACTATACTTAGTTGTTTTGTTGTTTTGAGGCCTGTAATTGTTGTTTGTTGCATGAATACCATTAGCTGAGCTTATCATACCCTCCTTACCTCACTTTTCCTTAATTGTTTACTTTCTCTTGCCTTTTGTACCTGCCCGTGGCTGCTGTAGTGCCAGTTGAAGAAGTTCATGCGATTTCAATATCTGAGTCTGGATTGGAAAGACGAGTTGATGACAAGATGGCAGAAATTACGTTGCAAGATGGTGCAATTGTTGGAGTTGGATGTGTTGCTTCTATTAATGGCAGCCCGACTGCTCCGGAACTTGAAATTGCCATTGGAGATGAAGATAAGACAGAAGATTCAGTTGCTATGACAAATCTGACGTCATATTCATCAGAGGGTGACCTCACTGTTTACAAATCTGAACAAAAACTGACGATGATTTTCGATAAAGTTGATCCAGCACATAGTCGAAAGATGTTAAAGTGTATAGCAAAGGCCAAAGGTTATGAAGAAACGACAGAGACTTTTCTAATAAAAGTTAGATGTGAGTATCAAACAGGAATGTTTATTAAAGCTATATTAGATTTGTCTTATTTGTTTACGTTTTCTTATAGCAATGGCATTTATTCGAATGATTTCAATTCCAGTGACTTCTGTAGTGCCATTTATCATAGTGTTCAAGACATCAGCCTTCACCTCTTATCAAAAACAAGACCTTCTTATGTAACAAGATCTTTGTGTCACATATATATTTATCTTATGGCGTTCTAGATATTAGTTTGGGTAGTGTACCCAGTTCTCCCGTTGTTACATAAGGTGTAATAAGCTTTAGTTTAAAGTGCTGGAGAGCTTTTAATTGGTACATGGTCTGGTCACTGATTTCTAGCTGACTCTACTGTTGTAATTCACTTCTCACTGGTATCAATAAGACATAGTTGCAGAAACTGGTTTCGAATTTCCTTGCCAGACCTGTAATATTGATGCCTAATTGTCAACATATTACACCCATACTGCATTCATTACTCTGGTTGCCCATCAAGTAAAGAATCTAGTTTAAAGTTATCATTTTGTTTAAATTCATTCATTCATTCTGAGGACTTAGCACGCATCCAAGATACCTACTCAGAAGCTCTCCAAGCCCAACTCTGCTGATAGAGAACAGTTTTCAGATGATTGTAAAAGGTGTATATGCAGATTCCATAGTTAAAAGAACATGCAAGTCTGAAGGAAGATTATTCCATGTGGTGGGCCCAACCACTGAAAAGGCACCATGTTGCATCTTTGAAGTGTGCACAAAGGGAACAACTTCATCTTGAGTTGCAGAACAAAGATTTCCGTGGCCAGCCAAACCGGAGGTGGGGCGATAAAGCTCCTGCAAGTAGTTAAAAGAACACGTTGATCTGAAGGAATGTTCACTAGAAGTGACAATAGATTGTTACCCTGTGCAATTTAGTAGTGGTGTTATAGAAGTCATTAAATTTGATTAGATTAGATTGGATGGGACAATTGGGGCATTCTTTTGCAAAGCGGGACAGAGCATTCAATGCACATGCACAGGATTTTGCTGTGATTGTAGAATCATCTTCCACCGACTACATTTATTCATACATGGTTAACTGAATGTTTCTGCATATGTTATTGTGGCTCACTTCTGAATGCAAATAGTTTTATGGAATCTATTAGCATTTTTTGTTCTGTATTTAAAAAGCGAAGGAACCAAAAAATAAAATAAATCTGTAGAGAAATCCGTTTGACACAGGTCTAAAGTTCTTTTACTTTGTATAGGAAAATTTAATTTGATTTATATGATGTTCAAAACAAGGATTAATCTAATCAGGGAATCAAGTTTTCTGATTGGAATATGAACTGGTGTAGTTTTCTTGCAAAAAGCAAAGAATTTAAAGTCTTTATCTGCATTCTGTGGTTTTTCAGATGCACCAATCATTGCTTGCACAGAGACAAACTACTACTTGCGTGTTGGTGCCAGTGTAACATTTTCATGTAATGTGCAGTCAAATCCAAATTCAGAAACCAACTGGCAAATCGGAGATGGCGGCGAACCAGAAAACACAGAATTCAAAGACAGGGTTGGAAAATACAGATGCTGATCGTTAACATTCTTATCAAACTTAATTCAGCTTAAAAAACTGACCTCGTGCAACTTTGTTATAATGTGACTGTTCATGGATATAGTTCCTAAAAGTACGGTAGGCCTACCATTATAATGAGATCATAGCATACTTAGCTTTTATAGCCATGAAGTTTGTAAGGTAGATAGCCAACATGGTGATTAGTTGTACTGTCAGTGAAAGAATTGATTTCAAGACATGTTTTTGGAATTTTGTTTCCACAAAGTTCAAAATATCAGCAGGAGTTTCATAATTTGATATTCGTACCGAGTTTAAAATCTTTTACACATTTTTCAAAGGTGTTTAAGTGACAATGTTTCACTATATTAATGCATGCATGACACTGCTGCTTTACAAATTCAATTTTCATCATTTTAGTATTTAGACGAAGATCGCATTCAGGTGAACATGACGATCTTAGAAGTAACGGCGTCACATTTCACAACGTACACCTTTACTGCCAGCAACGACGTTGGCACTACTACAGAAATGATCATCCTCGAAGAAGACAAAACTCTGGATGATGAAATCACAGAAAGTTTTCCAGAAATAGAGGAAGTAGTGGTCAAGAAACGGGTTGAGACAGAACTCGCTGCTCCAGTTGCTGAAGATGACGAACTAGAGAATGACAGCAACCTAGAAACGGAAACTCCTGAAATAGTTCTTGGTTAGAAATCCGCACATTTTTAGATCTGTTTTAATTTAATTTAAAAAAAATGTAATTAAAATGTAAATGTAATTTAGTGTAATTTTTACTTTATTTTATAATTATTATAATTTATAATGATAGTAATTATAATTCTATTTTGAGAAGTTCAGGGATGTAGTAGAGCCAACACAATGACACTTTCTGTTGAAAGAGGTATAAACTGATATATTAGGACCACCAGAAGATGTATAAGGTTGGCGTTAATTAAGACATTCTGTCTGGCTTGAAGGAAGGTGGTGAACCTTGCTGCAAGAGATGTTCATTATAATGAAAAGTTTTGAATTATTATACACAAAACAGGTAAAGTTAGGTTGACTTGAATATTAGTCCTATTTCTTTCTAGCAAAATGATTACCACCCTTTAGGATTACATCGTGCTAACCAAGAAAGACTATTTGTTTATAAATTTAAGTGTTTTGTTCTATAATAATTAAATTCACAATCTGTTTTTGCACCTTTTACAGTGAATCATCAGAAAAATTCAGAGGCTGTTCTTGGTAAGGAGTTCAATTTACCTTTTTTTTGTCTGTTTTAGGTCTTATTAGGTGAGAATGCTGCACGAGATAAGATGGTCCATAAAATGCCTTTAAAATTGAAATAGTTCTTGTAATTTATGTACAAGACGACCATAGGTCTTGAAACATAGACATTGGCTTGATATCAAGTTTATGGCTCATATCTTAATTCCAGTCTTAAATCTCAGTCTTGTGTAAACATGTTAGACAATATAATGGTAAAGTAGCAACAGAGATGCCTTATGATTATAGTTATGATAATTGTGACTGAATAGTTATGAGCTATTATGAAATCTTGAAGAGAAATTTTGAGAGATCTCTGAATTATCTTTTTCTTGAGTTAAAATTGAAAAGTTATTCCTAGTGATCTGTATAAATATGTGGATTGTTGGTTGGCAATGTCACTGAACTCATTTTTGGTTGATGAAAGCCGGGTAAACTAGTTGTATTGCACCTTCTAATTACCTTTCTAATTACTTTTGATTAATTTCTTCTGTAGCACTGTTGTCATTATGTAATAGGCCTCAGTCGATGGACTCTTCATGTAGTGGTTTCAGTTTTGAGCACAGGTGCAAAAAGTTATGAAAGCGGCTGACAACCTTCCTTTGTGGGTTTCTTGACAACAGTGAACCAATACACCAGGTGCCATAATTAAAGGTGTTGCCACCCAGAGCAACGTGCGTCTGTATAATTATTTGTTTTTTCAGGCACTTGGTTTGTCTTCCATATATTCCTTAGTGGTTTGTTTCTTCTGTAATGCAGGCCCCAACCAGTCACACAAATTGGTCGACAGATCTTCTGCAGCCATGATCCGGTTGACGTTTCCTGGGGCTTTAGTTCTTCCAATCATCATCAGGTGGCTCTGAGGTACAACACGGCTGAACTCTTCTTGCAGTGGTTTCAGTTTGGAGCACAGATGCAGACAGTTATGAGGCTGACAACCTTTCTGTCCGTGTAATTAGCCAAGTAGTCCTATTGCAAATTCTCTGATGAGATTCCCTTTTGCGCTTGTGTATGATCAAATCACAAGTTCTGTAACTGAAGATCCTATGCAGGTTTCAAGACTAGAAAAGTAACGACCTTCCACTGAACTGTTCGGAAATCTTCATTTACTTGTTTGTCTATAATATTTGTATTTATTGGCATTTGATGAACATTGTCTATATAGTGGCTGTTTTGTTTACTAGATAGCTAAAACGTTGACAAGCATGACATTTTATATTTACTTAACCCTTTAACGACGAGAAAAGGATTCGCTTTCCATGCATTTTAGTACATAGTCGTCGTTAAAGTGTTAATACAGTTAAAAGAAAATGTATGGATTTACAATGTATATTGGTGCTGGGCATTTAATATATTTTTGTCATGGCTAACCTGTTAAAATTTTAACAGTAAATGAGGACTGAATTTTAAAATGGGGCTTTATAGAGAAAAAGGTTGCTATGCTTTTGCCCTATTTACTTACTTTTTTGTCTTGCAGTTGTGAAACAGGGAGGCAGCAGAGGCCAGGATTTTTTGAAATATTTGTTAGCGACTTGGAAACTGAATATTGGCTGTGGTGATGTGTAAAACTGTACAACTGGGTAAATAGGTGGCTTTCAGTCAGCACCAGTGCAGTGGAAGAGGATGCCTGGCTTCTTTAAGAGAATTTCTGCTTTCGAGCCAGAGGGCCAAGAGGCTATGGTCACTCTTTCTAGTTCTAATTTAGTCACCTAAAGTTGTTGTCGCAAGAATAACTTACAATGCACTATCATATTTTTCTTCAGAAGTGAATTATCAAAGTACTGTAGCTACAAGTTATTCTTAACTTAATTCTTAATTTACTGCTTCCTATTTCTTGTCTTTGCAACCTCCAAAACTTCTAGGTGTGTTTTGGATGGAAATATGTGTATTGTATAATTAATTAGACTTATGTATGCTGCGTTTTTGGCACTCCACAGCAGCAAAAAGGGTTTGAATGATTTAGATCTTTCAGAATTTCAGCCTGGGTCACACACATGTTGAGTTGGCTGAGTTTGCTCGTGGTGGGAGTGTTGTTTTTGACTCTACTATGTCCCTTAACGACTGTGCCAATGGTCTTTGCAAATTGTCATATAGGCCCTACATGCATATTTGTGACTTACAAAGAATTAGGTGTCATATACTTATATCTGCTAGTATATACTTGGCTAATGTATTGGTCACCAGTCACCAAGATTTATGTAACTCGCCTCTTACTAGTATTACTAAGTCAAATTTGCAAAAAAGCTCTAGAGCCGAGTTTCCCAAACTGTAGGTCGCAACAACATTTGGCTACCCACGCATTGACTTACTTATGAGTAACATGCAGGATCATCCGTCACATTGATGCTGTTGTGATTACTTACATTGTGACATTACATAGGTACAACAGTTGCTTTCGAATGGCAATAAATTGTAAACTGTTTTACCTAAGTTTCCTTTTTATGCTTTAAATATGCCAATTTCTAAAGGCTGTACATAAATCCGCATATTTTGATGCCAATTTATGAAGCAAATATTATAGTACACAGTGCTTAATTTTACACAGTGGATACCGAGACTGCCAAGATATTCACAAGTGGGTCCCGACCCAGAGAAGTTTGGGAACTGCTGCTCTAGAGGGTTCAGAACTCTTCGCTAGAGTGATAACTAATGCATCCGTGGCTGGGTCGGTAGCGCCTCTGTGTAGGTATCTTTGAGGGCGCTATATAAATTGCTTGAATGAATGAATGAATATATGAGCACATAACCCTGTAGTTAAATCATTGGCTTCCTGTTCAGCAAGGAATCTCTTTCAAAGTGGGGATTATGATTTATAAAACATTGAGCTGTCGCCAACTACAGTATTTAAAATCAGTCCTTATTCCTGCTATTGAACAAGGTCATCTGATCATCCTTCTCTAGTCATACGTAAAACTATAATGGTTCTTGGGGAACAGGATGGACTTAGATTTTGGAATTCCATTCTTTTTATCTGCTCATTCTGACGAGTCACTTGTCATTTCGTTCTCTACTTTAACTTATCTTTTTGCGATTGTGTATCCACCGTTGGCTGTATCTTAGTCGACTGATCATCTGGATGTGGACCTGATTATGGCTTGGTTTTGGTTCGCCATCAGTTGATGTGCATTAGCCACCGGCACTATAGAAGTTGATAGTTGATTTCCTAATTTAATTAGACTAATTAAACAGTGGAAAGGTGATAAATCAAATGAATTGTATCCCAGAAAACAATTCTTTTCTGGGTATGTATTGTCTGGTCTATTTGCCCTGTAAATTTAAAGTAGAAACAATTAGGTTGCTTGAGAAAAGTAGTAACGCAGCTCAGAACTCTATGGCTTTGCTTCAGTATGTATTGCAAAACTTTGAAACTCAAAGATTTTGTCATAAGGTGAAATTAAATCATTTGTTCTTGCTTTGAATTGCTTGTGAAATTTAAGGCATCAGTATTATGAGCATTAACTTCCTCATATGTTCTCCATTAGAAACTGCATCAAAATGCTGCATTATGACTTTGTCTATTTGCGGTACAATCACAGATATTAAATTATTGTAAATGTACCCTATTTGGTACAATGAAACTCAATCCTTGGAGTAAAGCAGCTCGAATTTATTCTGGAATAGTTCACATCACTTGTCCTAACTCTTCTCATAATTTCAAAAGCTTCAATCAGTTGCATGCACTCTGTTGTTTAAGTTTGTACTAAATTGCTGATAAAATGTGTCAAAATCACTCTAGAAGTCTTCAGTTGCTCTAACGGTGTTTTATAAATAAATTTATCTGATTGGAAATTGCATGAAGTTATCAAAAGTTGTAGCAGATCCGGTTGTTTTGGTTCATGTCTGGTCTTTGTTTCTGTCCGTGTTTGCAGAAGCGGCGTTCCGGGGGATTGGGGGAGAAAAGGAGTGGGACATGGCCTTGCACCTTTAACAGTGAGAAGGAAACAGTATACAGTTGCCCCCCAAATTTTGCTTATTTTTAAAAATAATTGCCAAGTGGAAACTTAACCACTGAGACCAGGCAGCTGACACGTCAACACATTACCACCAACAGTTAAAAAAAATTAATGAGTTTTGTGTATCATTATTTTGTTCATATTGTTTCATGCTATTAACTAATAAAAATCAATTAACTTTAAATTTGAATTAGTTTGCATGTGATTATACAATTTGATAAAAATATATATCTACAGCCGTTATACAAAAAACAAGGTAAAGAAAGTGTTCCCCCACCTCTCAAACAAGATCGCCGCCTCTGCGTGTTTGTGTTCTTTGCAAGTCAAAGTTTACCGCACTTCAAATCCTTTAGCTATCATCACTGCTGTGATCCATGGGGTTTCTTTGTCTCTTGCCCCACTCCCCAACAGCAATGTCATATGGTGAAACTACAGTGAAAATATGGCAGTAGTCTGTTATGGGCTTCATATGTGGTACATATTTAAGACACATTGATTCTAGCCCATAGGCGTAGACTGGGGGGGGGGAGCGGGGGCATGTGCCCCCAATAATTGAGGAGGGCATTCCCCAAAAAATTGAGAAGAAAATTTCTTGAAATATTAAAATATGTTTCAATAGACAAACTTCTTCAAAACTGAAAAACTGAGACAAAGCCGGGGCACGTGCCTTCAATAATTGAGGAGGACATTCCCTCCAAAAATTGAGAAGAAAATTTATTGAAATATTAAAATGTCATGTTTCAATAGACAAACTTCTTCAAAACTGAAAAACTAAGACAATGAACTGAAATACCTACTATCAGAAATTCATAATGAAAACAAAGAGTTATTTATATCTTCAATGTGAAACAAACTTAGGCATACTCTAGTACATGTAAATGAAACGTCCAATAGACGTGCCTGATTAACTGAGAAGTTGATAGCAAGTAGTGCCCGGAGTCAGTCGCTAAGGAGTTAGCGACTGACTTGATGAGTTAGCGACTGACTTAGCGACTCAGTCGACTAAGTCGCATGCTTATCGACTGACTAAGTCGCTTAGACATATCGACTGACTTAGCGACTTGCTATCGACTTCTCAGGTAATCAGATATGTCTATTGAAAATACATGATTACCTAACAATATAATGCATTTTACCGCATACTGTGCTGACCATACCACCATTTCCGTGGGCATTAAATGGGACCCATATAGGGCTCTATCCGGGTCCAATGTGGGAGTATGGACTCCGCTCCATGTGGGCATGCAGAGAGAGGACAGACCGACGACTGTAAAAACTAATGTTAACGTGAATTCGTGAAATTGAGCACTTGGTAAATCGAATGAAGCGGAGGAATTATAGCAGTACCCCATCTTACGGCCAACCAGTTGGCCGAAACTGCTGATGCGTGCCTCTTTCCGGCAGAGAACGAGAATCATGTACTCAGGCACTTATTTCCAGTGTCAGAATCGTAGAAAAAAACTGGGGAGTCTATACTTTGAGCCATGTGGAGTTGACTATTTTAGTCGTATTTTCTAAACTGATGTCAGCGAAATTTGAAAGATTTCAACGCTAGCAGTTTTGCAAGGCAGACTCAATACCTTTGTTAAGAAAATTCAAAAATGAATTCATGATACACCATGGAAATTTCTTCGCTTAGCCATAGATTCAGAATCAATAATGCTAAATCATACCAGATAGGCATAAGGGTGTTGGAAATGACTCAAATGACCCCTTGGGGTGCGCAGTGAAGACCAGAACTTTGAGGTCCTAAGAAAGACTAGGGGGTTGAACCTCCCAACCCCCGACAGTTCTCACCGTGCTTAATCCCCCTCTTCGTAATCATCAACACCATCTTCATAATAGAACGCATTAATTCACTCTACCAAAAAAAGACAACGTCTATATCCCCGTATTCTCTATAAGAACTGTTACTAATAGAGAAAACTCTTATAATGTACCAAGTTGTGGCATGTCAGCATGTTTTTTTCAAAAAATGAATATTTTAATGTATTGTAATGTTGCTCGTCCTGCTGCTGATGTCTTTGTCAAATCGAAACTTGGAAACCGCGATTAAAACAACCAGCAAATATTATGTGAACGAAGTCGCTAGCAGTCGATAGCTTAGCGACTGGTTTCGACTTGATGGCTTAACGGCGGCGGCGGATGGCGGCGGCGCCGGGGACTAATAGCAAGTTGCTAAGTCCGTCGATAAGTCTACGCGACTTAGTCGATAAGCGTGCGACTTAGTCAATTGAGTCGCTAAGTCAGTCGCTAACTCATCAAGTCAGATGTTAACTCCTTAGGGGTCATCCACAAAGGACGTCCGCAAAATATGACCAGCTTTGGACCCCTCCCTCCCCCTTGTCCGCATTTGTCCGCATTTGATCTTACCCTCCCCCTCCCCCTTTGCGGACGTCCGCACGCAAAGCCAATGAACGCTTATATATTATATCTCATTGGTCGAAACGTCACAGCCGCGTCATTTATTTTTTCACAAAAAATTATTATTATACAAGTAACTACAATACTGCATAGTACAGGGGCGTAGCCAGACTTCAATTCAAGAGGAGGCAACTATTGCTTGTCAAAACGAAAAAAGTTGAGATGACCTTTTTTTAGTCATTAACACATTCGAAGACTTTAAGACTTTCTTCTGGGGGGGGGGAGCTAAAGACACAAATCAAGAGGAGGCAAAATCCTCCTCTGCTGGGCTGTACTTCAGGACCCATGTAAAATTTTAAAATCCACAAAACCAAGAGGAGGCAAATGCCTCCTCTTGCCTCCATGTAGGCCTAGCTACGCCTATGATAGTAGCATTATATTTTTTAGACCAACAATGGATAATAGCATTATTATTTTAAAACCAACAATGGATAAATGGTTGAAAAACAACTGCTTAAAAGAAAGCCAGAACCTCTCAACGCAACCGTTAGCACTGAATCTACCGAGACTGGACATTTCAGACCCCAGAGTATACCCTTCAGCAGTCATACCTGTGCGAAACTGGTTTTTCAGCAATGCTTGCGATCAAAAACAAATACAGAACAATGCTTGAACTCGAATCAGATTTGCGTTTGAAATTGACAAATATAAACCAGATATTGTAAATCTGTGCTTGTCGAAACAGGCCCACAGCTCACATTAACACATTGTAATAGTGATTTAATTTTACCTTCAGAATCTGTTGACATAATTTCATTCTTAAAATTATATTTTAAATGTGTCTACCTAGGCCTATGCCATAATCCTACGCTAATTGCAAGGGCACTTCGCGCTCTCCTGTTGTTTCTTATCAACTTGGCTGGGGGTACGCCAACACTCGATTTTTTTTACCTGGGGGTACAATAAAAATAAAGTTTGAGAACCTCTGAGTTACCTGTATTTCTTTTGCTTGTACTCCCAATTTGAACAATTCTACACTAAGAAAACCAGCTAATAGTAGTAGGTTGCCACACTATAAACATTTTGCATGACACAGAGTCGTTAAACGGCAAGTAAACACATCGGCTTTCCATACTAAAGACATTCCGGTGACTTGAACTGCGAAGTGGTTTCGGTTCTCGTGTTGCGATAACACACCAATGTTTTGATTGATTGATTATTGCCGAAAGGCTTTGGCTGTTACAAAGGAAAGACATAGCAAAACTAAAACAGTGAATAATTTCTGCGTTGCCTTCAAGCATAGTTTACTTATATTTTGCAAATAAACAATGATATGGGTTCCGGAGCCTCAGTTACATCAAAACCGACCTGCGAATTCTGCTCAGTACAACTGCTTACGATATTCAGTCGTAAGGTACGATTTGAATATTGCGTATTTATTTTTTTCTCTCTGACCTCTAAGTCTTGTTCTCCGTTGATTTCGTTAGAGTGTGTAATGGTAAAGGTTACATGGTTAGTACTTTCGAAGGATGAATCTCCGTCAAGTTGCAGTACATATTCGTAACATATTTGATTTTTTATCAACATTAGAACGTAGTGGCAGTTTGATCACGGTTATTTCGTTCATCCATAGCAGTGGAACCTGCTTCACTTAAAAAACCCGGTAAACTATAGCTATCGTTTTAGGATTCGCAATTATTCCACCTTTATAGACTATCGTTTCCTCATCCTAAATGAAAAATACAGCAGTGTCGTTACGGAATGGTTGTGCCAGTAGTTTTATAATGCGTTCAAAATGACAATATCTTAAGAGAAATTGTTATTTAGAATGGGTTTATCACAACAAACTACCATTCCAAATGCTACTCAACTCAAGAAGGGAACTAACCAAAGACCTCCAGTACCAGCTTTATCCAGCAACGTAACTAGGATTTTTCGTTTGGGGGGCTTAAGCCTTGAGCATGGCAACATTTATACAGTGTTCATACGAATTTTAGCCGTAAGCATACAACGGCCTGACTTGTTTGGGGGGGCTTCAACTTCGTTTGGGGGGCTTAAGCCCCCCAAGCCCAACGCTAGATACGTCCCTGGCTTTATCTTCTTATTTATTCATGTTTCTTCCTAATAAATTTTGTTTCTGGTTGTTCTATGATTATTTTACAAACTTATGTTCTGGTGTGTGAACTATGCCTTTTAATGTTGACATTAATTTGTGAAGCTGAAATGATATTGGACAATAATTGCGGACGTGAAAACAATAGATTACCAAAAACCCTTTATTTCTCAGTAAAATAGAACTACTTAAAACAAGAAAAGGCTGTCACAAATGCCCCACTCTCTGCTAACCAGAACTTGAACTACACTACAAACTAAACTCATGATGGGAATCTCCCCGGCTTCTTCTTGCTCGCTCAAGATTTTTCTGTTTCCACGGGGCTTCTGCGGTGAAGGCGCCTCTGAATAGTTTATACTACAAGAGGCACCTTATAAATTACTAGATACGATACAATGTAGCAGTTGTACAAGGACTGGGGTAGTTTGATGGCATGTGACATAAAATGAAGACTTCTTTTAGATTAATGACTTTTTACAGTGGAGGGCAGAACTTGGATCACATTTAAAAAAATTACATTCCATAATATTATGGTGACAATTAGGTTGATTGTGAATCTGTGTGCTAGTTGTGAATGTGAATTGGTCTGTGAACATGATATGATGGCTGTTCTATAGGGAATTTTCACTTGGCTTCAAGGTGAATTGACCTTGAGATGATAACCCTTGGCATTGTTGTGTTTTTGAGACTTAGCTAATAGCTATCTTACCTTGGAAAATGGCCTCTTGCATATGTGCTAAATGCCATGTTCTCTTGGCATGTAAAGGCATAGTCCTTGTATTGGTATTTAGCCTGAAACTTTTACAAGAAAGTCACTTGGCGTGTTTAGTGATAGATCCAGCCTGGACTTTTAAATGTGAAATGACTTTGAAGCGTGTGAAAATGATATGGTTCCTCTTTAGTTTTCTGTAATTTGGATAAATTTTTTCAGCACAATTGTGCACATATACAATAGTACAAAATTTCCAGTTTCTATATTCACTTTCTTATGTTTCAGGAATGTTCCAATAAATTGAATTGTAGCAAAATGTAAACCTTTTATTGACTTTGATCATTTAGAAATGTGCCAAGTGTCCAAAGATCATCTGTTCGAAGTGCCTACGATCACCTGACGCAACCATAAGCCTGAGACAGCAAAAGCTTTGCCCAAAATGCCTCCTCCTCGCCACGGGTAACTTCACCCGTAGGGATCTTGATCCTTACACAGTCAAAGAGCTTCGTCATTTTCTCATACAAAAAGATATTTCAACAGAAGGGTGCAAAGAGAAGAACGACCTGGTTGAGCTTGTTCTTCAAACCAGCAGTTGTTACAGTCCACTGAATCAGGAAGAATCAGAACATTCCAGACGTGTTGAACTACTCAGGGTTTGATGCTAATCTACTTAGCTTTATGGCTTTGAATCTAAGTACTTTGGTTTAACTATGGTCTCTTGCTGTGAATATACATTTATTTCACATGATTAATCGTATAATTTTTGTTCTGATCTTTCGCATGAAGTTAAGATTATTGCTTTGAACAGAATGTGCACTAACCCGTTACTAATCACTAGATGCTGAAACAGTCTTCCTTCTGCGACTCAATCCGCTGACTCAGTAGAGTCCTTCAAATCCAAATTTAAGACTTGTCTGTTTTCTAAGGCCTATTCTGTCTAGTTAGTTGGTTATGAGGCGCCCTTATAATGGTAAGGCTGTGTTACGGCACCATAGAATTGTTGTTATTACCAATCTGTTTTAAAGACTACTCAAACTGCACTTCCTGTTAGCACTTCTATGCTCACTGGCATTTTATGGTAAACATGGAATGTGCTTTAAGTCACTGAGACTGTACTATCCAGATTTTGTTTTAATTTACCACTGGCATAGATTAACTGCACATATGCAAAATTTCAGCAATTTGTTGCCAAACAATTCCATTGGCTATATTGGATTGTTGCTGCCACAGTTGAACACAATGCTGAAAGACCCTGTAACTTTGGACTCCTACTGTGACGTCTGTAATTGAAGGAAAGCACAGTCAGCATATGAATACTTACTGTACTTAGTTATAACTAAAGGCTGAACAGCATTATACTTGCTTTCAGGGAAGATTGAGAAATGTGAATTTAGAAGAAGTCGATGAACTTTCCTCAGTCATAGATCGAGATGGTTCTAGTCCTCGTTCTCATTCTGAGCAATCAGAATCTGTTCGGCCTCCTGCTTCACACACATCCTTGCAGCAAGGTGAAGATACTGTTGGAATGTCATCACCTCGTGATGCCAGTCCACGGGATGGAGACCATGAACATTCATCAGAGATCCACACTGCCGAGATCGTACAGGAAGAGATGCCAGACTCAATGAATCAGACACCCCAGGTCATTGTGGAAAATGTGGAGGTTGGTGTTGGCATGACCTTTTAAATCTAACATTTCTAGGTAAAAATTTCAAGCTGAATGAGTGTGAAATTTGTGGATGAAGGACTGGGTTCGTGGAATTAGTTTAACACAATAATGCATTGACATAAATTTGGTTAATTCCACACATTTGTATATTATCAGTCATTAGAGGTATAAAATTTTGGTAAAATTCAGCCTTGTGGGTACTTCACTATCTGTCATTATGTCATGAGATAATAAAACAATCGTCCAATGAGCCACTTGTGAGTCATTATATGAACTTGCTTTTGGAGTACATGCATCAACTACCAGGTGCCATGCTTTGCAAGGAACTGACAAGCTTAGCTAAAGCAAACTAGCTATAGTAAGGTGGATTTGTCATTTTAGAATTCATTTGATATTAGTTAACATCTGAGGAACTGAGGGTGTAACACTTAATAAACTGACAGTTAGTTTTGCCCAATATGGATTGTTTATCACCTAATTTAAATTCAAGGAGATGACATACTTTTTCATTGTAGGATTTGCAAACTACCCACAGGAAGGGCTTGACTCTTGATGAGATTGAGCACGAGAGTGACTTGGCAGCACTGTCAATTCGTCAACTGAAGGAGCTACTTGTTAGGAACTATGTGGACTATAAAGGCTGCTGTGAAAAGCCTGAGCTTTTAGATCGGGTTACGAGACTGTGGAGACAACACAAAAGCAAACCAGAAGGCAAGTTCAGCTGAAATGCAGAAGTTTTATCTGATGTCTTTACCAATGCTAGAACTTAAATACAACTAAGTACTCACCTGACTGTGGCTTGAATTTGGTGCCCTGTGCATTAGATACTGTGCCAAAGAAGTTGCTAATTAATAATTATATTACTACTAATAATAATAATAAAAATTATAATAATACTACTACTAATAATAATAACAATTATAATACTACTACTACTACTAATAATAATAATAGTTAGAATAATAATAATAGGTGCTGATGTTTGCAAGTGTATGACGTGATTCCTTCCAGTTGTTCGTGAGGTACATGCACTTCTCGTATTTAGTCAAGTCTTGTATGTTCTTTGTTATCTTGTCACTCCTAGGAAGTCTTGGTCTTGATCTCGCTTTCCTCACAGTTGCACGAGGTGCCTTGTGTGGGAGATTCAGTCAACAACTATTTGACTATAAGCCTTCTGAGTCTTTATTTTAAAACTTTAAATATATGAGTTGTTCTAAAAACATAGACTGTCTTGATTCATAATAGGGTTCATAAACTTCTGAAGGCTTCTAGATGGTGTTATATAATGTTCAGTTACCTTGATGAAAGATTTTGGGAAATTGTACTTCTCAAGATATTCATATTTAATTTAATGTCTCGTCTCAAATGCCATAGCCAAGTCATGTAGAACATTTTTTAGAACAACACTTCTGAGAGATTCTTTTAAGACCCTATATTAAGGTACTTGATTACATACTTGATCTGGATGGGAATAAATTTAATTACACAATTACAGTAGACTAAGTCCAATTTAGTTAGACTAGAAAATTATTATACTGTGTTTGCTTCACAGGAGCTGACATTGACCAGGTCCCAACGAATGAACTATGCAAGATTTGCATGGACGCCGTCATAGACTGCATTTTGCTCGAGTGTGGTCACATGGTCACGTGTACGAAATGTGGCAAACGTCTGCCTGAGTGTCCCATCTGTCGCTGTTACGTGTCACGTGTCGTTCATGTGTTTCGCACGTAGGAATGTCCACTGTGTTAAATTCTTTTGGTTCAGTATAAAAGAAGTCTAGTATGTTAAACTCTTACTGAAAAATCCATAATGTTTATTCCTTGTTAAAGAATTTGAGAAACTTAAGACCTTGATTCATTCATTATTAAAGGTTGTTGACTTTCTTAAGGCTTTATTATACAGTGATTGAATTACAAGGAGTTGTTCTGTTTGTTAAGAATGTGAATACATTGATCAAGGCATTCATTCCTTCAGGGTACTGAGAGACATTTTTGGCCTATTGATGAGAATGTTCAATGCATGCTTAATTGATCCAGTGATGGAACTGTTGATTCACATTGATTAAATCCTCTTTGATTCATGATTGAAACGTTGGTTGAATGTAAGAAATTCCAAATCCATTAATAAATTCATTTTGTGCAATCGTTCGACAGCCATTCGACATAGTCTTTAGTTTGTATCTAAAGCACGGGCGGCGATCTTGTTTGACAGGTGGGGGGACAGTTTAGAACTGATGTGGTCAAAAAAAGTTTTGAACTGATCTGGTCAAAAAAGAGTTTTCAACTGATGTGGTCAAAAAAGAGTTTTGAACTGATCTGGTCAAAAAAGAGTTTTCAACTGATGTGGTCAAAAAAGTTTTGAACTGATCTGGTCAAAAAAGAGTTTTCAACTGATGTGGTCAAAAAAGAGTTTTGAACTGATCTGGTCAAAAAAGAGTTTTCAACTGATGTGGTCAAAAAAGCAGTAAAAAAATTTTTGGGGGCGGAAACTGTTGCCTTTTTTGGTGTTTCTTCAAAATGTGGGGGGACAGATGTATGGGGTGTCTCCCCACTCTTAAAGGTAGGGGGTCTTGTCCCACTCGACCCCCGGGATCGCCGCCCATGTCTATAAGCCTCATCTGGACTTGGCAATTTGTTGTTGTGTGACGTTGGAACAGGTGATAATTGTGAATTGACCTTTGTTTGCACTGTGAAAGAATTAAATAAGCATGTTTTTTACGAATTCATTTTTTAGAGTTCTTATCCCATATTTAATAATAATGTCAGACAAAGAGTGTGATGTTACTATCTTGTGATCTCGTGTAAATGCTCTAATTGATTTAATGATTTTCTGTGGTTTTCTTTGTGCTGTGGTGAGTCAGGTCAGTTGGAATATAATATCTGAAGTATAAAAACTTCAAGGAAACTTTGTGACAAGTGCAGAACTTTAGAACAGAACAGTTTGCTCATAATCATAAACACATTGACAAATGCCAATGATCACCACAAGTATGATATTCTGCAGTCAATATTGATATGGGACCTATGATTAGGTTTTCAAAGAGTGGTACTAGATAAATTTCTAATTATGATAGCAATTATGCACTGCATTTTCAACTTTCCATAACTGTCTTTGCTGCTTACTGAATGTTGAGGTGTTCAGACTAAAAATTAGACACTTAAATTCCAGTGAAGTTGCTTATAAATATCAGTTGCCCAGTAAGTTGCAATAAAAGATCAAAAAACACATTTTTTATTTGCCAAAAATGTTAACAATTATCAAAATGCCCTGTGATGTAGCTATTTTTTATAATGTATTTTGTCTAATTTCTAAATTATTGTGTAGTATTTTTCTTACATTATTTTGCATTGTTTTGTCTTTGTATTTGCACAGTGGCGTCTACCAATGGTGGGGGTTTGGAGAACAATCTCCCACAGTAGCCAGATGTGGGGGATTCAGTGTTTTAGTTGTCGGGGGGGTTGGGGGGTTCAACCCCCTCAGTTCTCTTTCCAACCCCCTCAGCTAAGTAACTGAAAATATGTTGGGGGGTTACTTTACTACAAAAAACTGGTGTTTGGTCTATGTTATTATGTGATTTGGTAATCGGAAAATTTCTGACCCCCCAGTTGTTTTTGGACAACTAAAACACTGGGGGGATTTAACGTTATGGATATAATTTGGGGATTGTTGTTGATTTCTGATAATATATTTAATTTATGTATCATGTATGTTATCGAAACCACGTGTTATCTCTGAGTAATTTACAGCTCTGAGTGACTTCTGAGCCTCTTATATATAAGTTCATAGGCGCCGACAGTTTGGGAGCCTTGGGTGCAAATGCACCCAGAGAGAAAGTTCAGTGGGTGCTTTGCACCCAGAAGAATTCGGACCTTAAATTCAAATTTTTTACACCTAAGCAGTACTCACAACTTGAGAAGTACAACAGAAATACCCAAAATTTCATGACCTCACATTCACAGCCCGTCAGTGGCGGCGATCTTGTCTGAGAGGTGGAGGGGGGGGCAAAGTCGGCCATAGTCTGGTCGATGACCTTTTTTTAGGAATTCATGTCAAAAAAAAGATCTTCACAAATTTTTAAACTTTTGGGGAATTCATCTCCACAAAATCTGTATGACTTTTCAACAAATTCATCTCTTAAAAAGGTTGATGACCTTTTTTTTAGTCATTCACCTCTTTTTACTACTTTCTTCCCAAAAATCTCGTCCGTACACTTTTTCTCAGATCTCATCTTCCAAAAAATATACAAACTCATCTTCGAAAACAGTTGATGACCTTTTTTCTCTTTTTTCTTTTTTCTTTTTTGTCATTGACCTCTTTTACAGCTTTTCCTTACAGTCTCGCAGCAATGTCATTACCTTTTTCTTACGAATTCGTATACAGCATTTCTCGCCTTTTTTCTCAATTATTCCCCCGAAAATTTCTTCACAAAAAAATTTTCTTCTTTCACTGAATTTTCGGGGGGGGGACACTTTTGCAAAAAACTTGAGTTTTTACCTCTTCTGCTCAAAAAGTCACTCAAAACCCTCATGCACAGTTACATTTCTTGGCCTTTATGGTGTTTTTTCAAAATTTGGGGGGACAAATGTATGGCATGTCCCCCCAATCTTAAAGGTGGGGGTCATGTCCCCCTCGACCTCCCCCCCTAGATCGCCGCCTATGCAGCCCGTACATACATAGATGAATTATTTATTTATTATTTTAAATAATAAATAAATAATTACATCGGAACGTCACTGATTTCGAATACTTTTTCTAACCTCTTAACCCTTGACAAGAAAACAATTTTATTTCTCCGAAAATCTGCTAAAACTCACCTACCTAAGGGGAGGGGGAAGGGAGGGAGAGGGGAAGCAGTAGAGGAAAGGGAGGGTGGACCCATGCACCCAGAGACAAAAGCAACAGTCATTGCCTATGTATAAGTTGGCCAGAGTAGGGGGTTTGTTCTCCCATTCCAGGTGGGGAGTTAGATGCCACTGTATTTGCACTTAAGATTAATTTAACCGGATTAAAAAGCTTTTGTCATGTCTTTTTCTTTATTTGCAGTTGAAATGTCTAGACAGTTTAAAACTTCAATAAACTTGTGATATTGATTATTGTTTGATATTGCGTTTGTCATAGATTTCTATCTTGTGCAGTATTTGCATAATAAATTAGATTACCATAGAGCTGTGTTAATAATTCTTTTACAATAGAAATAGTCCCAAAGTTAACTTCCTTTAAGGGAAAGACGCAAAAGGAATGTTTGCAAAAACTTCAGAAAACTCGTGAACGTTCATTGGTATTCTTGAGAATGCCTTCTAGCTTTAGCTGATCTGAAAATATTCTGTTCAGTCGTGGAGTTGATCTACAAGGTAGGGAGTGCCTCTGAACTTTTCTGAAGTCTTGCTTGCCTCAGTAAAAAACTGTGTTCTCATTTGTAGCATGTATGAAGAGGGGCACGGTAGGCAATAACGGACTTGAATGGATATTAAGTCCTTATAGTTTGAGGCATTACAATGTTGAAGATTGAAGAATATTATAGCTAAAGCACATGGATACCAAATAACAATTTGCCTTGTTGGGAGAGAGTCTTTTCATACTGAATGAATATTTAATCAATGAAAATCCACCTGTAACAATACAATTGAAAGCTTTGGTACAGTGTAAAAGACCAACAAGTGTCCACGCTGCAGAAATTAAAAGCAGGTTCTCCTCAACAGAAGATAGGCCCTATGCAGGGCTTTTTTTCAGCCGGAACGAGCCGGAACGGCGTTCCGGCACCTTTTTCAGCTAATAAAAAATTATTTATTTATTTTAATAATAAAAACAATAATTTAGTTATTTTAATTTAATTTAAGTGTTTTTGAACTGTTTTCAGTGTTTATTGAGACCCCTCCCAACCCCCAACCCCGTTTTTCTCGTGATTTAGTCCGCTCATAATTGTTGCGTTCCGGAACCTTTTGTTCCGTTCCGGAACCTTTTTTTCTAGAAAAAAAGCACTGGCCCTATGGTCTTAAAGTACAACCTAAACTGTGTGCATCTGAAATAACTTGGGGTACACTTTCTCCCGTTAACGGTGTAGACATTGGGAACTGCACATCCACATACCTATATCCGGAATAAAAATACCTTGGCTATAATAGAGTGTTAACAGATATATAAAGATGAGATAATCTGAAGTGAATATCATTGCATCAGTTGGTCCCTTTTAAAACAGAGCCTGCTCTAAATGTAATGTAAATCTCCGAAATTTCTCAGCGCCACACAAAAGCCATGTCAGGGAGACCAGCTTAATCACTGGCGCCATATCAAATCAAGTCCGCAATAGTCATGTCCGCCTTATCCGTTCCAGTGCCAGGTCAGAGTTCGAGGAGGTCAAGCCGAGGAGACAGCAGGGTACTACGGTGATGATGGCGGTTGTGTAGTGGCGCAGGAATGGAATCAGGATAGGATAGCTTGAAGAGTTCGGTTATCAGTCGTGAGTGGAAAGCAGCGGAGGACAGCGCAAGCGGAGGAGAGGTGATGTCAACATGCAATGACAGCATGCAAAAACTTCAATCACAATATTTAAACTATGGTTTATTCCATAGTTTCATCAGTATCAAAGCCAGTGGTCCTGTCCACTGCTCACTTACAATGCAACTTAGGGTTCAACAATAAAAGGCATCATGAGAAAAAATGTAGGCCCTACTGGCGAAAAAGTAGCTTCATTGTATTCTCATAATAATAATAATCTATATTTTCGTGATTTAAACTTGAGATCTTCTAAAGGTCTTAACAATGCTGCTTCATTTGCTTAATGACAGACATCGCATTTACAACAGATCAAAGTGAAATTATTCTACTTACTTATTTACTTGGCCAGGACCACCTTTTTGGAAATTGAGCTGACTTTCAGCTTGATTTTGGCATGGCCTAGGCTGATGCCTTTTCTGTGCTTATGCTTTAGACACTGACCCGATAGCTACTATAGTAGGCCTAGGATTAGCCTAATAGTTACTATCTACCGACTTACTTGCTTTAAAGCCAAGGCAGTATGGGTAACGCGCTGCGTATGTTTTAAGAGACGCCACTCGAAGAATTGTCACAAGGTGTTCATAGTTTACAGGCGAGGTGTTTTGTCAGTGTAAGGCTGTATTTGTTGCAACCAGTAAGGTATAATATTTTCGAAAGAACGCTAGGTGCTCAACACTTGCGTACGACATGTGATCGTAGCGTATGTCGTTTTGACAATCATCATCTTGCGTTCTGTTTTTAACCCAACTCGGCACACCGACTATTAACGAGCAGTAGGCGTAGGTCTGGTTTAGTTCGCTGAATGTGTAGCTGAAATCGTACAGATTCTTTAGGAATAGTCATGTCGTCTGGGACTGGGACTGTGGGGAACATCGAAGGGATTGACATTGGAGTCATCGTTGCTTATTTCGTCATCGTCATTGGATTCGGAATCTGGGTGAGTAGCGTTCTGATCGATACAGGCTTACATTTCTTGCAGTCGCCGATATTACCAATTCGTTGTCGTATTGTTCGACTTTTAAAGGCTGTTAGATAGAAAGGTCCATGCAATTGAGAACTGTAAGGTCAAATACGTGGTTTATTTAGTTGGAAACATGTAGGCCTAATGTAGTTGACCAGATGAGAACAGCGCAAATAGATTATATAGACCATTATCTGTCTTCATGCTCATGTGTGCCTCAGGGATAGCTTAAGGGATGCTCTTTTGCAGCTCTTCTTTTTCACCTTCTACATGACTTGACTTTACACTATGCATTGTACTGTATACATTTAACATACTGAAAGTGTACACATATTATTTTAGAATCGGTTGCTAACAAAACCAAGTCATATGACTTGTGGGGCGTGGTGGCTCAGTGGTAAGTTCGGCGCCTTGTGACCGGAGGGTTGCAGGTTCGAATCCCACTCTAGCCGTTGCGTACGGACCTTGGGCAAGTCCTTCACTCGCAATTGCTCGTGGCGCTTCGGCGTGAAAATTCCGGCACAGTATCAAATGCTGTAGTCGGGAGCGCCTCTGAGTAGTAGTTGACTTCGAGAGGCGCTATAGAAATATCGGGAATAAAAAAAAAAAATATGAACCAGATTTTGTGTTGACATTTGCCGTTTGTAGCCATCATAGAAACTGAGTCCTGTGATGGCTGTATTTTTCCTACTTTGTGTGCTAGAGCCTTAGCACCTTGGGCTTCATAAATATTTTTAGACCTAAAATGTCACACTACAGCAGTGCATGTTCTACAAATGACACTACAGTTTTTGTTAAAGCTTTCACGGTTCATGCACATGCAGTTTATGACTATTCTTAGGCACACAGACATGCGCAGAGAGAGGGAGATATGCAGACTTAACAATATAATTTGTCTGCATAGCACAAAGCCAAACAAATAGGCCAACTAATGCAAAAGATTGGGACTTTCAGTCATACATGCTGACTAGTGTTAGACCTAAATCTTGGATAAAAAGTCTATAATCTGCATTTTGACAAATTTGCATATGTTACAGGCATATGGGTGAAATGTTCAGTCAAATGTCTACAAGCGAGTTTGTTTGTAAAAAAACTGAGGGAGACAGGGAGCACATGATGTATGAAAATACTGATGGCATGGTTGTAGATGCAAAACTAATTTACCTGTAGATGTGGTGTGAGAGGTTTCTTAAAGGTCATTAAAAGTGAGAGGTCCTATATAAATGTTATACTCATTTGCAATACATTCATGCACACGTTTTCATGATGACTGAAAGGCATCTAGGAATTAAACATGACACCAATAGCAAATGTCTTTTAGTGCTGAGGATATAGGATTGACAATGGCAACATATTTGTGTATGCTTCATTCTTTCACTTTAGTCCTTCAATCTGTTTTAAATGCTGCTTTTAAATCTGATTGGTGGAATTCCAAAGTTTGGACATACAGTCATAGGCGTAGCTACATTGAGGCAAGAGGAGGCATTTGCCTCCTCTTGGTTTTTTAGATTTAAAAATTTTCCTTGGGTTATAGCCCTGAATCCTCAAGTACACCCATTAGAGGTGGATGTTGCCTCCTCTTGAATGGAAGAAATCTCCAAAAAAGGTCATCACATTTTCTGTTGAAGAATTTCCCAAAAAAGTCATCAAATTTTCTGTTGCAGAAATTCCCAAAAAAGGTCATCAAAAAAGGTCATCAAATTTTTTGACAAGCAGTAGTTGCCTCCTCTTGAACTGAAGTCTGGCTACGCTCCTGCATACAGTCATCTGAAACTTTAGACTGGTTGAGCTGCATTGGTCACCTCTGCCAAGACAAATTGAGTTTAAGATCCTTATGCAAATGTATAAATACCTGGCTGGCTGTGCTCTGTCCTTTCTTAAGGACACTTATGCATTTAAAACATTAAAAAACTTTTTCTTGTTCTGAACTACTTTGGCTAAAATAAAAAAATGTTCCTTGGCTATCTTAAAAATGCTGTCAGTTTCAGCAAGTTTATGTTACTAAGGAATAAATTTAAGTTTCAAACTATATCTAGATGCAATCTTACTGACCGAGGTTTTATTTTATGCACATTCATATAAAAACTGCAGACAAGCTAGTAAAGTTTACATCAAAATGACATTTACTTCATATTTGGTACAACCTAAAGTTATACCGAAACAGTGGTCTACCCAGTCCACTATGAACAGGTACTAGCTGAGAAAAGCTCAAATAGTTATAATTGTTCAAACATTTCTTTTGTATGTGCACATTACAGTATCTTGGATGATATTTTATGTACAATAACACATCTTCGCCTAATAACAAGCCAATGGACTTCATTGTGTTGAAAGTTTAGTAATTCATCTTGGAACCTTTTACAATTACAGCTAACGGAGCATATTTTGTGAGATAACTGAGATGTTTGTTTATTTAATTGCAGGCTTCTCTAAAGAATCGTGGAAGTGTGGGTGGCTATTTCTTGGCTGGCAGAAGCATGCATTTTATTCTGGTAAGTGCATGGAGTTATTTACTGGTGATTTCATTCATTTATCTATCCAGATATATCCATTTTATTTGTGGCATATTTAATTATGTAATTTTTGGATTAAAGCAGTCAGGTAGGGAAAGACTTGTGCCCAGAGTTAAAGTTTGCAAGAGGGCATAGGACTCAGCTTGTATTGACCATCCAGCTAGCAGCATGACTGCATGAGATGCACCACATTTAGACAAAAATATGCAAACTGTGTTTGGTAATGTTTATGCTGTTTTATTGCATAAAACTGACTACAGGAAAATTAAATGATTAAAGGCCAATAATATCTGAGTATTTTTGAGAAAATGATGGACTAAAACAAACGTTGAGGAAATATTTGCAGCTTGTATAATGGGTATCCTCCTGGATGGGATGTGGGATGGCAATTAAGTAGGTGGATGGTCTTCGGAATTGCATAAATTAGAAAGCAGAAATGCAGTGTCTTTCACAAAACCCATTACCTCCAGCAGACTGGTGTTGCTAGAGCCACCAATATTGATTTCACATATATGTACTCTTACTGGTCACTTTAAAATACAGATGAATCACCCTGATTCATTAATTTAAAAATGGTAAATAGCATGCAAATGACAAAACATCGTCTGTAGCATGACTTCCTAACTGTAAACCTCTACAATCTTCTCCCCGTTTATGGTCATGAGGTTGCCTTATCTTCATTTGAAAACTTCCAAACTATCAGTAATTCTTGAACTGCAACAGAGGTAATTGTTTGCAAAGTGATTCATTATGAAGCCAGCTTTAGGTCCATTTAGGCCACAACTCATTGAGAATATGCCAATATGGGCTATATATTGTACCTGTCTTGGCTTAGATCTGCCACTAAGACCTGGGAATTTGTAAACATTCGTAATGCATTCTGTGTATAGGCCAATCTGATATGTACCTTTCTGAAAACTTAAATATGTTGTGTACCATACAATGCTGATGATGATGGTGACTAGGACTACACCTGTGTGACAGTGATGACTGTAGATAGATATCCATGCTTCAGTGCCTGTGAGAGGTTTTAGAAAGGTACTATATATGAATATACCCACATACTAAAGAAACCTGTATTAACAGGTGTCAGATGGAGCCCAATTAAACAAGGCTGTTCTAAAACCAACAAAAACTTCTTACTAAGCATTGTACAAAATCTTTCCAGTCTCTACATCTATGCAGTTAAGCTCGAAGGTCAGATATTGTTCAAGTGATCTTCATGCCGCATAATAATTGCTTCATGTTTGGTCATTTACAACATTTACAAAGTAGAGTAGAATTCTATATTTCTTGTTGGTGACAATTTTATTGATCTGCACAATAAATTTTATAAAATTTGAGTTGTATTTGCTGTCAAGTGTCCTGGAATGCAATTAAGAAATGTACTGCAGAGTATAGAATGATGAGGCCATTATCTAAGTGATGCAAATGAGTGTTTTAGAACTTGTAGATCAAGCTGTAAACTGCTTTTCGAAATGTTCGAAGTGATCCTCTACTGACCTTGTTATTGACTGTTTTCATTCTGTGGCACACAATCCAAATGTTGTATAGATCTTGTTGAAATTAAAATAACAGATTACTTGAGCCTCAAAGGGTCTATAACATATGCTAAGTCCAGTCTTGTTGTCCTCGAGACCAAGGTCTTGGTCTCGAGTGCACTCGAGTTCGTTTTTAAAAGTCTTGGTCTTGGTCTTCGTCTTTGCATGTCAAAACAATTATTGCATTTGTATGTATGTATGTATGCATGCATGTATGTATGTATGTATGTATGTATGTATGTATGTATGTATGTATGTATGTATGTATGTATGTATGTATGTATGTATGTAACTATGTATGTATGTAGGTGGACATTTACTATAGCACCTTTTAAGTACCTAACAAAAGCGCTGCCTGTGCTAATTCATATGATGTCAAATGTCATTAAGAGCTGAAATTATGTCGTTAGCAAGCAAAGCATATGCACAGAAAACTAACAGAGTCACCAATAGTGTGCTCATGCACCCAAGTGGATGCCAACCAATTGATTCCCATCTATACTTGATAGATGGCATCATGTTCCAAGTCTCTGGACTAAGTTGCCTTGATAGTATGGAGTGATGATGGGTGTTAGCGTTCATAGCACATGTCACTGATGGAAGATGACGCACGTTCGCGTCGTTCGGCAATTTCTCGAAGCACCAGCAGATGCACGTAGAACAGTCATTTGTCACTTGCTGGTCAGTGGATCAATGCAGTATGAGTGACTAACAATCAAGGTCACTTCAAAGATCCACTTTCGCTTCTCCTCTGCCAAGAAGAACCCAGCTGCAGACGCATACACAATCTTTCTGAATCTGAGAATTATTTTATTCACAGTGGAGTCAAAATGTAGTTAATAAATGAAGATAAAGTCAGCTCAGCTGAGCTATCTCTGCTCCTTTGCTCACCCCTCATGACAGAAAATCGTACACAGCAAATAGTACACAGATTCAGGTCGTGCTTCACACCAGAACCACGCTAGAAATGTTGGGCCCTTTGGCATTCTTGATGGATGGCCCAAAGCTTTGGAATTTACTGCCCAGGGTTTTATACATTCTATCAGTTGTCTAATATCATTCAGAAGTATATTTAAAGCCATCAGCTTTTGTTTACTTACCCACTGTACCTTGGCCTCTGGTTTTTCTGACTTCTTCAGTTTCCATGGGCTTCTTTTTGAGATTTTGATTTTGATTACAAGTTCACTTAGAAGTCATTAGATTAGACTAGATTAGAAAATGAAACTGGACATTTGTAGTTTCAAAAATTAGTGGTAATTGTAATTGTAAATTTGTATGGTGTCACTACCAGAGAAAGTAATCAGAGGCACTTAATATGCAAGATTAACGAAAAATTCAGATAAAAATAATGATAACAATTCACTTATTCAGTTCTATATATACAAAAATGCAAAATCGCAAAGCTAGGCATTGCACATTATGGTCTGTAAACAGTCACGTAGTCCTTCACCTTTACCTGAGGTCAATACACACTGACTATTTGCTTTACTACTACTTCCTGCCTGATGCATTTGCAAAACAGAATAGCCCCACCCCAGAGGAGCTTGCCAGTGTACAGTACTCATTGACTACATGTAAATTAGGTATATTAGTCATATGGTCAGCATGTTTAAGAAGATGGCCAGACATTTAATATTGAAAACAAGCACTCAGCTTCCTAACAAGCCCTGTAAAGTGACATGATTTAGAGCCCTTAATTATAGCCAGAGGACATGTACCTCTTAAAGCCTACCAGGGGCGTAACTTTGGTCTAAAAAGTGGGGGTACCAATTTCTTCTCCACTTTCGCTTTTCACATGAAGACCATTTTGGACATATTACCGTTAATTTTTGGGGTCAATACCAGTACTTTCGTATTTTTGTGGAATATACTCCTCACTCTGTCTACATACACGAAGCAAGGCAGAGACTGCAAACTCTGGGAAGGCACATTAATAAAATATTGATTGGCATTGTTTAAAAAGTGGGGGGTACGGTACCCCTCAGTCCAAAAGGTGGGGGGTACGGGTACCCCTTGTACCCCCCCCCCCACAAATTACGCCTATGAAGCCTACAATAATGAGCAGAATTAGTTTTATACAGCTTTTGGTCAGACCATTAACTCAAAACTACATTATCGTGCTCTATGTTAAAGTTCAGACTGCCTGAAACCGGGAACAGAAATCATCAAGAATCGTAATCAGATTTTAAGAGAAATTGTGCTGTGTATTGAAGTAATTAAAATCAGAACAATAATTAAGACATATTTTGAAACAGTTTTGGATGAACATTTGAACATTCCATGTGCCAATTTACTCTAATTAACACTGACGGTCATGGGCGGCGATCCTGGGGTGGGTGTTGAGGGGGACAAGAACCAAGCATGAGCGCGAACAAATTTTTGGACCTCTTTTTTTACCAGATCAGTTCAAAACTCTTTTTTGACCAGATCAGTTCAAAACTCTTTTTTGACCAGATCAGTTCTAAAGTGTCCCTCCCCCACCTGTCAAACAAGATCGCCGCTAGTGCTGACAGTAAAATGTTGAATGTTTATTATTTGTGCATGTCCTTTTCTTGTCTTCTGACTTAGAACTGGACCAATATATCCTCTAAGCCAAAAATCTAATGTATAGGTTTTGCAGAAATGTTTTTGGATAAATTTTTATTATTTTTTATACAATTTTGAGTGTTGTTTGGAGCCACAGAACTGCTCTGCAGCCACTCATCAGCCTAGAAGGAATGCTATTCCTACCATGTGTCGGTTTGCACAGCTGAGAGTGAACATTGCTTAATGTGCTCTTCCATTTCCATCAATGTCTTCATGTGAGGTGTTGACACGGATGCAGTTTGTCTGTATTTTGCTTGTATGATGAGGCATTCAGTTGTGTTGACCACATCAGTTTGTTGAGTTACCCATCCACCTACCTTTTGTTCTCTGCACCTTCTGCCATTCGCAGGCTAACTTTTCAGTTGGTCATCTGACATACTACAGAATGATGTGTCTGAACAGTTTTATTTTTCAGTTACCCACAGCAGCAGCAGCAGCACAAACTTTGTGACAGTGATTGTTATCGTCAATTCAGGCAATTCAGTCATCATCGTTGTCATCTGTGTGGTAATCATCGTCTTCACTGTCATGTTCATGAGTGGATGTATTTTAGGTCATGCAACACGATGCAAACGGATAAAATTGCTTAGATGCATTAGTTACACAGCACTACTTAGATATTATGCCAAGCATTGATTATTTCATTTATAGTCATGCATTTATTTGTTTTGGTGTTTCAGTCAGCAAGTGTTTATGGTCATATAAGGTTATTCCTTCTGTTCCCAGATTGGCGCCTCTCTCTTTTCAAGCAACATTGGAAGTGGTCACTTCATTGGTCTGGCTGGATCCGGTGCTTCAAGTGGCATTGGAATTGCTGTATTTGAACTCAATGTAAGTTCTAGTAAATCCTTCAGAATAATTCATGTTGGTATGATTTTATACTAAATGTTAATCCTTAAGGCTAATTTCTTGATGTTCAGTTTAACACTTTAACAACGAGTGTACTATAAGCGACTCGGAAACCAATACAGCTTGTCGTTAAAGCGTTAAAGGTGCTACAGATGTTACTGTATATATGAAGTTAGGCTGGAAAACTGTTTTTAAGCATAATTTTATGTAAATTTCTCATTAGATTCATCTAACCAAAGAGGCTGTTGGATTAATTTAATGGTAGGCGTTTATATGTTATTAGTAAATTACTTAATGTGCTGTTAATCTCAATATAAATAATGTACAGACACACACACACGAGAAGAGTGTTTGCCAACACTCAACGAAAGCACAATTTAAAACTTCTTCTTGAAACTGGACCAAATTCACGTGGTTGTCAATGTCAAGTGCTGAGCAGAAATTTCTTTGTTTACAACCTGCCAATCATTTATATTGCATGTAGATACAAACTGGAAAACTGTTGAGTAAATAAAACCATGACCTGCCTGGTTGGTTATGTAAATATCATTCAAATATTTAGTATTATTTAAAAGTTATGAGAATATTTAGAGGATTGTAGAAATCTCTTTCATATAGAAGAGTTGCAAAAATGGTGATGGACTAAATTCACTGCCAGAAGCTATTAAGGATTAGATAAGGTGAATAGAGGTAATTAAGAGTTTATTGTATCTCTTATAGTCAGGGTTAATTAAGATGAGGCATGGTCCTGGCTGTGTACCTTAGCTACCTTGGCTACGTTGGTAAACCACTACTGTTACTCTAGCATGCTGTTTTCAATGCAATAAGTATCTCAAGTCAAGCATAGTGAGGCAAAGTTTATGGTTTGTGACAGAATCAAATGCATTCTTGAAATCCACAAAACACATGTACATGGATTGCTGGTGCTACCTTGTCTTTTGCATGCAGATCTAAAATGTAAATATACACATTTTTGTATAGTGACTGTATGGCCTCAACCCTTTTCATTTTCAATGAATTATTTATCTGGTGAGATTATTCACCAACGTGCTACTTGTTTCAATGGTTGCCACGCCATTTAAGGTCCTGATGTACAGACTGTGGCGCCTTGTCTTTTGCATGAGTATCTAAAATGTAAATATACACATTTTTGTATAGTGACTGTATGGCCTCGACCCTTTTAATTTTCAATGAATTATTTATCTGGTGAGATCATTCACCAACGTGCTACTTGTTTCAGTGGTTGCCACACCATGTAAGGTCCTGATGTACAGACCATGTTAGCTCAAGATTAAAATGTCTGAAATAGCCATCATTGATATGCGAAACAGTATCCTCATGGACAGACGCACCTTGGCGCATGCTTTTACCAATGTAGCTAAACTGGCAGAAGATGGTGATCTGATATTTTATTTTATTTTTATTTTTTTTATTTATTCCATCTCTGCCTATTCACATACAGACCCCATTCTGTTCCACTGTGACCTCGCTTTCTGTCTTGTTCTGGATTCACGTTGAAGAGGATGATCCCTGAGTAGAACTGTAATGGTGTTTGAGACCAGCATATTGTCCTATAATTTGTACATTGCTTCTGATGACCTTTTCTTGGAAATTGGATGAATGCAGAGTGTGTCCAGTTATCTCGCCATTCACCAGTTTCCCACATGGCCATGAAGATCCTGTGCGCCTGATATACAACTGCACCAATGCGTTTCATGTGAGTGCTTGTTCTGCTTTGTGACTCTAGGCAATCTTTGTTCTTATGGTACTTGGATGGATTTTCGTACCAGTCTACATTGCCTCTGGGGTAAGTCTGCTTAACTTTTATTGAATGTGATGACAAGTGAATGAAACGAAATTAGAGTTGCATGTGTTGGAGTTATTCTTAGCGCTGACTCATTATTTGTACCATTTATCTGGATGTAGATGTTTTTGCTAGGGCCATAGGTTTTACAGTTTATCTTGCCACACATGGAACAGTCAGCCTGGCATAAATGCGTTCCTAACAGCAATGTCAAATGTATGATTATACAAAGCCCATATGACAGTATTCCCATATGGGCTTCATATGCCCCCTGCAGAAACCCATATGGGAATTTAGTCATATGAATGTGAATATGTCTTCATATGAAATTGCTGTTTAGGTTGAGACAGCTGCTGAGAGCAGAGTCTGTCCTGTGGTAATCATTTTTAGTGTTTGAAGTCACCTGGCAAGTGCACGTCGTCATAACTGTTTTCATTAGTAACATCTATCACATTTTATTCAATGACCAGATGATCCCCATTCATGACTCTTTGCTAGATGATATCTGAATTTAGTAAATATTTTGTTTATAAAGAAATACACTATACCTGTGTATATCTATGTAGCACGGTTTAGATCCTGAAATTAAGAGTAGTTACTAATAAATAAAGTTACACCATAATGTTTACTTGTTCTTCTGCAGGTGTTCACTATGCCAGAGTACATTTTGAAGCGATTTGGCGGCCAGAGAATTCGTATATATCTGTCTGTTCTGGCACTGTTGTTGTCGATCTTCACAAAGATAGCTGTAAGTCAGAGATAAACTGCAGCATGACCAGTGCTTCTTTTGCAAAGAGATGAACTGTTGAAGTTTAACATAGTAGTGTATGTGTGACATGTGTACAATAACTGCTGGAATAATACCTGTGATGTAATAAACTGATTGTTACTAAAAATGATACATGATGCAATGACGGCTGTGTTGAAAGTGGTAGGCTTAATAATAATAACAATAATATTGCAGAAACAATTGTAATATGCAATTCTAATAATTGTAGCAGTTATTTTCTTACACTCTGAAGTGTAAACCCAGCTGAATGTGTACCATGCATGACTGCCTACAAAATTTAAACATTGTCAAACTTCTGTGATTATGATTTTCAGGCTGATCTCTATGCAGGTGCATTGTTCATTACTCTTGCCATGGGCTGGAATATCTACTTGGCAATTGTCATTTTGTTGTTAATCGCAGCCATCTTCACTATTACAGGTAAACATTAATTCATGTGAAGTACAACTGAAGTGACTATTTTGTCTTTCACCTATTGGAGTGTATGTAAGTAAGCAGTTTTGGGTACTAGTTAAATAGTAAATGCTATTTACATGTAAATAGTTCATAACTATCACGATTTAAAATAGTTATTTAATGGGATGTATTGAAATAGTATTGAAATAGTTTGTGCCTATTTTCATGTACCAGCTATGACCTTTTCATCTTCAGTCGAAGTCGACATAATTCTATTCATTTAGGGTAGGCCCACTAGCAAGTTCTACGCCTATTTATCGTTTATATGTTACCCTATGGATGTCCATAGCTGTCTATTGTGTTCTGTACATTAACTACCATATACATTTTCATATCACAGTTGCCCTCTTCCGTTACAGGTCCGTTCAAGTGCTATGACTATTCTGGCAGAGCTGGTTAAAGGAAGCAGTCAAAGATCATATAGAACATAACAATTGAAAAATCAAATTGCAGTTGTAATAAAATAATTATATAGTACCACTTTATTACATGCTGAATCATCTAGTAAGCAGGGGTGCTTACTAGATGGTGCAGTTTACAATATAGGCCTTTAGTATGAATGTCTGTGCAAATGTATTTCCCACTATAAGTTGTAACTCCTCTGATATTTAAAAAAATAAGTATCTGAGAATTTATATTTGCCAACTGATATATTTGGAGAGTGCTGTTGTATTTGTACTGGCTTCAGAATACTATATAGTGTATTAGGCAAATGTTTAGAAATTATTGTGCTCATGCATCATAGATTTTTTATATTTATATTCGAATGACAGTAGTGGTACACAAGTAATAAAGAAAACAATATTTGCTGACGTTTAAAGAAAATTTGATGTTTTCTAGTAGCCTGATTAATAATTTAATGTTATTGTAACATTAAGTGGATAATCAATGAGAATTAATTAATATGTGTCTATTTCTGTGAATAGGTGGCCTGACAGCAGTCATGTGGACAGATTTCATTCAGACCATCATAATGATCATTGGAGCTTTCTACCTCATGATAGTCAGTAAGTGAATCTTTTGTTTTTTCTTGAGGCTACATCTTTCATCAGACTCACCTTATAGTATTTTCTAAGTTTTAAGGATTTATGTGACTCAGAGCACCACTGATTAATTTTCAGTGCATTATTATAAATTAGATTCAATTGTATTATCAAAAAATTCAACTAAAGGTGATTCTACAAAGATGATGACATATATCTTTGATTCGTAGTATATTGCTGTCTTATACTGCTCAGTATTTAATTTTTGTTAATGTGACATTTAGTTAATTGCATTAGTAGTGGTGGTAATTATTAATGGGTAATCCTGGGTTTTAGCGTCGGAAATTATTTCATTGAAAAGTTCTAATACAATAATACAATAAATAATCATCGTTCATCCAACTTCTAGTTTCAGTTATATTTTAATCGATTATCCAGCTTCTAGTTTCGTGAACATTTTCATCAATCTTCCAATTTCTAGTTCGAATTTTACTATGAAATGTTTTCATCGCTCATACACGGGAATAATATCGGCACTAAAACGATATATTTTCGTCGTAATTCCAACTTCTAGTTTGACTTTTATTATGTAATATTTTCATCGCTCATCCGGCTTCTAGTTTCATTGATATTTTCATCAATCTTCCAACTTCTTGTTTGAGTTTAACTGTGAAATGTTTTCATAGCTCATGCAATGTAAATAATTTCCGACGCTAAAACCCAGGATTACCTATTAATGATGATGATTATGATGATGATGATGAAGGGACAGGACTTTCACTGTCACTAATGGACTTCAAGAGCAACATCATGTGTAGTTATCAACCTGTCAACTTCAACATATGAAGCCCATATGACAGTATTCCCATATGGACTTCATATGTCCTACCATGGCATTTGGAACCATATGTAGAACATATGAACCCATTTGGGAATTTGTCACATGGCCTACCATATAGGACCAGGAAATATGAAGCCCGGGTTGAAATATTGTCTATTATGGGCTTCATATGTCCTGCATATGACATTGCTATTGGGAGAGACATGACAGTTGTTACTTCGTTACTTCGAGGATTCGATTTCATATGACCACTTGACTGTGATATGTAACAGATAGTTAAGTAATTTCCCACTTCTTTTGTCTTTCCATCCAAATTTACATATTTAATGAGTTTATCTGTGTTTTCAGGCTTTATAACTGTTGGTGGATTTGAACCAGTGAGCCACCTTTACATGGCAGCAATACCAAATACAACCATCGTCTATAGTATGGCTGTTCCAAATAATTACTCGTACAAGAACTGTGGCATTCCACCAGATACATCATTCCATTTCTTTCGACCTCCAAATGACCCTGGACTTCCTTGGCCTGGGATCATTTTTGGATTGACCATTTCCTCAGTGTGGTACTGGTGTTCAGATCAGGTAAGATGAGTTAGCAAGCTTTCTTTTCTGTGTTCTGTTAATCTGTCATTCCTTTGTTCTCTGGTACCTTTTAGCAAATGCTCTCATGATGGTTAGGCTGTATTCTCACTACGGTTTATGGGTTTATTTTTCTGTTTAGACCTGTGCATGTAGACCGTGTACCAGTAAGTAAACTAATAACACCAGTACTAACAATACATGTCATCAGTAACACGAAAAATAACCAGGTTTACTGCAACCATTCCAATCTTGAGCCATTCCAGATGTCATTTTTAATCTTTCAATATTGTTTAAATCCTGAGGCACAGTGTTTAGCCAGGAGCAAAGCAACAGTAACACTTGTGTAGTAATAAGTAGTCGTGTTTAATTATCTTACCTTGTTTAGGTTATAGTTCAGCGAGCGCTTTCTGCCAAGGACTTATCTCATGCAAAGGCCGGCTGTGTCTTGGCTGGATATCTCAAGTTTCTTCCACTTTGGCTAATTGTTCTACCAGGAATGATCTCGCGTATCCTCTTCACAGGTAAGGCAATTTTATCCAACCTATTTTATTTGCATCCTTTGGGGAAAGATCTGACAATGCTATGTACCTGCAGTGGCACAGAATGTATGTGTGTTTGTATGTATCAGAGCACTTGTATAGCATCCTTTAAGTAACTCACAAGGGTGCTCCAGCACGGTTACCTAGGAATCGGCTACCTAGGAATCGTCTAGTATTGCTTGGTGAGGCTAATCCACATGTCTTCCTCTAACCTTACGTACTTGCTATATGCCGGCCTTAGGATATTTCGGGCCCCGTGCATAGTATACTGTACGGACCCGTCATGACACAAGTCAAATTTTTTTTCATTGCTAATCATTCTATTTTAGTAGATTGCTAACAAGGCCTACAATAAGTCAAATTTTAAGCATACACAAGAATTCTGGGATATAAAGCAGTTGACTTTTATTTTATCGACAAAAGAGAAGATTTAATCAAAACCATATTATTATTATTCATGTTAATTTTCTGTGACATTTTCGGCCTCCCCCCAAGTTTCAGGCCCCGTGCGACCGCACGGTTCACACGCCCCTAAGATCGGCACTGCTTTTGCTTGGATTCCAATCACAGTAACTTACTTATACAAATGAGTAAATAATAAAAAAACTCTTAACTGTGAAAAACTTAACTAAAGGCTCTAAAGGCTCTGATGAAGCACCTGACAAGAAGCTCTATCAAAACCAAAAGAAATCAAGTAAGGTCTGTATATGCATCTTTCAAAAGCAGGTGAAGATGACTTTTAAAACAGGTGATATTTAATTGGCTACTCCCTATTTGCATGCGCCTGATTTGATCAATCTTAAGTAAGCCGTGGTCACAGAAGTACGGGGCAGTATGTACTCTTTAAATGATGTTGACAAAAAATCGGACAATTTTTTTAGAGGATGACTAATTTATTGAGATTAGATTTGTAAGTAGAAGTCCAGATTAAATTACAATATTAAGTAGGGATAAACAAGAGTATAATAAAGTGTAGGCCGAATAGAAAGAGGAAGTAGTTTAGATGAACGATAGAGTATACCAATAGTCTTGGCCATTTTATTAGAGATACTTTTTATGTGTTCCTTCCAATTTAGGTGTATGAGTTGCTTGAGTAATAGGCAAATAAAGGCTACTTACTTACTTACTTACTTATTCCTGTAGCAAAGGAGCAATTGGCAATTTCAGATAACGGGGAAGCAATTTTTGGTAAAGATAGGTGGGCTTTTATCGGGTCAGTTTCATCAGCGCCTTTACTGTGGGTGGGACGTATGGTATGGATTATGTTCATTATTTCTGTTGTTGATGCAGGAATGAAGGCGAAGTTTAACATTTGTTATAAGAAATTGGCAATATAGAACAAGAAAGCATCACATTCATTCATTCAGAATGTTTATATAGCACCATGTAGAGTATACATGCCTAAAAAGGCAGTTGTGAAATGTTATTTAAACATTGATTATTTGATCATGGTTTTTCAGGAAGGACGTGATTATTTCTGCTCACAATATTTTAAACATGGTTATGGACACGGATGTCTGTCTCTATCTAATGCTTTCACTTATGTATTGTTTCTTTAGTTTTCTTCTTCCCTTTCTGTTCCCTCTTCCTTGTCTCTTTTCCCTCCATGTGGGAGAAGAAGATGTCTGGGATGAGTTGTATTCCATGTCATTTGCAAATAATTAACTCTTGTCATCTCAACCTAGACAGCCTCTTTCAGATGAAGGGAAAAAGGACAAGGAAGAGGGCAGGCAGAGGGAAGAAGAAAACTAAGGAAACAATACATAAGTGAAAGCATAGAGGGGATGGACGCCTCACAGGCTGCTGTGCTGCCTGTGCATGATTCTATTTGTCAACGCATTTATATTTGATATATATATATATATATATATATGTGTGTGTGTGTGTGGGACGCGGTGGTGTAGTGGTATGTTCTGTGCCTCGTAACCGAAGGATCGCAGGTTCGAATCTACCTCAAGCCACTGCGTAGCGACCTTTGACAAGTTGCCACCCACAATTGTCTGTGAGGAAGGCAATGGGAAACCACCTCACTCATCTCATCCCCGGGTGGCGTAAAGCCAATGAAACTGCCTTTGGGCAGAGAACTCATCATCATCATCATCATCATATATTATATATATATATGTGTTTGTGTAGATGAAATTGCATGTGCTGATCCTAACGAGTGCGAAAAAATCTGTGGCTCAAGAGCAGGCTGCACAAATATTGCCTATCCCACTCTTGTCATCCGTCTCATGCCAGTTGGTGCAAGAGGACTCATGCTTGCCGTCATGTTATCGGCTCTCATGTCGTCCCTCACGTCCGTCTTCAACAGCAGCAGCACAATCTTTACAATGGATATCTGGCGACAGATCAGGAAGAACTCCAGCGAAATGGAACTCATGGTTGTTGGTCGGTAAGTATGAAAACACGTTGCTGTTGTATTATTATTTATTTGTATTTTATTTAGTATGACAGATTTTTTTGTGCGTTTTTTTATTTCTTGGTTTCATCTAGAAGTTTGTACAGAAGTTCTTAATGCCTTAACAACGATGATGTACTAAAAGCGACTGGGAAACCAGTGCAGCTCGTCATTAAAGTGTTAAGTGTTATTCACTGGCACTTTAGATGTTTACAAAGAGCGGGCAAGTACTTAACTTAGCTGAAAAACTGTGACTTTTTAGTCATTAATTTTTTGCCCAATTTAGTTTGAAATAATTTCCTTGTTAAAATGGTTGCTACTTAGTTTGATTTTCAAAGAAATTTTGATGACCTTATTTCATGCCCGTAAATCAAGTGATAGCCAACTTCGACCCCTTTGATTCAGCCTTTGTGTGGATCCAGAAGCCAACCCAGCCATTTACCCATTTAACGCAATAATGTTAAAGCAAACAAATGAGGAAAAATTAGGAAAACTGAAGAAAATTAAGAAACAGAAGTGAGTATGCCATGGAGGTGTGCTAAATTATGGTAAAGGAGAGGATAGGTTAAGAAATCGAGAATGAGAATTCCTACGAATTTGCAAATTGGGATAAAAGCCAGCTGAAAAAGGATGAGTAAACAAGGTTATCAGTGAATATAACTACTTGAAACCTAGAAGTTGACTCCAGTTGCTGTGTCATTTTTAAATAAATGTTGTCCTGTTGCTTGTTGTGTGGTTTGTTCTGGTACCTAATCTGAGGATTCTTTAAATCGAATTTTGAATGTTTTGGTTGATTGGATTGGAGGCACCTACTAAATGAGCACTTAGCTTATCTGGCTTCAGGGAGCAGTAGGAAGATCTCAAACAGCCAATCATTACTCAGTATCATAACAGTGTCAATTGACTCATTGAAGATGTCCTAACTGGCAACCTCTGTTGTTTTCTCCAGTTGTCGTTCGTATTCACTGGAGCATGTTTTATGCCTTGAATATGATGATATTTTGCTAGCGTTTGTGCTATGTTACGTGTGTCATGTTGCTGCTTCTTGTAGGGTTTTTGTGCTGATCATGGTTGGCCTAAGCATCGCATGGATACCGATTGTGCAGAACTTCTCTGAACTCTTCAACTACATTCAGAGCGTGACCAGTTTCCTGTCTCCTCCGATCTGTGCCGTCTATGTCCTCGGCATTCTTTGGAAACGAGCCAATGAATTTGTAACTATTACTTCTTCTGTTTTGCCAAACTTAATCAGTAATGCTAATGTTGTTATTTATTATTATTTTTTATATCTATATTAATAAAGCGAGAATTCTGTGTGTGTGTGTGTGTGTCTGTCTGTCTGTCTGTCTGTTTGACCGGGATTAACTTCTACAATTTTGTACCTTTTCACTCGAAACCTTCACTACTGTGTCGGCCTCGGCTTCGGACACCCAGTGGAGGGGTTCGCGTCCCCCGTTTTCACCCCTACCATGGTGAAAATGCCCCAAAACTCTACCCACCCGACCGTCCATCACGCGCAAGCTAGCCTATTCCACTGCCAAGCGGTTCTATTTATGGCGCCGGTATTCCCCAACGTCATTAATAATGCGCATAACGACACCGCGGTTCTATTTATGGCGCCGGTATTCCCCAACGTCATTAATAATGCGCATAAGTTGTTTACTTTCACACAAAATTTAATGACGATCGATTCGAAGTATATTCATCGTTTTACAGCAAAATTTTAACACATGTATGTTCAAAGACAAAGATCTAAATCATTTACAGTATATCAAACTGCTTTACTAAGGGCGAGGCCGACTACAGACCGGCAGTGAGGCCTAGATTTCTGGCGTTTTCTTTAACACGCCAACGCCCGGTTCACCGTCTTCGACTGCGAAGCAGTCAGTCCACGGGAGACTGCTAAGCAGTCTCCCCCACTGGTCGCCAGACGCCACAAGGGCCTCCAAGACTGCGAAGCAGTCGCCGCCAGAGGGCGACTGCGAAGCAGTCAGTCCACGGCAGAGGTCGCTAGACGCCAGAAGGCGTCTACAAGACTGCGAAGCAGTCTCCACCAGAGGTCGCCAGACGCCACAAGGGCCTCCAACACTGCGAAGCAGTCGCCGCCAGAGGGCGACTGCGAAGCAGTCACTCCACGGCAGAGGTCGCTAGACGCCAGAAGGCGTCTACAAGACTGCGAAGCAGTCTCCGCCAGACGTCGCCTGACGCCACAAGGGCCTCCAAGACTGCGAAGCAGTCGCCGCCAGAGGGCGACTGCCAAGATTGCCAAGCAGTCGTTGTTGTTGTTGTTGTTGTTGTTGTTGTTGTTGGTTGTGGTGGTGGTGGTGGTGGTGGTGGTGGTGGTGGTGGTGGTGGTGGTGGTGGTGGTGGTGTGAAACTTATAACCCCGGGCAACGCCGGGTAATCCAGCTAGTTATAAATAAGCACCATCAGTCAGTGGCACTCAGCTGTTGTTCATGAAAGACTTGCTCAAGATAGCTACACAGTAACCATCCAAGGGAAGGCTCAATCAGGACACTCCGCATCACCAGGCGAGCGCTCACACCAATCAGCTACTGTTTCTTATTGTTGCACAGCAGCACTGTCTCTTGATGACAACATTAGTAAGAGCTTCTTAAAATACCCAGACTTCCACAAATTCCGTACACAATGACTGTATCAGGGCAGGCGTCAGCGGGCACAGTCTGAAATATAAGACAATGCATTACCAATCAACCAGTGTTTGTCATTTGTTGCACAAACTAGGGGTCCACCGGAAATCGCCTCGGACATTTGCCTCGGCCGGAAGTACCGTTTCCGGAAGTATTTGCCTCGGCAAATACTGTAGACGCAAATAGTTCCCAAAAAACATTTAAAAAAAAATTTTTTTCTTTAAAAACTTATTCAATAAACTTATGTATATCTATATAAATAAAGCGAGAATTCTGTGTGTCTGTCTGTCTGTCTGTCTGTCTGTCTGTTTGACCGGGCTTAACTTCTACAATTTCTCACCTTTTCACTTGAAACCTTGACTGCTGTGTTGGTCTCGGCATCGGACACCCACTGGAGGTGTTCGCGTCCCCCGTTTTCACCGCTACCATGGTTAAAAAACGGCCAAAACATCGCCCCAAGCGATAGGAAAATTACCGTCCCTCCAGTGACATTAGGCTTACTGCATTGGATGCAGTCCCTGCAGTGACATTAGGATTACTGCATTGGATGCATGCACGTGTAACAAACATCGAAGAGAAATTTATTGTTGGTAAGTCAATTTAGTTTTTCAGATTTCTACTGGAAACCTTCACTTAACTATAATTGATTTCTTGCAAGCAGTGGAGGGCTTCGCGTCCCCCGTTTTCACCGCTTTCATGGTGTCCAGGGCTAGAAATTAATTATAGCACAATGACGTTATACCTAAAAATAGCACCAGGGATGCCTACGGAAGATTTGTTTACATTTCGGCGTCTGTTTCACCCGGATGCATTTCTACTATTTTGGAGCTTATGTTCGTAAGTAGTACGTCGATTTCCAAAAGAATCATGTCAATTTAGTTTTGGAGCTTTCTACTCGAAACCTTCACTGAACTATTATTGATTTCTTGCGTTTTGTATTCCCCAACGTCATTAATAATGCGCATAACGACGTTGTTTACTTTCGCACAAAATTTAATGACGATCGATTCGAACTATATTCATCGTTTTACAGCAACATTTTAACATATACAATACATGAAACCGACTACAGACCGGCAGTGAGGGCTAGATTTCTGGTGTTTTCTTTAACCCGCCAACGCTGGGTTCACCCTCTTCCACTGCGAAGCAGTCAGTCCACGGGAGACCCACAGGTCGCCAGACGCCACAAGGGCCTCCAAGACTGCGAAGCAGTCGCCGCCAGAGGGCGACTGCGAAGCAGTCAGTCCACGGCAGAGGTCTCTAGACGCGAGAAGGCGTATACAAGACTGCGAAGCAGTCTCCGCTGTACGCCAGAAGGCGTCTACAAGACTGCGAAGCAGTCTCCCCCACAGGTCGCCAGACGCCACAAGGGCCTCCAAGACTGCGAAGCAGTCGCCGCAAGAGGGCGACTGTGAAGCAGTCAGTCCACGGCAGAGATCGCTAGGCACCAGAAGGCGTATACAAGACTGCGAAGCAGTCTCCGCTGTACGCCAGAAGGCGTCTACAAGACTGCGAAGCAGTCTCCCCCACAGGTCGCCACACGCCACAAGGACCTCCAAGACTGCGAATTGAAACTTGTACCTAAATTTCTTGCTTATTCGCTACAGGGATTGAAACTTATAACCCCGGGCAACGCCGAGTAAACCAGCTAGTAGAATTATAAATGTTCAACCTTAAAACAATTACACAGAAAACTTCACAACTGCACAGAAATGACTACAATTCAAATTGTTTTAGTCACTTATTACAAGTACACAAATTTATGTCGATAATTTTGTATTACATGAAAATGTGAAGCTTTGCATATGGAACAAATGGTACCCGGTTCGTTTCCGGTTCGTTTCCGGATCCGGCAAATAGTACATCCAAATACTCGGATTCGGTACTCGGTGGAAAATGTCTTTCCGGTGGACCCCTAGCACATACAACTGGAAGCAGTGTACACAAAAGCTATGTCACCACTTAGCAGTTGTGGAAGCTTTTAACAGTTGCAAAATAGTAAAGACTAAAAGCATATCAATAATTCATAAGCCCCAGACTACTGGGGAAATCATTGTGTAAAAGCACATAATGCACAAATTGACTGCTGGATCGACTGATTGACTATTGTGGATTGATGTACCAAAATTGTCTTATTGACTACATCAATTTCTGCTTATCTACACTATTGATTTGTTTAAAAAAAATTTTTGACCGATAACTGTTTGATCCACCTACGGCATCGATAGTGTTAACAAGTGTGTGCACTTGAATTGTTTCTTAGTTGATTTAATTCATTTGGCAGTTTTATATCTGTTGATTTTGTTTGATGGCTTTGTTGATTGATTTTGATTGTTAGGGTGCTTTCTGGGGCCTGATGATTGGTCTAGTGATTGGTATAATTCGGTTTGCCTGGGAAAGTGCCTACACTCAGGTCATCTGCGGCCTTGAGGCAGACGACAAGCGACCGGCGGTCATCAAGAACGTCCACTACTTGTACTTTGGAATGCTTCTCTTTGGAATCGTCTTCATTGTTGTTATTGTCCTCAGTCTCCTCACAAAACCCATTCCAGACAAACATGTAAGGGCAATTAATGACAGCAATTTATTGTTCACTTGGCTGGTGGGTCATTAAATGATCCAGGATTCAAATTTTTTTCTTATTTCAGTTGAAATCTCTAAAACCTCTTTGTCTCTCTGAGAACTAACAGTTATGTAACTGATGAAAGTACATTACAGATTACATTTGCCTTACTTGGTAGTTATTTGTGACAAGTTGATAACAATAGCAACTGAATTGACTGATACCGTGAATTTTCAAACAGCTTCATCGACTGACCTTTTGGGATCGATTCAGTGAAGCGGAAAGAGTGGACTTAGAAGGAAAAGACGAGACAAAGTGTGAATCCAAGGAGCCAACTTCACCTCCAGAAGGTTTGTGATCCTCACATTGAAGCATTAACTGTGGTCTAGAGCCAAACTTTTGTCTGAATAGTCGGAAAGAGTCAGAATAACGTAGAGCAGGACTATTTTGGCAACATTAACTGTTTGGCAGCAGGTAACAGCTGTAGTTTATTGCCTGACTTTTTATACCAGTAAAGCATCTTAACTGCAGTGGTTGCAGTTTTTGCCTACAGTGCGTAGAGTGTAGTGGAGCCAAGGGTGATTTTTTCCTTTTGAGGTGTCAGATGAAGGTTGTTTTGGTTGAATTGATAGTTTGATACCACTGTGACACCTATTCAGTCCTTCATAACACTTTTGGTGTAGTGCAATTGCTATCCTTGCAGCGTGCCAAAGTTTGGAATTTGTCAGCTTCAGTCCATCTTAACTGTGATTCCCCTGGTTGTGGCCAACATGTCAAAATCTCAGAAGTGTGACACTACTTGTAAGAGATGCTGCACTGGCTTCCAGTTGAGGATAGATTTACATTCAAGATCCTATTTGGTCAATTTCATGTGATTATTTATTTAAATGAAATGGCTTATCAAATGTACCATGCAAGAAACAACACTGCTTGACAATCATTCACTAGATATCATTTCTATGCTGATGATACCCAAATACCCCATAGGCTGGCTGCCTCTGTGTGTCAGCCGACAGATCTGGATATTGACCTGAGTATGGCTTGGTTTTGGTGCGCCTTGGTTCATGCCTTGTGCTTTGCACACTTACACGATAGAAGTTACTAACAGTGAATAATAAAATAATAACATAATTTTTTTTCTTGCATTGGACCATCCACATAAGATTTCACTTAACATTAGAACTTTACTGCAAAAATAGCTTAATAGACTTTCAGCTTAACAGTTTTAACTTGGGACATATCATTTTAGATCTGTTAGGCAGTCGTGCCTTTGTGAGGTTCTTAAAATTCTCCATACAGATTTTCAGATACATGCATACATATGGATGTATATTGCCACATGGGCTTCATATGTTCTACACATGATGATGTCGTTGATTAACCAACAGATGAGAATGAATTTTTCAAAATAGCTGTTTTTTTTCAGATGAAGATGAAGTGGTACCGTGCTGGCGGAAGGGTGTCAACTGGATCTGTGGAATTGAAAAACATCCTGAGATCATACTAACAGAAGAGGAAAAGAAGTTGCAAGAGCTCAAGCAGACGTCGCTCAAGGAAGTCCCAATTTTTAGAAAACTTTGCAACTTAAATGCCATTGTGCTGATGAGCTTTGCTCTCTTCCTATGGGGGTTCTTTGCTTAGGGTTTAATTTAGTCAGGGTGGGTGATGTCTTGGTGGCAGAGGGGCATTTAGGACTACAACCAGCTCTGCTGTGCTGGTGATTTCCTTGTCCCATGGCTGGAAAATCTGGTTCTTGATTATCCAGTGCCATGGTTCACCTGACTACAACCAATCAGCGTAGTGCAAGATGAGGTAACATAATAACTACATATCCTAGGTACATATCTAATCAAATCGAGTCCTTGAACTGTTCTTTATTCTGTCAAATACAGACACAAGCACAGACATTTCAACAATGCAGATATTGTTTAATTTCTATTGTCACACAGTAAAAGGTCAAAGCAGGCACCTGAGGTGGAAGACAGCACACGATATACATGTGTTTTGCTAGCAGAGCTTTAATGAATTGATTGTGTACTGGGAGGTCGGACTCTGTCTTGAATTGAAATTATTTTGTCAATAAGCACATCTGGAGTTTTTCCAAAGGCACTTAATGAAGTCTTATTTAAGTATTCTTGACTCGTATTACATCATTGCATATTATGCTGCTTGTATCGGTACAAGGTTTTAGTACAAATATACAGGAACAAAACACAACTGTAAATATCAATATAATATATAACTGAGGTTTTGTAGAAGTATGTTTTGTCCAAGAGCTGCCTGCTAATCTCACCTTGGCACATAAAATCTGAATGCAGAAACTTTGAGCATAAATATGTTTAGATGTTTGTCAACACTAAAAGACATTTTTTATTGTATTTTGAACAATTGTACTTAAACAAAACGAGTGTTAGATCATAATGTGAAATTACATTTTTACAAATGTTGCCATCATGAGGTAGAATCAAAATAGTATTTTAAATGTTAATTACGTGTTCTAATTTGTTTAAATAAGACAAATTTATGGAATAATGAGAAGTTCTGTATCACAAGGCTGAGTTTTCTCTCAGATCAGCTTGTTGTAAAGGAAGACATTCAAGTGGCTATTTATGGCATTAAGGCATCGCAATTGTTGAAAATTGAAATTAAAAAATTAACACACATAAGCTTACCCAGTGATTTTACTTATGAGCTCATATTTTTCTAGATAAAGCATTCTTCCCTTTCTTCTAAGTCAGAATTTTATTTAAACAACCGTTTATAGGTCTTTAAATATAGGCATTTGGCTGTCTATTGGCTCTTGATTTTAAAAATATTTTGAAGATGTATAATGTAGTATAATTTCATACGTAATTTTTTTTTAAATCCTAAAATTTAAATGCAAGGAATGGTGTTAACAAATTCAAAAATGTTTGAGCAAACCTCTAAGGACTCCTTCGTGCTGTTCTGAAACACGAGTTTCTGATTTTCAGTGATTAACAGAGTTCAGTTAAATGTCGAATGCAATTTAAAGACAGTGTAGTTTTCATGCTAGTGTTTTTTAACAGTTAATTAATTATAAGATCTTTTTATATGTTAAATGTGATACGTTAAATGGGATCAGCTATCATTAACTCTTGCTTGAAATGTTGTAAATCTAATCATGAGTTCCTGTGATCTGTGTGATACAATCATTTGTAATGAAGCTTTAAATAATTTTTATGATATTAAAAATTGTCTTATTTAAGTGTTAGTATTAGCATGTGTGTATACATACAGATCCTGTAACATGATGCATAAAATTGTGTAATGCTTTGTGGCTTGTGGAGATCTTTCCGAGTAAATGAAGTCCTGCCGCATATGGCAGTGATACAGTCCACCTGCCCCTTGCAGTCATCAGTCATTCGACCTCGTCATATGTTACACTGTTTACACTGGTAATGCAGTAATTTACACTAAATTTTGAAGATACTGTCAGCCTTAGTATGCTGTGAGTGACTAAACCGCAGATTAAAGATCATTAATTTGTAAATGTTTTTCACGAATTGTACATTAAATTCAGTAGTAGTTGACTTGCTTTAAAATACTTGTTTCCCTATTGACTGTGCATTGCATGCTGGCCTGGGTTATAGTAGCAGCTGCGGCAGCCTTTGCCAAGGTATGCAGCGTCTACCTGTACATGAGTCATGCATCTGATGCTGTGAATGTTTTTCTATTTGCATCTCCCTGGCGTTGCTTTGTCTTCCTCTGAACCTCTTCCGTTTCTCATCAGTCACTAGAGGCACTACTCTACTTCATTCAGACATTTGCGCCTCACAACATTCAGATGTGATGACTCTGCACGTATATTACAGTGTTTGAAATGAAGAATTATTTACCTCTTAGTTTAAGTATTTACCTTTTCTATATTTTATTTTGCCCACAGACTCTTTATGTTAACCTACTTTGCAGAAAATCAATAGCAAAAACTGAGAGTGTGGTTAACACTTAACAACAAGTGTGTACTAAAATGTATATATGAAAAAACTAATCCCTCTTGTCGTTAAAGGGTTAATAATCATTTGGCGAGTGGCTGTGAACTAGCAGCAAGCAGTTTGTGCTTTAGGTAATGCAATAATGTTGCCTTATACAGCTTGTTGGATTAAAGATTTTACTAAATATGGTCACATATGCTTTTATATTTATGAATAAACTAGGTAATGAGAAGAAATTTTAGTAACTTGTATTCATGACAAAACTAGGTAACAAGACATTTCGGTATGAACAAATTAGGTTTATGACAAAATTCGATGATGCTAAAAATTAAATTCTGCATTATGACAAAGGTATGATATGAAAATATAGTTTTATGACAAAACTATATATGAAGAAAAAATTTCACTTTATTCAGAAACTGAACACAACACAATTTCTTCATCTTGACGTGCCAGTAAGTGTCTATGTATGTATATAATTATACACTTAATGTTGCACCGTTTAAGTATTTCTCAGAAGTGCTGTACTTGCTAGCCCTGCAAATTCGTGTATTATTCAGACATAAAAATTGTCTTATGCAAGTCTAAGAGGTTCTCCAGTACCGTTGATGGTAATACAATAATAAATGAAACAGTAGGAACACAGGGGCTATCATTTAAGATGGCTGTCAAGTCAGTTTGTATCTAGTTTAATTTTAAAGGCAACTTATTCTATGGGTGTTGCAGCATAAATGTAGCTTCCCATCTTGTTCCTGTCTCTGTCTGCCTCTCTCACTCACTCTGTCAGTCTGATCTCTCCCTCCCTCCCTCCCTCCCTCCCTCCCTCCCTCCCTCCCTCCCTCCCTCCCTCCCTCCCTCCCTCTCTCTCTCTCTCTCTCTCTCTCTCTCTCTCTCTCTCTCTCTCTCTCTCTCTCTCTCTCTCTCTCTCTCTCTCTTTCTCTCTCTGTCTGTCTCTGTCTCTGTCTCTGTCCCTCTCTCCCTCTCTCTCCCAACAAGGGCAAAGGCACATGGTCCACATGGTCATATCCACATGTATGCCTTGCCTTCTGATGCTATCCTAGGGTGTACATAGTTTAGCATGGAGAAAATGACAAAAATACAATTTGGTTCAACTTCTTTTACACTTGACTCTGTCAACATAGCTGTACACAATTTTAACAATACTATGACAAGACGACTGAAGAACATATGCTAAACAAAAGGCATATGGTCAGCATACTGTAAAATATTGCAAGTTTCCTGCTAAAGAGAGGGGTCATCCATAAAGGACGTCTGCAATGAGGGGAGGGAGGGAGGGGTCTTCGAAATGCGGACAAATGTGGACAAAGGGGGGTTATGACCAGTGCGGACGTCCGCATCTAAACTTTTAAGTTTTTTGGTTTTTTAAACACCTTGTTTTAACCTTCCCCGTAAGACGAAAAGGTCAGTGAAATGATTGCCTAAAACCTCATCCATGATATAAATCTTACTGCAACTTTAGAGGCTTTTATTACCGCACTTCCTAATGTGATACCTGAACTGATACTTAAATGTGCACAAGAACTGTGGAATAATTGTAAAAATAATGATGATGACATTAAAAATTGGCTTTTGCGTGCGGACGTCTGCAGGGGGGGGGGAAATGCGGACAAGGGGAGGGAGGGTCCAAAGTAGGTCATATTTTGTGGACGTCCTTCATGGATGACCCAGAGGTCATAAAACATCGGCAACATGCCATTACTTATTGCAAGCAATGCTAAGCTACATAAACAACTTATAAAATACCGTAGTATCATTATTATTAGTATATTTGTTGCTATTAATAATAATAATAATAATATCATTTAGAATGCACCAGTATCTCACAATAAGTGTTATTTAATGGTCCTATGCATTGTGCTTACATGACTTAGAAGGGTTTTGAATCTGCTTTTTTACAAGTGACAAGACTTAACCAATGAGCCATTATGTTGCATGCAGCACATGTTAAATACTTGAAAGTTTACAGGTTTCAGTGTTGTTTTCTCAAAATTCTGCCTGTTAGCATGCAAACAGAACTGATCAATAGCATGTGAAGTTAATTCAACATGGAGACAAGTTTCAGTATCAACAAGCCATTTTTGAATGCACAGAGATACCTAAACTATTTTCTATGCAGGTTTAATTTACTCTTTGAAGACTTAAAATTTAACACAAGACAATGTGGAGAAGAAAAAAAGAAATTGAATAGTAGCCATATGTATTTAAAGAGATGTATTTTCATTAACTGGCGTGCAATAAAGATGATTGATCGTGCAATAAAGATGATTGATTGATTGATAATAGCCATCAATTCATTTAAAATTTGATGCTTAGAGGTAAAGACAAAAAATAGTTTGGCCAACAAATTGTTCTCACAATCTATTACCAACTCAAACTACACAAATTACATGTGTTATATTGTCATAAATAAGGTCATATGCCTTCGTCTGGCACTGAATATTGAAATACTTTATTATCCAACATCTTGAAACTATTCAGTCAGTCAATATGTAATCAATAATTTGATTACTTATTTCCCAATCAGGCAATAAGCACTCAACAATAGCTGGATTGATCCAATTATATCAAACTAGCTCATTTATATAGCATCCAAAAACAATTACATATTTCTGTCAAGGCAATCACCTTTAACAGCAGCACTGTGCATTTCAATGACACAGTGAAAAGCTAGTGTAGAGTTTTAGCAAAAATAAAAATATCCTTATACTGCTGTCACATACTGATACATGCAATAAAACATTGTTTAGTGTAACGCATACACAAAAGACTTGGGTCATGTGTGCAGTTTCTGTCCACAAATTAAATGTTTCGTTCAAATACAATGCAGCAAAGATCAAGGCCAAAGTTGACAATTCTTGCAAAACAGATAAATTTAACTCAGCATGCCAGTTATACTCACCCAGCGTCTGGTGATGTGTCACATAGTAAATGTGGGTGTGTTGTACACTTAATATCCCTATGCATGAGCTGACTTGAACCAAAAAAGGCCGACATTCTGTTGGACGAAAATCCTCAGTTTTAATCATAATGATAACCTCCATATTTCTACACCCCCGAAAGAAGGTCACAGAACAAGCTTATTCAGAGGAGCTCAGTCAAAACAAACTTGACAGGCAAGTAAAGTCAGATTCGGTTCCAGGTTAAGATCCAAGGCTCAGACAGGCAGACGATCAAGACTGCTATGGTTATAGAACTGATTGTGGTGTCACACGTTAATCTGAACATATGGAAGAAGTTTAGGCTTTTTGACAGCACCATAAAGTCTTTATTGCCAAATGTCCCTCCTGTTGCCTGCTTCCTTCCAACATCTCTAAGAGAGCTACTGTCAAAGGTGGGTCCCTATATGATTCAATTCTGACTTCAGGCTAAATGGCAGGGAACCACACGGCCACTGAGTAAAACATGCAGTATAGCTGCCATATGCATATTATGTGTCAGTAGAGGTGCCAGTCAACGTGCATCAAATCAGGCCTACAACCGCATATTTGTCACACCAGGGGCATTGAAAATTCAAAATTGCCAGTGGATTTCAGACCAGTCGAGACTAATTTATAACAAATCTCTCTCTCTTTCTCGCTATTATATATATATATATATATATATATATATATATATATATATATATATACATCTATATATATATATATAATTTACATTCAGCAATTAAACACAATAACATTTATACAGACATAATTTGTCAAGGCATGCACATTGTCCAACTAAACATTCTGACCACATATTTACTGGGTAACTAATTAGCTGATCATAGGAATGAATTAACAGAAAATTATCATTTAATTAATTTTCTCTGCCCATAAGGCTTATTCAGTTAGCAATGTCCTAACCAAAATCATAATTATCATTCACTAGTACAAACAATAATTTTACATTTTTAACATTATTCAGTAACATATGCCAATCATAATATACCAGCACTCATCAATAGCAAACTGAGTAATTAAAATATTTGACAGAATGAAAAAATAGAAGTAACAGCACAACATCACTGACGATGCTAAAAATAGGCAACTGCAACAAAATATCAAATAAAATTACACAATGCAATAAAACAGTAGAGATATTTATCATAACTCATGCTACATAAGCTTTGTTCTAGTAGGTCCTTCACAAGCAGGTATTTATATAAGTCTGGATATTTTTACATGGCCATCTGATAAATATAAAGAGAAGCCACTCACACACATTGCTGACAGTGCTTGGTAACGATTCATGAGAACTGATCTGCTTTGAGGATAAGCCAAGCTAGGGTTAGAAGAAGAGCAGTCCCTTAAAACTTCAGTGACAAGCTGCATTATCGCTTTTAGTACACTCTCATTGTTAACGTGTTAAGCTAGCCCCACGGAAGACAGGTTGAGAATTAGCAACTTCAGTTTCCTTAGCCTCAGAATATGACGGCGGGTTCCTGGCCCTGTTCTCCCCGCCCAATCTTCCCATTGTCAGTGAATTAGCTGAGGGGCACAGTTGGAGCCAAAATCTTGAAACAAATTTCCATCCTGGCATGGATTTGAACCCTTGACCTCTCGGTTAACAGTCCAGCATGCTAACCACTAGACTATCACAAAGCCCAGGATATTGGTAAGGCAGACACCAAAGGCATATTTACTAACGGTTGCCATCAACTGTAGTCATTAGGCACGTGATAAGGTTATCTTGAAGTCTGCGATCTTTCACTTGAAGCTGAGGTGATTATCCCAATCAAACTAAACACTACCAGATAACAGTTGAAAACTTGAAATCCAAACAACAAACAAACATACATTTGTACAAGCATTAAAAATAAACGAAATAAAAATAAGAGCATTAAAACAATAAAAATATTAATAAAATAAGCTTGCAACAAGGAGATGAAGGAATGAGACTGAAAATGAGAATTTTCATTCCTTCATCAGTACGATAAAATATCAGATTAAGGAAAATGATGGGATTTAAGGTTAGGGTCTGATTTTCACTAAGGCTAAAGCAAATGTTAATTATTCCAAGCCCGTCATATGCAGTTATAGTTTCTTTGTTGGTCATCTGGAGCAATCTTCCAGTGTCCAATATTGCTCTGCTCAGGACTGAAGCTACTCTGTTTTTCCATGGATGCAGGACCTCCTGTGACAAGAACAGAAGCATTTTCCAAATCTTAAAAGCGAGTGCAAAAGCATTCTTTAAATAATTACAAATTTACTGCTACCACTAACATGTGCCAAAGAACCACAAACACATTAGGCAGTGGTTAAAACAAATGGTTATCTATCAGTTTGGCAACTTGAAAGTGTGAAATCAGCTACAAAGCATGTCACCAGAAGGCCTAAACCATGCTAAAATTGGCCCCCACTTTCTCCACTCCTGAATCTGATGGCAAAAATATTTGGTATACGTAAGGTACAGTAATTTTGAGTACATTAATAAACTAAACTCTTCAGAGACTAGGGTTGAAATTGTGTGCAAATCAGTGACTGCTCCTTGTGAAGCGATTGATCACTGAATTCATGATAAACCAGAGATGAATCCTGCTCCATAATGAACGGCCATCACATTATGTAACACCAACAATGTAACAATAGGCGTAAATTGTGGGGGGTACGAGGGGTACCCGTACGCCCACTTTTTGGACTGGGGGTAGCGTACCCTCCACTTTTTGAACAATGCCAATCAATATTTTATTGTTGTGCCTTCCCAGAGATCGCAGCCTCCGCCTTGCTTTGTGTATGCAAGAAATTGGTACCCCCACTTTTTAGACCAAAGTTACGCCCCTGAATGTAACTCTCAATATAAAAACTGGTAGCTCAAAATAACCTAAAATATTGACATTCTTAGCTGCTTACTTATTCGATGGAATTAAATTATCACATAACTTTAAAATACATGACCTGCAAGTTTCATGGAATGTAAAGTTTTAAAACTCTGTTTCATTCTTGCAGTTTGCATTCAAAAGCATAAACACAATTGGGGACAAAATCAATTTGTTCAGGTTAACCAGCATTGGCTCGTCAAGTCAAAACAGCTCCCAAGGTTGGCTCTGTGATCATAGTGTATTCAAACAGCATTTAGCAACACTGAATAATTATTACGTTAATTAATTAACTGATTTAATCATCATGAATGGTTTGTTCATCACAAAAGAACTGTATCCTTTGACACACAGTGCTCGTGAATAACTTGTGCCCTGCACTTAGCTTTAAGGCAGCACTTCAGAATTTTAGAGTTTACGATTTTACTTTGCAGCTGCCACATTAGACATGCTTAAATCATTAAAAATGAAATGAATGAACTTATTTGAACATATAAAGTATAATCTATTGTTATAACTTCTATAATACCTTTAGGATAACTTATAAAACATAAGTCAATTCCAGGATGTCAGTTAAGTGAGACAGAGAGGCAGCAGCACATGCTGATCACAACAGAGGGTGTGATCACAATGGTTTTCCAACATCCCAAACCAAGTTTCCTATTTGCTTAATTATTGACTATTATCAACTCTGTCATTGGCAGTGACAGTTGGTGCTATGAACTCCCATGTTCCTATATATAGTCAATGATTCGGTTTTTATGACTAAAATCTCATGTGACTTGTAGCCATCAGAAGCAACATCAATTAGGTCTCATTGGAAATAATAACCACACTGGTAATTATAAACAGTCCCTCACTTGTTTACCACTAGTAATTTCTGTTTAAAGAAAAAATTCAAATTTCATTCGGATTCACACTACTACTACTGAGAAATCTACCATAAATAAAAGGTAATGAAATCATCATAAAGCAAGTAAAATAATATTAAAATAATATTAAATTGCAATGCAAAGCAAACCTAATGTGCATCCACCCAAACATGTGAAATAAGGTATTTGTCAGTGCATAATTATTTATATATATATATATATATATATATATATATATATATATATATATATATATATATATATATATATATATTGACTCTTCCATCATCAGAGGTGCTTCTGACCTGAGACTATGATGATCAAGTAGTTAGTCTTCAGCTGCTTGCAAAATGGAGGCCTAGGAAGGAGAAGCTCATATTGCAATTTTCATGAACGCCCCTTGCAGAATGACGACCCGATCACTGCAAAGCTTCCATGTTGCAGCATGTGGTGCAGAATAGTTAGATCACCATTTGCCACAGTCAACAGAGCGCATAGATCAGAGGGCAGGCCATAACATGACACTAAATCACATAACCCTTTATGGTATTATGGAGCACAACCTACCAGACAATTATGCACCACGGACTCAACGTTTCTTGACATGAGAATCCAATGCAGCGCGATACCCCATATTGTTAGATATACAACCAAACTTTGAAATCCCACCAATTAGCTGACCTGACCTGCAGTGTTTAAAATGGATTTAAATTGATTACTGCAGAGTCCCCAAACTGTGGGTCATGACCCAAAAGTGGGTTGCAAAGCTCTGGCAAGTGGGGCGCCAAATTTGTTTGAGAAACATTAATTTTTTTGGAGCAACATTTGGCTATGATTGGGCTATAACAAGCTGTCATAGTTGTGCTTGTCTATATGAAAACTAAGTTAAGGAATAGGTTGAGCACAACGACATGAGACTATGTCTGACTTGCTTCAAACCACGCATTGACTTACTTATGAGTAACATGCAGGCTCATCCGTCACATTGATGCTGTTAAGATTACTTACATTCTTACATTACATTACTACAGTTGATTTTGGATTGCAATAAATTGTAAAATTTGTTACCTAAGTTTCCTTTTAGTGTTTTAAGTACGCCAATTTCTAAACGCTGTACGTAAATCTGCATATTTCGATGCCAATTTACAAAGCAAAGTTTAGTACACAATGCTTTTACACAGTGGGTACTGAGACTGCCAAGATATTCACAAGTGGGTTCCGACCCAGATAAGTTTGGGAACCGCTGGATTACTGCGTAAAAGATGCCAACCCACACAAGTGGCATTACTATAGTCCACACCCGTGCATGTGACTTATGCATCGGAATAGAAAGAGTTTTGGAAGGGAGCGAGTGGCGTAATAGTGCAGATCTGCGCAGATGATTAAAGCACATGTTTGACATATTGTCTTCGCTTGCTGAGAAAAGGTCAATTCCTGGTTCAGTGTCACACCCAAGTCATGCGCAGCTAAATTATGTTATCAATATTATTAATTATATATTTATCATCCATAGCTGGCTTCCACAGATGTTCGATTGTTGGCTTCTACAAACTACCGAACTCAGTGACATGACCCAAGGATTGTAAAATCATTTGCCAAGAGCAAACACTCAACTGGCATATCCAATAAGCATATAAAATTTCTTCAGGGTATGCATAGTCTTAGCATATATTGTGGCCAATTACAAAGCATCAGTATTTGCACTGTATAGCTGGTTGAAATCAACTCTCTATATCTTTAGAACCTGTGCTAAATTTCATATTTGAAGTACAGCCATTCTTCCAAACCATCTTCCACTGTTGTCTAACCCTCTCCATATTCTAAGTCTTGAACAAATCCATTAGGAACACAAAATTTCTCCATGGTAATATCTATGTCAACTGTATTAATGCTCCACTATACAAAGATACAGAGCTCTCTGAAATGTAATTATTTTTGCAGTTGTTCATTCATCACAAGTAGTCATCAAAATCTTAAGCATTGCACAAACTGATTGAAGAAACGTATTTGAAAAATCAGAATATAACCTTACAACCTGGAAAATGCAGAACTTTAGTTAACATTGGATCCAATACTACAAACATTAAAATGACTATTGTCTTAGCGCGTCTGGCCGTAAAACACAAGCAAAAAAAGTTTCTTGAACAATAACTCACTTTATAGATTCAATCTTCATGATTAGGTGACATCCAATTCTTGACTCCATTAAGTTTCTTGTTGTTATTGTTGACAGAAGCATCACCGTTTTCAAACACCTGGCCATTCTCGAAAGACCTGCTATTTTCTGTCAACCCAACGTGCTTCTTGCCATTCTGATGATGTGGATTAAGCGATAAGCACAACGGCCGTAGAACGTCTCTGGACAGAAGACGCCAGAAGAGAACAACATTGATGCAGATCATCACACATGTCGACGACGAAAGAAACAACATGTGTGGCATTGAAAAGCTGTTATAGTATGCGAACAGCCCATACGCAATCCAACCAATACAAAGGAATCGACAACAGACGAACGTTGCCAGATTCAATGCAATGACTGTGCGGTATAACCAGTGATCTGCAGGTACACGAGAAAACTGTAGCAACTTTCGAGCGTGCAGAAAAATGGAATTTGCTTCGGCTAACAGAGCAACTACATTTAGGCCGAAGAAACGACACTTGAAGATGTTGATGAAAAATGCAACACAAACCTGAAAAATAGACATGTCATTGACTATAATGTATGAAATTTTCAGTAGTCAACAGACCTAGAAAGGCTAACTTATTGATTTAATAATTTGACAAGACATCACTGACAAATGAAACCACAGGTAGTCGATTGTAGCTAAATCTTAGAAAAAACATCTCAAATCTGTTGGTTTAAAGATCATAAATGTAATCATAATCTAATGGCACCACCACCACCACCACCACCACCACCACCACCACCACCACCCCCAACACCACCCCACCACCACCACCACCACCACCACCACCACCACCACCACCACCACCACCACAATCAAAACATTTGTTTGTTGTTGAAGTGCAACATCATTAGCCAAGAGGTCCTTTACATTCCAGAACCAAGTTTCTAAAAATGAGTTTCTATAGACGAACGTAAACAAGTGTGCTACCTTTAATTCTTCTTTTTCATTGCATCAAACATGTGATAAAATGCTATAGCATCCAAAAATAGAAATAATTTATTGTCCATCTGCTTTTTATTCTTACCACTATGTGATGAACAATTAGCTCCCAGCTTTCTTTAAGAGAGCCATTATTCATAACAACATCTATGAAGTCATGCACGAAATATCCTACAATTGGCCAAAATTAAACACTATTAATGTAACAAAATTTATATAGCACCACTTTCAAGACGTCTACTCAAAAGCAATTAATTTGATCGTACATTTGTATGCGATGCCTCATCATAAACCACAATTTTTTTAAAGTGTTAAAGGTGATGAGGATAGAAAGTGGCAGGATGAAAGAACTGGGACAGATGAATGGAAAGGCACAGGGATAGATGAAGAGGTTAATGGGAGGGAGCAAGATAGAAATGGGAAAGGAAGGGTAGAGCGATCTCGTGAGACAGAGAAAGAGAACTGAGACACAGATGGAAAAAGACAACACAGACTGATGATGAAAAGAGTAGAGATTGGACTGGAACCATCACTGGTTAAATGTTGCATACAGAGGGCCATTTACGGTAGGATATGACATAACGA